>CM033279.1:42959551-43374551 GCA_019343175.1 Oedothorax gibbosus | reverse complement strand
ATTCTCAAGCGATACAAAAAATTACTCATCACGTGTGACAAAAAATAACAAAATTCTGAGAAAGAATGAATCAAAATTATGGAAACTGATTAAATTACGCATGGACCAGGTCTTGAGTAGTATTAGAAATGCTGAATGAAAATAAATTCTTTCTTAAACCTTGATTAGTGAATCAATGCCACGTGGGATACAAAACACAATTTTCAACTTTGAACCCAATTCATGACTTTCAACTTTTGAATAAACATTTAGTTAAGTATATTTTTCGAAGCTGGTAGGTGCATATGTCTAAGTCATAGTTTTATTGAAATGACCTTATTGGCTCATAAAATTGTCTTTCATTAAAATAGTCCCAATTCGGGGCTTACTGGAAGAACATGCTACTTGACACCTTTGAAGAAATGTTCAGATATTCGTCTGCTTTTTTATTTGTATTATTACGAAATTAAAAGTTCTGGAGTTTCGAAATGTTTCGGGAGTTTAGTAAGTTTACTCCGTTGCTCAGAAAAATCAAGGTAACATTAAACAGTTTTTTTTACAGTGTATTTATAATTTTAGTAATGACGACATTGTTAAAAAAAAATGTTTTCTACAAACACTTTATGCTCATCTAAAGCGAAACAAGAATTTCTGTAAGAACTTAGTAACATTTATATATTTTCATTTTACTTTTATACTTACAAAAATTCTTAAAGTGCGGAAATGCAGGTGGAAGGACAAAAGTATAATATCGAATTCTGATCTTTCAAACAAAAAAGAACTTTGAAAATCGCAAAGGGAAGAAAGGAAGTTGTAAGGGTAGGAGGAGGGAACGAACTGAGGAATGGATAGAAAGACAAATGTATGTATAGATGGAACAACTATATAAAATACTAGTTCTAAATTTAGTTCTTTAGCGTTTAAACTTTAAAAGAAAAGATTTTTTTGAAATCCAACAATAAAACGGAAATCGAAAGGTTTATGGACAGATGGATGAATGGACAAAGCGATGGACGTACAGGCAAACAAAAAGTGTAAAATAGATACCTGATATCGTATCTTTCAAAGAAAAATAGAATTTTAAAAATCGTATGGTGTCAAACGAGTTTTATAAATTTCTTGTTATCACGTAAATTACAGCTAAGTCGAAAGCCACCAAGTATTTTGAACAACTAAACTAAAAAATCATGCCACAAGAAAGACTCTGATTATGTTGTTGTTGTTGTGACTAATCATCCTTGGTCTGACGAAGTCAGACCAAGTCCAAAAGATCGTTGACCCGAAGAAAGTCGATAACCAGAAAAGGGAAAAGTAAAACATCCTCTCTGGAAGGACCGACGCAGTCCAAAATATGTTCGGGAGAGGCCTGCTGAACTTGACATTTAGAGCAAGTTGTAAAGATCTTCCTGCCCTCCGAGAAAGAGAGACATTTTAGGTGGCCACTTGCCAATCTGGCGACTGCAGTACAGGTGGGTTTGTCACAATTGAGAGCTAGTGAAGACTCTGATTATAAAAGTATCCTACTAACTGAACCAAAAAAAATTACAACAAGTTGAGATTCGTCTGACAAGTTTCGAACTGAAGAATATTATTAAATACGCGAGGTGATTAAAGAATGACTGAATGATCGAATCATTAAGCAAATTTCACCAATATCTTTTTATGAATAAAAAAACCCTCTGTTTATTTGAGCTCTCAATGACGCCCGCCTGACATGTCCTCATGTCCCTGTCAATCATGTCTTGACTGGCCGTCTCTGCTGTTTTTCGCTAGACCATTTCCTCGTGCGCTCTTTGGAGATGTCTTCATCTCTCCAAAAGTGTCAAAGTTTGAGTTTTCTTCTTTTTTTCACGCTACTGCTTTGGTCTGATTTAGAATAAAATAATGTACCATATTCTTTTAAAAAAATATTATATACATAAAATAATTACCATATTTTTAATAAATTAATATACCATATTTTTTCAAATATCAGCACGTATATTAACAAAATAGTAAGGTATAATACTTGAAATATTAATTAACAAAATGTTGTGCTTCTTTGGGATATGTACTTATTTCTTATGCGACCAAATTTTTTTCGTTATCAATTATTTGGATTAATCCAAACGATTCAGTAAACAGACCACTTATTTTTTCAGGTTTATAATGGCTACACTGTTAAAAATATATGGTGCAAGATTGCACCGGAATCCTGTAACTTTCTAGCTGCCTCCACTATTTAGAGCGTGGATTTTCCAATTTTGTGGTGAAACTATAACTTTGATACACCGCAAAAGTGGTAAATATGCGCTCTAATGAGTGGTGGCAGCTTCAAAAAAGACATATGTAATTTGCAAACTCTTTTCTTTTAATAATTTATATAAATAAAACGTGTCCAACAAATATTGGATAGAAAAATATAGTTAGGAATAGTTTGGGAATAGCGTTAATATAGTTAGGAATAGCGCGTAAAATATACATGGATAATAAAATTTAATATACTAATAGCTTGAAACATTATAATGTAAAATTTACATTTTGAAAGTGTATGAATTTAAATGTATTGCTATAGGAGTGTATCAGGTAATTTAGAGGCACAAATCAAACATTCATATCCGACCAACTGCAGTCACCGCATAACAAGTACTGTATCTTTGTTCACGAAACTACTGATGTTCCATTTACAAACTATTTAGTTTTATCCATTAATTAATAATGGTGTTGTAGACTGTAGAATAAACTTATACATTTGTAAGAGTAAATGTCACCTAGAGACACTTTACATCAATTTATACACTTTAGAAACAATATAGCAGAAGACAACATTTAGTTCTTATTTAAACTTTGAAACAATCTTTATATTGGTGTTTTCAATGTTTTAATTATAAAAAATATCATTTGGTTATATTGCATAATGCTCAAATTTATTCTAAACTTTAGGTGTTATGAAAATAATATAAAGCGTCATAAATATTTTACAAGCACAAAACTTAGTTTAGGCAATAAGCGTTACTGTTTTCAGTGCTAAGAACACGGTGGCTTAACATTGCTTTTTTGTATTATGACCTCTTTTTGCAATAATCTCTCTCTATATATATAATTCTCTTATACGGCTTCCAAATTTCCTTATATTTCTAACTCTGCAATGGCGACACAATCGAGTTTGTTTACACTTTCGACTACGGTAAAGAGAAGTTGATTTTGATTTACTCTAAGCGTTATATAAGATTCGATATTAGTTAAAAAAAACTTTAGGAAACTTCAGTAAGTTTAAATTTAAACATGCATAATATTAGGGACGTTTAATGTTTAAAAATTTAAATTATAATTTCGATTGACTGAACTACCAAACAATATTGTTAATAAAAAAGGAAAAATTTAAATTGTTTTTAAATAAAGTTTCTAAGTGTTGACGGCTACCACGGTTTCCAATTTGTTTACAAATCTTAGTCAAGCAGCTAAATATTTTAGCAATAATAACCATTAATTTATAAGCATTCATTTATAATTATTTTACTTTAAAAGGATACTGGTTAACCTAAAGGACCATGTCCGGATCGAAAAATGTCGTCAAGTCAAAATGACAACAAACCGAGCGTTTGCCAAGTCTGTAAAATAAAAACAAATAATTACTTAAAATGCTGCTCAAAACTGAAAATGTCTGCTGAGAGAACGTGAAAGATTTCCTTATTAAAAATTATCGTGGCATTTGCGATTGTAGATCGCAGTGATATTTTAAAATAAGAACATCAGAACTCAACAGTTTGCTGCAAGTACAAAAACAATGTGCACAAAAAATAATTTAAGAAATGAGTTCTTTTAATAATTAATGATTAATAATATTATAAATATGTTAATACGATTTAAGAATTATTAACGCTGAAAGAAATCGACAGGATCAACTTATAAACAAAGTAGTAAAATAAATTCTCTAATGCGAATAATAAATTCTCTAATACGATCTGTGGCGATTTTTGTAGCCAATGGCTGCCATAATACCAATTTGGCGAAAAAATTGCCGGACATGTTCCTGCCAGACTAAAATATTTCAATGAACGGTGAGCGAGCGAAGCGAGCCTGGATGCCCAAACTGAACTGCGCGAGCAGTTCCCGGGGGTTGGCGATACCGAGAAGGGGGCGTGCCCCCTAGTAAAATATATTCTTTCATTTCTATTCAGGTGAATGCATCATTAAATACCCACACCTATGAAATATAAGTGAAGTTTATATAATCCTTTACCGCCACAAGAAGGTAAATCTAAGTAACTCCTTCACTGCGGTATGACGAGACACATAGTAAAAAGTTAAAAAAAAATCCGCATATATGAAATATTTTTGCATCATTTTTAATTTCCCCAAACAATTTTCTTTGTATGTCTTTGTATTTTATGTCTTAAAAATTGTATATTCCAATGATTGTTGTCGGGCATTTTAAATCTGCGATGGAGAACTTATTATAAGGGGGGGGGGGGGGGGGGGCAGATTATTCTCCTTCCAAAAAATTACAGAAAATATTTAACTTAACAGTTTTTTTCTTTTCCCTAAATTTTATAATCTCAGCATCAATGATAGTTTTAAAGATAAGGTCTAATTAAAGATAAAAGGCACTTCAATATTTTTTTGTCCTTAAAAAAGATAATAAATTTTGAGAATGTTTTACGATTGTTTCAGAATTAAAAAAAAACAATGAATACAATCTTGAAATTAAAATAGATTTAACAACCTTATTCCAACATTTTAAAGAAAACTGATTTACAAAGCAAGAGAAAAATTTATTGGTGTGACTTTAGTTTGAAACAAAAGTCAGGCCAACTTTTTGAAGAAATTCTACGAAATTTCCATAAAATTTCAGGAAATTTTGTTACAATAGTTAGATGATTTTCTAAACTTCTCACTGCATGGAGAAGATTTTAATTTTTTTTATTTTGCTGAATAATTTGCCCCTTTGTAACACTTAAAATAATCACCTGTGTTATAAAGAGCGGGTGTAAACAAACGCTTATTAGCAACAGTTACAATTTACATGTAAAACTCGCACAAACTTAACATATCTCGTTAAAAGCGTGTTGAAAAGAAATGTTGAATGCCGTATAAAAACAAGCACAGAAAACAAATTGGCTCCCAAAATAAACAGCAACAGAAAACGCGTCGTTTGCAAGGAAATGCGAACCTCTTGGGGAACCCCCATTAGGAGAGGCGACTTTTACCTGGAGAACTTATGGAAATAATTTATCAAAATGTTCTACATTTCGCTCGTATTTTCCTTGTGCTGTGCAATTTTTGTTTCGTGACCATTTACGCAAATGCGGCTTAATGTTTCTCAAATGTTTTCTGTGAACACAATGTTCGTGGAAATGAGAAAGGGGATTTTTTTAAAAAAAAGAATATTTTTTCTAGAATTTTGTTTGAGTAATTGTTGGCCCCGACAGAAGCCAGCTGACAGGTTGATAGTGACAATTAATGTTGTGGTTTATTGTTACAAAAGTTTAGGACTGCGTACAGAAAATAAATATTTATTTGAATAAACTAACAAGGCAAACTGTTTATTTTTTCATCTTGTACTCATTTACAAGCACAATTTTAAGGACTTATCTGAATTATGGTTATTAAATTGTTTAAATAAACTATTGATATAAAATGTCTAACACTCACATGGATGCAGTTCTAAAACTGCAACAACCTCCCTTCTACTATCCTTGATCGCTACAACCAAATGCTGTAAATGATCTGTGACAACTTGGAATGACGCAAAAAAATGAAGTTAGAGTTCTTTTAGTTCAAATTAAAGCATACATACTATAAAGTCAGAATCAATCTTTTATAAATTATTTGTAAATTTGTAGTTTCTTATGAGAATTTACAAAGCATAAATATGGATTTACAAAAGTAATTTAAGACAGAAAAACAAAGATTAAAACAACCAAGAAAGTTACTAAATAAAGTTGGCGTTCTTAAAATAAAATACTTTAATATGGAAATAACTATGAAAAGAGCTACCAGTAGTACATTTAAAATACAAAATTTATGAAATAGTTTTAAAAGTAAATTAAACTCTTCTCATAGCCATCCATTCAAACAAAAATAAACTTACCTCAAGATAAGAAGACTTCAAGATCACGCCTCATAAGGTTGTGACAAGATAAACAGCGCTGATAGGGGTGCGAAATCGAACAAATCCCATCCTCTACCTTGTGGGATACTCTGCCATGTTTAAAATATACACAGCCTCCGTATGGCAAGCCGGCAGCTAAATATAGCTATCAGTCATATTTTTAAAGCATTGTGTAAGCATGAGAGTTCGCTCTACTCCTCGGCAGTTTAACAATGAGTGAGCTTCTGATCATCAATGAAGGTTTTTTTCCCCTCAGAGATTGCGATCTTCCCTAAAGCTATCATTTCCCCTACGATTTTCCCTCTTTGGAGGAAAGACTTCGGATGTACCAGACTCCTTTGGATATGAATTTTTCGAAAATAATGGGATTTTGTGAAGCGATGGATCTGGAAAATGATAGAACGCAAATGGTTCAATTACAATGATGTGAGGAAGGTTTCAAATATGGAGCATTGTTGTATTTCATAGGAATCTACTGAATAGAATTTATTTGGATCCCAATGAGGTAGGGTACATTTTTGATGAAATTTTGCATGATTCCGATTTTTAGTATTTATTTATTAAAAAATACTTTATTTTAACAGATGAATTCGAAGTGCGGAAAAATTTCCTTTCATACCTTGGCCCTGGAGCATTTAACATTGTCACTTCTTGATTGACAACCGCAGGTAATTATGGCATTAGGTAGGACAAGTACGGATTCCGTTTCCGTCGAATGTGAAAGATCCATTGGTCTTAACATATTCGCACTGCAAACATCCGAAACCGTTAGTTCGACTAACTTTACCGGAATCATTTCATATGAAACTCGGACTCTGCAAATTGCACAAAAAGTCCAACACTTTAGACGACTCTCTTTACCGATCAGTCCAACTATCACCTTTCCAAGAGCAAGATTCGCAGCCGGCTGCGGAAATGTATTCCGCTTCCGAGCGATCTGTTTTATCTTGGAAATAACCAGGATAGTCCTTCCTTTATCTGCATTATTCATCGCCCCCCCCCCCCCCACTCCCCGCAGCGACCCACTGTTGGCAGAGGATTTCTTTTCACTTCCCGAAAAAGCCAGATTTATCTGACCGAAAAAGAATCGCATTCGGATGTATATTGTTTTAAACGTTTAGCCTAAGGGTGGGACTTATACAGTGAGTATTCAAGTGTAGCTCAGGATATAAAGTATCAAAAGATCTAAATGAGTAACTAGGAGTGGGTTTGAGGCTAACTTTTTTGACCTTTGACGTCGTGGAAGCCTTTCTTGTATAAGAGAATATAAATTGGATAATAATCTTATATATAAATTAAAGTCCCATTTTTTCGTTGTGACGGCTTCACGCCTGAACGGCTGGACCAATTTCACTAATTCTTTTTTCGTTGTGTTATTGTTATTGTCAGGAGAAGGTTCTTAACGAATGAGTTATTCGAAATTCGAACCCGAACGGGTGTAGGAATGCAAAACGTGAGCCGATTTCTCCATGGGAATAGCATTGTAAGTTTAGAATGTATACTTTTTATTTCAATTTAAAAGAAATTTCAGCACGTACAACGCGAACGAAAATTAAGTATAAGCACGTCAGAGCACGTGAGTTTAATTTGTAGGAATTTATTTTGAATATCGTTTGTTTTATTTATTGAATTGAAATCTTTTGATTTTTTTTGTTTCCGAATTTAATTTAATTGATGTTTATAAATGGTAAGAAGTGAAGATATTGCTACAATGCATCATGGCAGTAAAGGCGATTACTATTCTAGATCTGATGAATACTTCTAAGAAATGTTAATTCCCTCGACATATAGAGTAAAAACTTTATGTTTATGAAAGTGTCAATTTGGTACAGCTATGATATGGCCAATTGAATGTTGACATTAGCGGCTTTTGGCGAAGTCAAAAATTTAGCGTAGGGTAGCTATTCCCATCCAGTTGTATGGGTTAGGGTTAGTTTGAATTATCGTCGCACTAGAGTTATACAAGAGGGATATTGGCCACGGGAGTCTTTATTTAGAACCATAGTCATGTGGCACCTGATTAGGCACCCAATGCAACTTTTACATCATACGCAGCGTCGGGACTTTGAAAAATATTTAACGTGCACTCCCACCACATGGGGTATTATTCTTTGGACATTTTTGGCAGCATTTGCCAAGGATCGATGGATTTTTCGATCAACCTTCAATTAGAATTCAATATTCATACTAAAGACAAGACAACGGGTCAGCTAATAGGATATAAATTACCATTGATTTAAAAATGTTAATAAATATACTTACATAAGTTGTTGTTTTAAAATATTTTTCAATAAAACACTATACCCTCCAAGTAATATAATAACGCATTTTATATTTAAAGTTGTTGAAATAGATTATACAAAGTAAATAGTTAAAAGTTACAAAGATATTAACATAATTTTGAAGTGATACAAATATTTAAAGATGTACGTTTAAAAAAATTATTACAAAGCTAATTAATCTTAACTTGACATAAATAGGACATAAAATGCCGTCAATTTAAAAATGTTAATAAATATACGTTTAAGTTATTTTTAATAGTAGTTTTTTACTATTTTCAATAAAAATTTATTCCCGCCAAATATTATCTTATAAAATTGTATATGCCATGAGTTATTTTTCTCTTTTCTGCTGGAGAATGTTAAATATGGAAAGTCTGCTTGAAAACTCTTCCCTTACTAATGATGTCGGTTTATTTAATATACTACAAACATATCGGCTTATGATAGCCTTCCCTTAAATCGTTTTTAAAAATTCAACATAATCTCTTTATGATTAAATAAAGTATCCTTGCCCTAAAGGGCAGAGAGCTTAGTTGACGCAAACTATGATGCACGATGCTTTAAAGTCATTAATCCTGCTCACTGAACACTCATCCGGATTTTAATAAGGCACAAAATCAATGAAACCTCGGTTGGTGTTAGGGTAGTAAATTTTTAAAGATTCATAACTGATTATAATATTCAGGGGAACATAACTTATAAGGTTTAAATATATGATAGGGGTATATTTAATTAAAAACCATAGAAAATTTCTTATTTCTAGTAAATGTTATATTACATATTTTTAATTTACGCTAGAAATGCTTAAGTCTGACTACTTGTATACTTTAAAAAGCACTCTAAAAGCATTCCGCGATTATTTTTTTTAAATCCTACTTTTGATGTCTCGAAAAATCCGTTTTTCCGAATAGTCAACAAATATTAAAATAAATACAAAAGATACCACTTTCACAATTCTGAAATAAAATTTAAAAAAGCAACTTTGACGTCTCAAAGTTCAGAATCGGGAAACATGTATGTAAGTAGCGAAGCTTGCCTCAAACATCCAATAAATTTGCAATTTTATTCATCCCGCATAGAAAACGTCTCAAGAAACTTTACATAGCGCTTTCAGAAGCAGTTTGAACAGGGTTCCAACAGCTCTACAGGCAGAACAGTGCACCGACACAAACTCGATATCGAAAATCCATCGGCAAAGCCTACGTCTTCAAAAGTTCTGTACATAACTTTGAAAATATATCTGGATATTCTAAAACCAGTGAAGGACAAACGGAAAGTCTGATTAGAAATGGTACAATCCTTAAAAACTGTTTAAAAACTAAGACTTAAAGTTTCAAGCTGCAATCAAAGGAGTATGCAAATTCCAATCAGTTTGGGATCGTTACGGTATGGGAATTTCCATAAGGGGTTCATTTAATTGGGACTTACTGCTATGACACAAAAAATAGAAAAATTATTTAAATTCATAGAACTTGGGGCTGACGAACAGCGCTCTTAAAGCTTTGTTAATTAGACTATAAGCATTGAATATGATATTCAAGCTTACAAAGGGCGATTGGGGCGGGAAATAGCATTGGAAAGATCTGAATTTCTAATTAAGTTGGAAATTTTAATTTAATTAATGATGGGTAAGTTAGTTGAAAAAATTTTGTTTTTGCTTTTCCCCGAAATTTATGAAAATCGCATCGTTTATTTATTAATGACCAAACCTGTAGCTAGGAGGATTATTACCTACAAAATATGTCCAATTACTTTTTTAATAAAATGAAATATCTTTTTGTAAATAAAAATTATTCAATCGTTTAATATGATATTCATAAAACACGTATGGTTTGCTGTCAAAATTAAAATAACAAATAGAAATAAACAAATTTACTAGAAAATAAAATTCAATTTTCTGTTGGTAGGGTTGAAAAAATAGGAAAATATTTTCCACCCAAACTAAAACTCGCCTCCATCTGAAGTACAGAAATCGCAGACCGAGTCACTGTGGTGTGATCAGCTCTCAATCTCCGTTCGTCAACCTCAGGCTGTTTTTTACTTGGGTAAAAAACTGAATGGAGTCACATGAATTTTTATACATGCTCAGATTTATCTCCCCACATTTTAACCGCCCACTGATGCTTTCAGGATTTTGGGAGAGGATTCTTGATGCGCTTTAAATTGTGCGGCGCATTTTGAGTGCATTTGCGCACATGACACCGAACAATGCAGGCGAAAAATACGGGCGCGATTGAAAAGGAAAAAATACATTCACGATGAATATTTTCGGAGATCTAAAAGCCACTGTGAATATTTTTTGAATGCGGGGTATTTAGAGTCCCGTTTTTTTTATCCATTTATGGAAAAGGTCTTGATTTTTTTTGTTTGTAGGAAGATACCTCTTTTCTTTTCAAAGTATATATGTTTGTTTTGGGTTAAAATTTTGAAAGCATAAAATAAATATTTCTATCTCTATTATCTTTTTCATTTTAAGATGAGAAAGCAGTGCATATATGCATTCAATATACACAAAATAATGATAATTTTCTGCGTATTATTTTTTATTTAAAATTTTTTTTACTGGAGAATAATATTTTGTATGCTTTAAATTTTGATTCACAATTCGTGTCAACGATACTAAAAATATCACGAATCACATCAAAACTAAAAAACACTCCATTATTGAAACCAATTTTTATAGCGAGGAAAAATCAAAAGTACATTACAAAATCTCAAATGAGTCAAATTTCAAGAAATGTTTTTTTTTTTCAAATAATTGAAAAGCAGTTAGCAAAACCCCTGTTGGGTCACGTTCATTTCAGGGGTCATTCTTTTCTAAAAAAGAGCCAGAATATAAATATTAATCAAAGGAAGTATTTCTAATAAACATTCAAGAGAAACTTACAGTGTTTAAAAAAATTATTACCGTTAAAAGAAATTCTTAAAACGTTTTAACATTCATTCATTTATTTTCATTTCATTTAGTCATGGGGAAGAAAACACCTTCTAAATCAATACAAAGACACACCATTATAACATAATTTGTTTTGGAAGTTCGAACAATTAATGTTGAATTAGTTCATAGTTAATCGGTATATAATCGCTAAAAAATTTCAAAAAATACTAAAATTAATAAGAAAATTGTCATTAATCACAAAATGAGTGGTGTTTCTAATGTTGGAAAAAAAGACATAGATTATTGTAAGATATTAACCGAGAAAAAAGTATTCATATCATCTTTTTCTTCCGAACCCATATCCATCAAGATGCATTTCTCAGATACGAGCGTCCTCCGACTGTTTTAAAGTAGGTATAATGTGTTCTTTAAACGGACTGACTCATAAGATCACTATTATAAGTGTGTTTGTACAAGCAGCTTATTTGCATGTACTAGTAGTACACAGGCAAGTATCAATCCCATTCTACTATTTTACGATATTTTATGATCGCTATAATATCGACAAAAAGGGATGAATATAACAATTACATTTTTCCTCTTTTTTTAAAATTTAAAGGTCTATCTAGGATAAACGAGAAATATTAGGGAAATAGAACAAAGAAAAATATGTTTTTTTGTGACTTTTCTTATAAAATAACGGCATAGTTTACTTGAATCTTCATATTGAGACAGTAAGACACTGCTTCTGATTACTTTCTTCATTCCAATCCTTTGGCGCTCTCATCTTATCTCTGATCCAGGCACAGAGATAAGATCTCGTGATCGCAGCACAAGCTGCTTCGAGACTCACTCATTAAAAAGATTACAAATATACAAAATTCCAAGGTTTTCAGAAAAGATTACTGATGGAAAGAATTACTTTCTTGAAATAAATAGTAAAAGGTATATCCTTTGTTGAGATTCATTAGAAGGTAGAGTTTGTTTACCAATAGTAAGAACATATAAAAAAAATACTAATTTGTTTTAACAATTTGAAAGTTACAATTGTAACATGATTGTAACAGTGTTTTGACCAAGCACTTTGAATTACATTAATTTTTAATAAAACAAAGTAGAAATGTGATAATTTTCACTAAAACACACAATTAATATTCATTCAACAAGAATATTCCAGAAATGCGTTTTAATTCCAAATATTTTGTAATAAAAAACTTACAGCTTTTTTATATTAAAATAAAAAAATTTAAAATATATTTTTTAATTTATTTTTTACGGGTTTTTATATTTTTACACTTTTGAAAAGACTCTCATGCTTTTTCAGAATTTACGTAAGCATAAAAAATCCAACTAGTTTTTGTTTGGTATGAGCAGTGATGCTTTAAAAATAATGAATTGAACGTTATGGTAAAAAAAACCTTTTAAAATGCAAGAACCTAAATAAATTGATTTCAAATTTGAATTTATTTTGAGACACTTGATCATTTTTTCGAAGTGAAAAATTAGGAGCCGTGAAGGGAAAACTTACACACGTGTCAAGGACAAAGACACGTGTCGATGGAAAAACACCAATAGTCATTTAAATTTTTTTTCAGGACTCATCCGAAACATGCAAATTAATATTGTCGCTTTTTTAAAGAAAACTAATTTCAGGAAGCAGGGAATGCATATTTAAAAATGCAAAAATAAACCATTTCCCTTTTTCTCTTTTCAAAAGGGATATACAAATTAATTTTTTCCCCTTTTTCATAGCCAAGATCAATAAATATGACACTAGGTATATGGATGTCAGAAAAAATTAAAAAGACTCTTGTACGTATATAAATTCATATGACACAATAAAAAGTGTTGACAACTTGAAATCTACAAAGAAAACACTAAATTAATCAAGCTTTGCATACTTAGGCCATTAAATGTATAATTTAGAAATATAGAATGAAAACTTTGTATATTCAATGATGTAAATTAAAAAACCTTTTCACTCCAATTTGATAAATGAACTCAGTGAATAATCAAATCATTTATATTAAAAATGTTTAAGGTAGTTCCCTACCTCGAGGAGTCTAATTTTTCAATTCTTTAAAACTAACTAAATTTTTAGTGGTAATGATGAATAATAATGTTAAAGGGAAAATTTGACCAAAAAATTACATTAAAAGTTTATTTTTTAAAAATGCTAATTTTGAAGAAATTTGCCTTATATATGCCTTACGCATAACGGCATAAGTCAAAAAATAATTCATTTGTTCCTTAACTATTAGGCAGAGTCATTTATTAGACCTTCTTACATGTTTTGACATGAGATTTAAGCAAAACTTCTAATATTTTAGGAATGACATAGTGTCAAAGCTATGTTTATAGAATTTTTAAAAAAAAGGAGATTTTAATATTAAAAAGTCCATAAAATAAATTGTATCAGTTATTTTACTTAGATCTCATTTCAAAACACATTTATTTAAAAATTTATAATAAACATGTTGTGAAAATTTTATTACATTATATCAAGTAGTATTTGAGATATCAGGTTGAAATTTTAAGCAAACATTGTTGTTTTAAAATACCGTTCTTCAGAAAACGCGTTTAAAGTATAAAGTTCTATCTTACACTTTCAGTTTGGTTGAGGCAAAATTTGAGACACACTATGCTTCAATGAAATAGCCATAACTTTTGATTAAATTATCGTAGAGTAAAAAATCTCAACAGTTTTTTAATCGTAAATAATAGGGCTTCTTTTCAAAACATTAAACGAAATTTGTGGAAATTGTCAAAATTTACCGTTTTCAAGGTAAGGAGATACCTGAACATAACTTAATGTTTATTTCGAAAGTGTTCCAAAGCTCCCCTTAACCGCATTTTATTTTACGCATCGCCCACTATTCTAAAAGATGGTTGAAATAGAAAAGTCAAGTTTTCAGGTCTGCGCTTTCATTTGCATTGTATCTGAGGAATAAAAACTATTTATAAAATATAATATACCACTATTCCAATAATTGCGATTAAATTGTCAACAAAAGAGGTTGACGAGGCGGGAAGGTCACTTCCCCGTGAAGAAAATAGAGCAGGAAAAAAGCACCTGAAAAGAAAGACACACGTGCACTTGTATAAGAAAGTCAGTTACTTTCTCTTTTTTATACACTTGGCAGTTAGAACTGGACGAATTTTGGTAAGTCAATCGTTTCCGTCTGTCTATTTCCAGCCTTTTTCAGGAGCCAATAACGCCTCGTAGTTTACAACCACGGTCAAGTGACGAGGTCGATACCTGAGCTGGCACTCAACGGGACTTCGAGCGTCACCGTTACGCTAACACAATTAGGTCTTTGGACTCCACATATTTAAAGATCATATCTATCCTAGTATACTCGGGCATTTTAGCTATATTTTGGCTGCATATGTCCGTCTATAAGAAAGCAGTGACTGCCGCCGGGATCGAACAAGCACCTAACGCTTGCGATCCTATATCTGGGCTGATAGCGTGTCCAACGATATACCAACTGGGCTACCAAGCCCAACGAACTTATGAAGCTCCTATTACTCAACATAGAACTAATGCAACTCCTATACCGGAATTATAATTTATTTATATATTTCTTTTGTTATATTTATATAAATGAGAATTTATATATTTTATTTTGATTCCTATACCCTATTAAGAATTTTTTTTACTTTCCCTTGGTATCTTTAATTCTCTGCTTTTGGACCTGATCAAATCTTATTTAAAAATAGCATTTCTCCTCCAATTAGCCTCCATCCTCCAAATTTTAAAGTTTTAAAAAAGGTTTCTTTCTATTTTACTTTACTTTTGGCATCCTTAATTCTCTGCTTTTGGACCTAATCAAATTTTAACTAAACAAAGCATTCCCCTCTGCATTTCTGCTTTGGACCAGATCAATTTTTTCTAAATAAAGCATTTTTACTTTGCTTCCCCGGTGTTTTTCTCCCTGGTTGGCCTGGTGGCGTGGCAAGTCTGCGATGTCCGGGTGGACTGGTCCCGCGCGTGACCGTCTGGGTTTCCTCGTGTGCCCACTCTCTTCGCGGTGGGCGTCCTTGTTGCTGCTGGGGGGCATTCTTTCCCGGACGGGGATACTTTGTGCTAAGGGGCTCCCTTGCCCTGCACTAGTTCGTCCTGGGCCACTCAATTTCCTATACCCAAGCATTGATTGTTTGAAAATCAAAATTTTCCCTCCATAACATAAAACTGACAACTCGAACGTCGATAAAAAAAAACCTAATGAGCGGAATTACAATTTATTTGATACAAATTCTATTAACAACGCGGGCGGAAACAGATTACATCATTATTCTTCGAACTTCAAACAAATTTAGCAAACGATAAAGTCTAATTATTAAATCTGAGAAAGAAGGTTAATGAAAATAGTTAATCTTGGCGTTTAAAAGTTTGAATTACAAATAGCTAAAGTCCCTGTTTATTAATAGCTTTAAATCACCATTGCCACTCGCAACAATCGCCGGAGAAAATTAATTCTTTTAGACGATAAATTAAAATAAATTTATTTTTGCGGAATCGATCAGTTTGAAATGACGTCAAATATATTTCACTACGAGATTCTTTGTACGTTGATATGAAATGTTTTGATTCTATTTAAAAGCGAGAAATATTACATATTTATTCTTTGAAATATAAATTAATTTTGCAAACGATTAGTAATAATTATTGAATTTTCGAAATAAAATAAATAAAACTAGACAAATTTAGCATGTAAATGTTTAATATATAATTAATGCTGTGTTTGGCGCCTTTTTACCTGCTTGTTTGTTCAGACCTAAACAAATAAAACGATTTAAAAAAAGTTTTTTTTTCTTTCACTACTTCTTAGTTTTCTAAACACAATTCAGGCAAGTTTTTTTTACTAATTTATCATTTTTTTAATTTTTTTTATTTAAATTTAAATAAAAGGTTATTTAAATTTAAATAAAAAAATATTTAAATTTAAATAAAAAAAAATAGCAACCCCAAAGTTTTTTTTACATAAATCGATGAAGTAGATCAAATAAAACAAAATCACGAATTTTTTAATTCAACAACAATTATTTGCCGAGTTATTGTAAAAAAAAAACTGAAAAAAAAACGGGTTTTAGGGGCCGTTTAAAAAATAACTTGTCAAATGTGTTTATAACTTGCATTATCGTTTGGTGGTTGAAAAGCGTTTATTGGTGAATGTTTATTCAAATTATTAATGTCTGTAAAATGTTTAAGAATATTTTCTTGTTTCAAGTGCATACAATGTATTTTGTATGTGTAATAAACATTGAATTATATTGATTACTAAGTTTTTGAATGCATGATGTTGCTTCCAATACAATTTCAAAAAGTGAGATTCATGTTAAAATCCCTTAATTATCCTTAAATATTATTGGAATTCGTTTTTTAGTGTATTTCATTGCTGCCACATTGATTATTTAAAATGATAAGTGCCCTCTGCCTTTGTTAAAATCATTGCCAAATCATTCTGCGTATTTATTTTTTTGCTTTCCTTAAATATCGTTAAGGTAGTAGTTAAGATCGTAATCCTCGTTTTGTTTGTAATATGTGGCTTATATTACCGATATAGTACGCCGAATTTTGAACAAATTTTTTGTAGCAATAAGAATGAAACAAAATTTTGCATAAAATGTAAAACAGAATGAAAACATAAATGTAACAATCGTGTTTGTCAATCTGATTGTAACTAATCCCATTTGAAAATATGTTCGCTATAAATAATCGTATTTGTGACTTAATTTCAAATTAAAACGCTTCCTCTTCCAGCCTTTATTTTATTTCTGAACTTTAAAATCCAAAAAAAGTTTTTAAAAAACACATCCAAAAAATCACAGTATTAGTGAAGAAAGTTTAATTCTAGCATCCGTTGGTGAGATTATGTTAACCCTTTTATTAGCTTGTCGTTCTGAAAAGACATAACCTATTATCTTTTTCAATTTGGAGATTTCGCCTAAACGCGTTCAAAATTAATGCTTTAATATCACAGCAAATAATGCAAAAATAATAATTCTTTTTTATATCTAGGGTATTTTGAAGGTGATGAACATTTTTATAAAAAAATGGTTGTTGCTATTGGATTTTTAAAGTTAGTAGGGGGAACCATGGACACATGACCCAACTCGAAGTTTTTTGCTTGTAACTTTTAAAAAACACTATTTATGAATGTGTAAATGCAGATAATTTATACTTCATAAAGTAGTACACAATATATATTAGTATTTTTCTGTAGTATTAACTGCAATAGTAGTAAATATAAATTTTTTAAAACTTTAGTTTTGGGTCATGTATCCCAATGCATAGGGATACATGACCCACCCGTTAGGGATACGTGACCCAACCCAAAAATTTGGTAGTAAGACTTAAAATTATCAAAAAACTTTTACCTAATAACAAAACTAATATCATATTATAAAGTTTATATAGATTTTATAGTATTTTCAGAAAAAAATATTACTTTTTATTTTTATCTCATTAATTACGCTTATATTAACGAAATAATCAAATTTAAAAGTAAATTCTGTTCGAAATACAAAACTGGGGCTTCTTTTACTTTTCAGAGAAAACACAGGGGGTTGAAGAATCGCTACTATTTTATCAATGTCATTTTGGGATGTATTATCCATTTCAGGACATTTAAAACATTTTCCATCGATTTTTTCTGCATATTGAATTGTAAGCTCGTTAATAAAAATTTCCCTTGTACCTTCCCAACAAACCTTATATTTCGTTAAGAACCCAGTCATTTCCTTTTGGGACTCCCGTGATTTTTTTTAAATATTTACTTGGTCTACTTCTGTCTACTTTTGTGTTGTTTACATGGGTAACATATCCCCAATTGGCTTAGGTCAATTATCCCTAGTTGCACTTTTTTTGTTTAACCCCAAAACAAAGTCATTTGCGAATAATTTCATTAGCATTATTATGAACGTAACTGTAGCTAATAGCATGAACTAAACAAGTAACTAATTGAAAAAATCTTTCCTTTAAACCAAAAAATGTAAACCGATTAACCTTACGGGGTCTGGGACATAATCCTGACAGCCTAAATCCCGACAAACCGAAATCCCGAATAGGTCAAAATTCCGAATGGGTTAAATTCCCGACAGGGTCTAAATCCCGAAAATAGATTTTTGTCCATTTCTCTATTTAAAAAAAATATATTAGAGATTATTTATATAGTTAGTTATTTAGTCATTTAGTTATTTAGTCAGTTAGTTATTTATTCAGTTAGTTATTTAGTCAGTTAGTTACTTAGTCAGTCAGTGAGTCAGTCAGTTAGTCAGTCAGTCAGTTAGTCAGTGAGTCAGTCAGTTAGTTAGTCAGTCAGTTAGTTAATTAGTCAGTTAGTTAGTGAGTTAGCTAGTCAGTTAGTTAACTGAATGACTAACTAGTTAGTCAGTAACTAGTTAACTTACTAACTGACTGACTAACTAGTTAGTCAGTAACTAGTTAACTTACTAACTGACTGACTAACTGACTTACTGACTGACTAACTAACTGACTGAATGACTAACTAGTTAGTCAGTAACTAGTTAACTTACTAACTGACTGACTAACTGACTTACTGACTGACTAACTAACTTACTGACTGACTAACTGATTGACTGACTAACTGACTGACTAACTAACTGACTAACTAACTGACTACATAACTAAATAAATAATCTCTAATATATATATTTTTTTTAAAAATCGAGAAATGGACAAAAATCTATTTTCGGGATTTCGTCCTTGTCGGGATTATAGCCTTTCGGGATATCGGCGTTCGGGATTCCGGCTTGTCGGGATTTCGGCTTTCGGGATTGTGTCCGGAACTCAACCTTACGGCCTCAAAAATTTACTTTCAGTGCATGAAAACGTATTTCTTCGCATATTAACACATACGTAATGATTCAGATCGTTTTTTTCACTATGTGATCAGCTGGCTGAAAGGAAAAAGTGATGCCACTTTCAACTCACAAAACTTTTCCATTGCTGAGAAAAAGGCATTGGGTCATGTATCCTTCTGGGTCAAATGTCCCTAGTTCCCCCTACTCATTTTAATATTAAGAAGACCCCTTATACAATTTTTGTTGACTGTAATCAATTCCTTACGCTTTTCCTGAAAAATGACAACTTTCACGAAATCCCCTGATCAATAGCAGCCGAAAAACAAAGGATAGAGAGTTTTTTCTTCCACAGCTGTAAGAGACTATAGAACTGAGATGCCATCAAATGTTTGAATTTTAAAGTAGAAATAATATTTTAATTTCATTACCGTAACACTTATAATATTAAATGTTTGAAGAGTATATATATTATGTTTCCCTCGCATATAGGATAATATGATATACCAGTATGTGAAAATTATTTATAAAAGTATTGCTTTTCTATAAAACTTGGAAGTTTTAAAAGAAAGTTCTTCCATTTAGCTGTGAGGAGAAGTCATCAAAATCCAATAACTCAACCGGATAATTTTCTAAGTGCAGGAGAAGAATTTTTCCAGCACTTACATTTGATATATTTAACTTACGAAGTCATAAAGGATTACGTTTTCGTAAGGTAAGAGTTAATAATTCTAAAACTTTATTAATGGTTTGGGAATCAAATGTCAAATATTGTAGAGTTGCAAAAAAATATACAAACTTTTCTTTCAAATTAAAGTTCTTATATGAATGTTAGACAATTGAAAATAAGCTGAGATAGAAAAACCTATATCAAGCTTAAAATATGTTATTCCAAAAACAATTTAAGCATCTTAAGCTTTCTTTCTTCAAAAGTTATTAAATCTTAGAGAAGAATAGATGAAATGTTGGTCGAATGAAATGCTGGGTAAATTAGGTAATATTTTTTAGATTTTTAACCGATTTAAGTAAAGGCTTGAAAATGTATACACACAATAAAGGGTTGAAAATGTGTACAAACAGATTTATACAATGTTCCATACTTACATTGTACATTGTACACTTAATATAAGGACATCTGAAAAATAATCGTGGACGAATGCATTCACATTTTACGCTTAATTTATGATGCACGGTTGAGCTTTAAAGTTTCATGGATAAAAGTATTACCATTGTTTAAAAAATAACAAGTACGGCCTTCATTTAATTAGACATAGTAATACAATAGGCATTTGGATTTTTTCAAACATTTATTAATTAAAGATGTATCATGATTAGAGTTATTATTAAGGGTAAAATAGAAACTTAATTCGAGTTATCTTCTGATTAACTGCTGCAAAAGACAAGGCATATTATAATTTATTTCATGACCTGTCCATTCTTGTTGCAATCCTGCATACATAGGGATAAATATCAGAACATCACCAGCCAAAAACTTAAAAAATGAATAAGTCTGCTCATATAATGCTCTACAAAATAAATAGCGTATTGTTTATAAAAATCTTTTAAAAATTAAAAATGCAAGAAAATTCCCTAATATACCTCCATCACCTGTACTATTTTCTAAATTTTTGGATTATTACGTAATTAAGTGCTATTCACTCTAAGAAAAAAAAAAGTAAAGTTGTTTGTTTTATTCAAGTCCTTTTATTTTATTTCCATTTGATAGCAATTAAATGTTACTCTAAAGAATTATTCCTAAGAAATTGAAAATGGTAGAAAACTTATTTGTTTCAAAACAAAGATTCATTGAGCAAAAAAGGAAACATCATTCAAACTTCTAAACAAAAAGTTATTTTTTACGTGGCACTTTTACAAAAATCTTTATTACATTTGTTCTTAAAGAAACTTTCATGTAAAACTAAGAAGTGCTATTCATTAAATATGCAGCCTGCGTCAATGCGAGACAAAACAATTTGATTTTATACTTTTTATGATTTTATACAAATGAACTACGAAACCAAAGCTTAAAACAAAAGGAGTCTATGGGAAAAAGATAGGCGAGTAAAATAAAATATGTGGAACTGAATTGTTTTTACCAAACATCGCATTTATGATGCAAGATGAACTATCCTTGTCCGTTCGATTACATAAATAAGGAAAATAAATGAGCAATTTTAATAGTTTGTCTCGCGTTTCTCGAATTGCACACCTTATTAGGTCAGGTGGGGTAAAATGGGTCACATTTTAGCTATTTTCACCTTTAACGTTCTCTGACAGTAAAACCACAATTTTTTTCAGAATTTTTTTTAATTGCATCTTGACATTGCATTCTTTCAGTACATTTTTATGTAGTTTAAGTATTTTTTAAAAAATTATAAATGGATTGAACTTCGTTCCATAAGCTGTGACCCATTTTACCCCACCATGGGGTAAAATGAGTCACACATGGGGTAATATGGATCATAATGCAAACTGATGAGTATATAATTATTTATTAGGAAATACACTAAATAAGAAAGTGTAGGTCTAGAACACATAAAATAAATTTAATGATACATAATTACAATGTTAAATTTTCAAAATAATATTGTTTGCGGTTGTTACAAAACACCTCTTCCAAGACTCTTATAACATCTGATTTTTTACAATATCCCAGTCCTCTTTATCGGGAAAGACATAAAAGTTTCTTATACTAGATTTTTTAAAAACTTTTTTACATGTAAATCATCCGCATCAATAAGTGCAATTTGATTAACAAATTATTTAATTGGTTTTTTCCCTTTGTATTCAACTACCACCCATTTCCCAGTCCATAGCTTTTTACTGTCGTCAACATTCTTATGTTTAGGTGGCTCTTTCTTTCATTTAGGTTTTGAAAAAAAATCCAAATTCTTAATTTTCTCCAGGTTTTTTTTACCATTCGTTGAAGTTCTTCTTCTTGTAAACGCTCCATCACATCTGCTTCCGTCATTACTTTGCCAACTTTATGTCGAACTTTTTTCTCTTCTTTTTAGAGTTATCAATCAGTGACTTCATGGCATAGGTGAAAGTGTTGTCAGGATAGCACATTTGAGATCTTTAAATGGACTTTAATAAATAAATCTTTAAATGGAATCCGACATAACTGGTGTTGAACAGGAAGAAAGGGTGGAAATTGAATTTGGTGTAGCTGGTGTTGAACAAGATAGAACGGCTGCATCATCTGAAATAACTGGATCATGTAATATAACTGCCATCAATGTTGAGACATGGGGCTGAACAGAGACTCTTTCGGTCAACACAATCCTGTGTTCTACTGCTTTTCTATCAGGAGGAAACAATCCTGCATCTTTAAAACAAAACTTCACTGCATGATCTGCTCTTAAATTTTCAAAAAGTTGCTTCAAAAGAGCTAAGCCTAACTATGACCCATTTTACCCCATCCAAAGTAAATTGAAATAATAAAAAGGAAAATCAATATTTTACTTAATGACCTGAGGTGTTGCCTAGTATGTACTTCTATGGTATAAATAAATTACAGTGCAAGATTGAAGTGTTTTCTTAGTTTTTTTAGAAATTAGAAAGCTATATGATTTGCTCACCACATTTTACTGCTTACAAAAGGATTCTTTTTGGTTGCCAGATTCATGAAATTAACTTTTTATTTTATGAAATACTAGCAAATTTATACCCGTTCTTCGCACGGAATAAAAAAATATCAAATAGATTCCAAATATGTGTACCATATACCCCGTTATAGGATCATAAACTTATTATTGTTTCCGCTCGTTATAAATTATAAAATCCCGTTTCATTGCCTTAAAATTCCAAAATAAAAAATACGCTATAAAATGCACTCATAAATGTCATCACAATTCCCTCATAAATACATAAAACCTTTTAGCTCATTTGGCGCGTTTTGGGAAATAATTTGGCGAGAAAATAGATCTAGCTACCCACACCCATTATACAGCTTTAACACAATGACCTTCGAACAACCGACGAGCTTATAAATTATTTATAAAAGAAATTGCCTATTTGGCGAATTTTAGTTAATAATTTGGCGAGTTTGGCAACGTATTTGGCAAAAAAATAAAGACGTAAAACACTAATAGCTCTAGTGCTATGGCCTTTATTAACCATCATAGTTCAGTAATAGCTTAACTATACATTTATTGCTTAAATATGCATACATGCAGTCAACAGAAAAATCAATGAAAAAAAACATCAAATAAACCCACAAGGGGGCCGGGATAGCCTGGTCGGTAAGGTCTTGGACTGGCATCCCTAAGGTTGCGAGTTCGAGTCCCGCTGCCTTCCGAAGACCCCCGTGTACGCTAATGGTGACTGGTGTACGTTAAATCCGTCGTGGCCACAAAGTCCTCCAAGTTCCCATACCAAATCAATACCTCTGGGGGTGACAAGTCAATTCTGAGGATCCTCTAGTTGGCCTCTGTCTCTAAAAATTAGATGGATCCACTTATGTGTGTGTGTGTAATGTGTCTGTCTTACTTGACGAAGGTTTATAAGCGGGTCTCTGACCAAGCACACAAACCTGAATATATATGTCTACCAACCAACCAACCCACAATGAAATCCGGGAATGAAGACTGGCGGAATTACGTCAGTTGAAACATTTCAATTATTTTTCAAATAATGAATTTAGTTTCTGAAAGTAATGGCAAAAGAATAAAATAAACATTTTGAATTTTAAATGTTTTCGTTAAAAGTTTTATTTAATTTTTTCAGCCGATGGCATCAGGAAAGAGAAAAAATTATCGGATTTGAGCGAAAGTGGTGTATTTTTTTCAGAAAATTCGAATTTTCTTCAAAAATGGAACAAATATGAAAAAACTAAGCCTCAGGTGCACACGTTAATATTAAAGGGAATCTATCTTAAAAATTTCGAATTTCTGAGGGCAGTATAAGTAGGTCTTTTACGATCCGATGACAAACAGACACACAGACAGACTCTTTCTTTTATTATTATAGATGTCCAAACACTTATTAGAATATTATACAAAAATTGGTTCAGAAAAATAAATTTTATATTAAGTTACATAGGGGTATTTATAAAGTGACCCATATTACCCCAAGACTCATTTTACCCCAACCCTACACATCCTAAATCACGTTTTTATAATAGCCCCAAAGTAGCTCTAGCGTGACGTTAATTCAACCAAACTATAATGTCATGCAACATTTCGGATTTCGTTTTCTATGGATCACTGTAAAAAATCGTAACGTCACTCTTATGTATCATAAACGTTCCGGGCTTTTTAAAGTTTACATAGCTTTTTTGGATTTTCAGGTTTATCCAGACACCAAGTTTGGTAGATCAAATCCGTGCATATACCAATCCAAACTGCACTTGGTTGTGAAAAAAGTTAAAAGTATGGTGGCATCGTCCTGTTGTTTTTTTTTGCATCGAAATTGATAATTTTTTCGAGAAAGTTACTGTCTTTATGTAGGATTACATATTTCGAGAAAGTTACTGTTATATTCTAGGAACGTTATAGAAAAAATGGGGCAGCTCAGCTACCCAAAATTTCTCAGTAGCATTCCTAATTTTTTTTTACCATGATGCCGTGAAAGAACGCGGTTGGATTGTGGAAGATCAGCTTAAAAGTCTGTCAAATGGTAGACGTCGGAGGGTCTACAGTATCTATTTACCAGTTTATTCTACAGGAAGCGATATCTAAATCTTCAAAAAACTAATAAGGGTTGTAACACTATACACGACTTTCATTTACCGTTCAATAAATCAATACACACATTAAAAGATAATTGTATACATTGAAAGGCAATTTCAATAACTTTCTAACATTTCAATTGAGCTACAATTTGCGCTTACGCGCGATTTCCCAAGAAATCTATAATGACGTCCTTAGCAAATGGGAACTTGTGTACCACATTTAAAGTCTATTTTTCGTTGCTCAGCAATAACTTTAAAGACAGTTCTATGGAAGACACACCTCGCGCATGCGCAATTCCCTCGAAAACCTTATGACAAGTACAAAGAACTCATGGAACAAATTTGAAGTCCGTAGTTTTTTTTTAGTTGGAGCTGTAGAGGGGTTCCGGACAGACAGACTGACCAACGTTCAGAAACCACTTTTTCAGAATCAGCACCCTTCAGAACGTATAGCAAACGCAAAAAATCCATTTCGGACTTTCAACCCCATTGCAATACTTTCATTACCTTTTTTTTATATTAGGTAATTGAAAGTAAAAAAAGGTTCACCATCACTAATCAAGCAAGAACAAACCCTTGCACAGTAAATGACATTTTGGAGCACACACTGCGCACCCTCGCGACAAAAAGAGCAGCATCGTTAAAAGCGCTCCAAATCCCACATTTGCAATAATTAAATGTGTTCACGTCATTATTTATGAAAATTTTAATTCCGCTCCTCAATTTAACAATTTAGGGCCAAAATAAAAAAAATTAACGACTCGCCGAAATGTTTGCGAGGCGAAGAATAATTATTTTAATGTATTGTTCTGACATTAATCGTGCTTAATTATATCTAAATAATGTCGTTAGAATATTTGCTTCACTAACAAGGCTGTTTGTTTCGCTTTCTCTTTTTCATCAGACTTTTATTTTTCAGGAGAGTATTTTTTGTGTTGTTTTGTGTTGTTTTTAATGTAAAAAACCTTAATGAAATTATATAACTTAAGAAGTTGGTTTGTAGCAATTTAGATCCACTTCCATGCAAGATTTCGTAATCTTTAAAAGAATCTGCGAAAAACAGATTTAAGTGATAATTTTTTTTGAGAAATCCTTAATTCGGGGTTCATTAAGTAGAGTAAGTTTTACTTTCAAAATACCTTAGCGTGACTATTTAATATTTCCGTCTTATCTGATTATCTATTGAATACAAGAGCTATTTTTTCATAGAAATTGATATACTAGTGAACTTTTTTTATGAAAAAGGCTAAAACTGAAGAAGTCGTTATGACGCAACCATCATTTTTTTTTGTCTTTTACCTATGATACTTTAAAAAAATATGCCATTACGTTTCTCATAACAATGTAATTGACTAATTGGTTGTTGCAAGTAACCATGGTGCAATTTTAGCACTCATTTCCTTAATAAATAAAGTTATATCATTTGGACAAAAATCCTACCAGCAATTCTTATCATTTTTGGGCAGAAGTAATGTGAAAGAAATGTGATGTTGCGTTGTGCGCAGAAAAACATCTAATGATAGCAGTCGTTCACTGAAACCGATGTTCGAAGACATATTTTTCATAGTTTGCATTTATGGCCATGCGTTTTTTTGGTGTGTTTATTTGTAGATTAATTGTTTCAGTATGTTCGGATAGTTTCTGCTTTGATTTTATATTTAACTTATCTTGATCAAACTGCAAAAAAAAAATTGGATTTTACAGTTGAAAACTGTCAACTTATAAATATACCTAGAGTGGATTTGCTTTTCCTCTTTAATTTTGTATTTTGTATGGTAAGTTAGAGTACTGTTATTTAGTATAAAATGTAGTGTATTTAAATGTAATCCAGTAATAACATCAACTTGTTAGTTGCGGAATGAATCTTTTATTATCACAAAGGAATCTTTATATTTATCCACTTTACTACACAATATAAATTTGCATAACTCTGTATTTTATTTGTTATTTTAAAGGGATACTAAGTTCATTTGCAATACCTTCATGTAATAAGAAATTTTTTAAACAACATCTCTGCAACACCAAAAGAGGAATAAACACAATTTTGTTATCTATAATAATAAAAGAAAGAGTCTGTTTGTCTGTGGACCGTGAAAGACCTACTTATACTGCCCTCAGAAATTCGAAATTTTTAAGATAGATTCCTTTTAATACCAACGTATGCACCTGAGGCTTTGTTTTTTTCATATTTGTTCCATTTTTAGAGAAAATTCGAATTTTCTGAAAAAAATACACCACTTTCGCTCAAATCCGATAATTTTTCCCTTTCGTGTTGCCATTCGACAGAAGAAATTAAAATGAACACAAAAATTAATTAAAATTGAAATTGCTTTTAATTTCTTGCCATTACCTTCAGAAACTAAATTAATGACTTGAAAAATAATTGAACGTGCCAATGAGCTAATTTATTTTTTTTAAAAAGACCCAGATGGAGGTTTGGACGTGAAATAAATTGTTATACAATTATGGTTGAATTTATCAGGAAAATTGCGATGACAGTAAGTTCATATTGAGGAAGATTTTTGTGATATGAGGATGTGCATTTTATAGTGATGTATTTTTATTTTGGAATTTTAAAGAAATATAAGTAACGGGATTTTTTTCTTTATAATGAACGGGAACAAAGGCAAAGTTTATTATCCTATAGCAAATCAAATGACACATATACTTGGATCGATTTTATATTCTCTTAGTCCATGCGAAGAACGGGTATTTATTTGCTAGTTCATGATAATTTTATTGGCACATGTGTTCGAAGTATATAACATTCCTTTTTGAATTATTCATAGAAATCAGAATATTTTAGTTTCTTTGTGAAAGTTTTCAGTAATTATAAGTGTTCTGTACTACACTTCCTTTCCTACCAACTTCAATGAAAAATTCTTTAGAATCAAACACGGCTTTACTGAAACACTTAATATTGGGTTTCATAGCTAGAAGCATCCCTCCAACAGCAATATCTAAAAATCGGCGTTTTCCTTTAAACAAAACTTTATTGCAAAACTTTATCCAACGAATATTTATACAATAATGACGACTGGACTCTCTGCTTATAATATAAAGGCTTATGGTAACAATGGTTTCGATCGAATAATGTAAGTTACATTTTTCTAATTGTATTAAGAATTTCTCTTTGATATATTACCGAACTGAAGATTGCTTTTAGTGTCTTTAGCCAGCTTTGAAATTTTACTTGCTGCTCCATTAACTCTTACAAACTCAATATAAAATCTTTAAATTACTGTACAACGAAATGACAGGAGGCGTTTTAAGACTTTAATATAAATTTTAAATGAAGTTCTATCGTGCATTAGTGGTAAAGGTTAATATATGAGGTTTAATGCAGTCTTCCTTACTAAGAATAGGAACTATGGCACTCACGTTGGATGTTTTCAAGAGAATTTAGTTGATGATATTTAAGTGTCTATGTCTTCTATCACAGGTAAATATGAATTTCTGATTTAATTTTCTTTTTTACATAACTACAAAAAGAAACAGGATAAAATGAAAAAACTGTTTTGTAAAAAAATATAGTTCTTAAGAAATTCTACAGAATGTCAAACAATTCCTTGGGTTTAGGAATACTTTTTGATTTCCACCGTAAAATAAGTTTTCTACAGTGTAAGACGCTGAGCTTCTGTTCCAGATCACACTCGGTACACATTTCTTCGTTTTGAAAAACAAAACACTCTTCGCTTTGTTTCTTAAAAGTGAAAACGGGGCATTTGAAACCTCGTTTTCCTCTTACTCAGTAACTAGGAAATCAATCCCGGAGTTGTTCGCTCCGCATTTTTCGCCATTTTTACGAGATGAGAGGAGAAGTTTTGTAACTTTGAAGCGTCTATTTTTATTATTTTCATTCGGCAAAAAAGAGTGTGCCGCCTGCCGAATGCCAAAACGCCAGAGATAAGGTTGGTAGTAAAACGAGAAAAAAGCATTAGGCCTAACCCGATACGTGATCTTTCACTCGATACGCAAGACGTTTGTGTTTCTGCAGAGCTCTGCATTTCCGAATCTGAAATCGGAAGTGTGTAGAGTACATTTGGGACTAGCGTTTTGTATACTTTTGTTATTCACAAAGTTAAATTGGTAAAATGTACTGTTAAAAAGTACCAATTTACCAGTGAATAATAACCTGAAATTATTTACCTGCAAGGAAAAACTTTCACTCAACAATGTCCTTCTAAGTGTAAAATGAAATTCTAACAATTAAAAATTATTTTACAAATATATGCAAAAAATAAATTGAAAATTATATTCAAGAAAGTGGTGCAGGTTTCTTTTACGCAATCTTCTACTAAAAAGTAAAGATAATAAGTTTAGAAATATTCTACGTTTTAGATTTTTATTAAGAAACATCTTTTTAAATATAATCTATTGTTATTTTAGATTTTTATAAATTGACAATAAACTCTTAAACTCTTCTATAAAATTATTCTTTTATAAAACTATTCTTTCTATAAAACTACTCTTTTGTCTATAAACTCTTGAGAAACCAGCAATTCCAAATATTCTTTATGTAACCATGTTTTTAAACATATATTAAAAAGTATGTTCTGCAAGTAATTTTGATAAAAAAAGTTAATGTTTAATATTTTCTAACGGACAATCAATTTCATGAAATTTGGAGGTCATATTCCCTAAAATATGCAATTGGCGAGTCGGAGATGATCATTATAATCTCATGAAAAAAATACAACTTATTTTTGTAATATTTTTTAAATATCTGGCATACAGTAAAGATAAAACGTGAAGCAAAAGTTTATATAAATTTTGTATTTTTATATAATTAGTTTGTAATTTTTACAGCCGAAATGCAATCTAGTACAGCAAAACAAAACACGTTTCTAACTATCCTTCTACCACATATATCAACGGACTAAATACTACAATTTCTTCAACCAGGCGTATACCGAAACCAGATTATCTGTTCGGTCAGGTCCATTTGATATAAAAGACAACTTTCTGCGCCACCTAAAAAATAACAGGACATCACTTCCATGGGATTTCTACAATCGATCACGGGGTGAAATTGGATAATGGTTTAGTCGTTAATAACACGGTTTGGCCATCTCGTCTCCACCGAAAATGATATATGTGCGATATCTCATGTATTGGCAGGAAATGTGTTTGTTCATCCGTACTTTGGAACCAACGTGGGAATGTATCATAACCCTTCCCGACAGGGCTAACACGATCGTGCGAGTTGCATATCTACTATTTTATTCATTTCTTGTGTAGTCGTTTGTAAAATGTTTTCAGTTGATAATTTAATTTGATTCAATTTAATTCAATTTTGGGTTCTCTATTGTTTAATTTTAAATAGCACCGACGACTTTGCCAAATTTCATTGTCATATCTACCCTGTATTGTTTTATAAAAAAAATGTCTTGAATTTCTTTTCACTGGTATGGGATTCTAAATCCCCAGAGTGTTTCTTTTGTACTTGTTGTTTTCTTGATGATAAAAAATAATAATAAAAAAAAAAGTAATAAGTCGGATTCAATCGATCGTGTGGGTTTCCGGATAATATGAAGTTTCACTTTTGATCAACAGATTGCAGTAGTTGTCTTTATTTCAGTTCTAGTCGGCAATCTTAGCGTTGTTTACATGTCCGCAGGAAACAGCAAAAGAATTTATCTGTCGCAAAAAGGTAAATATCACTCAATTTTTAATTGCTTAGATACAAATGGTTGTTTTTAAGTGTCAATAAGTGAAAAATAATTTTAAAAAACCTTAATTATACATCAATTATTGTACTTTTAGGACGCAATATCTCTTAACCCGCACGATCGTGCTTCTTCGGCGTTACTGGTTACGATTGATTCTGTAATGGTAAGGCCATCGGTCGTACTTCGGTTAGTAGAGACTTTGCCTGCCAAGAGTTTGACAGAGAGAGACAACTTTGCCATTATTGGAACAATTAAATGCGATTAACATATTTGGAACTGGGACCATTTTAGCTAAACGCATTAGCGGCTTTGTAAAAACCAAAGATTCAGAAATGGGCAGAGGAACTTCCATAGAACACGTAACAAAAGAAAATAAAATAGTCATAGTCGAATGTATGGACAGCAAGAAGGTGATCATGGGATCAAATTGATGTGGTATCGTCCCTGAAGAAAAAATTAAAAGATGGTCGAAGACGGAACGAAAGTTCATTAATATAGAATGTCCTTCTGCAATTAAAAGATACAACCAATGCATGGGAGGGGTCGATGTGTGTGATCAGCAAATGGAATGCTACCGAACGTGGTTTAAGACACCGAAATTGACATGGAAGGTAATATTACATTTTGTGGACTTGGCTGTGTGCAACTCATGGTTCGAGTACAATCGAGATCCAAAAGCCAATAAAGTTCCTAAGAAAGACAAAAAAGATCTGTTAAAGTTCAAGTTAGAAATGGCTGAAGCTTTTGCAACAACTCCACCAGCAAATAGAAGAGTTATTAGTAAGGATGAAGATGATGAGGTCGAGTATTTTCCAATCAAAAGATCCAAATTCTATAACCCACCTGCGAAAAAACCCTGCGCAGACAAGAGATATGATGGTTTTAACCACTACCCAACAGTTGATGATATTACAAGGCCTAGCAAATACAGGCTGGAAAACTGCAACAGCAGATCAAAAACCCGCTGCGAAAAATGCAATGTGTATCTATGTTTGTCAAAGACAAAATCTTGTTTCAAAAATTTTCATTGTAACTAATCAAATTATAAATATAATTGTTAACTCTAAATAACATTTAATCATCAATTAAATGATAATTAATCATTAATTATTTGTAACGATTTCAGTTAAATTTATTTATAGCGAGAAAAATTTAAAATTTTACAAGTGATGGTTTCACAGAAAAAGCCTAACCTGCACAATCGTGCGGATAAGTAAGGACCTAACCCGCACAATCGTGTGGGTACCCCCTATGCTTTAGAGGGGTCCCCAATTTTTTAAAATAATTTTTTTCAGGGTCATTAAGACTAGTATAGAGTAAAAAAAAACTAGAAAAAAGTAACATTTAAGGATAAAAAAAATTTCAGTCTTAAAGGGATATATTTAATTGAGGACTGCATTTTATTGATAAAATATACCCATAGTCAAGTATATTAGTTCTAAAAATTTGAATGAATACCATTGATAATGAATATGAATGTGGAACTAAGAATTACTTTTGTTAACATATGTTTTCTTAAAAATAGGATTGAACAAAGTTAGAATTTTTCTTCATTTAGGGTTTGATTTCAAATTATTGTGTATTGCTTTGAACAGAAAATATTTTTTTAACTAAATTATAAACACAAAGTACTATACGAGCTTCCAAACAAAGGAAAACCAGAATTTTTAATGCAAGTTATGAACGTTTTGTAATGTCTCGCTGTCTCGATAAGTATCAAATAGAGTAACTTACCTATTATCGCGTACTGCATTTCACAGTGCAGTTTTGTTTGTTATTCAATTATCTAGCCGTAAAAATTGTGCAAATCGTCTTCTTTTTATTTTTTCATAGTTTTTTCAAACAAAATAACGTAAATAAAATATGAATTATAAACATTTAATGGTGATTTCATAGTCGAAAAGATAATCACGGAAACAAATCTTGTCAGGCTAGTATTAATGTATATATAAAATAATAAAAGAGAATAAGGATCAATATTATGAAAAGTTACAAGTAACGATCTGACGACTGAATTAAATTAAAATTGTTGCACGCCAGTAAGAGATTAAATAAAGTAGCTTAGCTCTCTGTATGGCCGCAGTCTTGTGTAGAAGTCGTTAGAAAATGAAGAAAGGTTGGTGTTCTTTCAAATATACTGAAGTAAGTTATGATTTATAATTACATTTACGCGAACTAACATCTGGTGCCAAAACACTCATACGGATCAGCGACGAAACTTTACGTTTAAGAAACTTAACTAACACTTTTACTATTGCCTTGATCTAAACGGAGAAAATTGGTGACGAAAGAAGAACAAGTGTCACAATTGAAACGAACGTTTCTCGAATGAGATAACAAACATGACATACGTTACTTCTAATGAAGACGTGGAATATGCGGTAAGTCGTTTAACAACTACCTTAAATGAAATGAAAATGGTTGATAATGATATCCATGTCCTTTTCACGGATGCCGAATATGTCTGGATCGAGCTCAGAATCTGATATGACACGTATATGAAGAAGTCATCAACATTTAATGGACTCCTTTTGGAAAAGATGGCAGAGGGAGTATTTGATGGACTTTAGAACATTTTACCATGTGAAGAACTCACCTAAAGGAACTGAAATCCTGGTCGAAGATGTGGTCTTGTTGCTTGAGGACGTCAGACATCGGCACACCTGGAGGGAAGCACGCGTCTAGTCAGTGATCTTAGGCCGTGACAACAAAGCCCGTACATGCATATTGCGAGTAAATGGAGGGACAATTTCCCGGCCCGTGCAGCTGATCATCTGGAGGTCGACCAGGGCGGGGAGGATGTTGCGTGCCGGTACGAGATTAAATAATAAGGAGATAAATAATAAAGTAGCTTAGCTCTCTGTATGGCAACTCTCTTGTGTACTAGTCGTTAGAAAATACCCTAACAGCCAGGTTTGTCACAGTTACGTCGCTGCAACGTAATTTTTTGTTACTCTAGGTCACAGTCGCAATGTGACAAGAATGTGACATCACAGTGATATCGCGTAAGTCGCCGTCACAATGTGACTGGTATGCGATATCAAAGATGTCACTATGCGATCTTGCAGTGACATCAAATTGTGACTTGTATGTGATATCGCAGTGATGTCATCTAAATCCCAGTCAAAATGCGACATTGCTGCGATATCATCGATATCCATGTTACGTAGAAGATACGTAACAAAAGCGGACATTCAACTTCTGTGTGACAAAAAGTGACTTTGAATGTGACATCACAGCGATCTTCAGTGACTTGTATGTGATATCGCTTTTTGTCACATACTCGTCACATGGCTGTTAGGGTAAAGAAAGAGGGTGTTCTTTCAAATATACTGCAGTTGTGATTTATAATTACGTTTACGCAAACTAACAAAAATATCAATCATTTATTAAAATTTAGAAATATAGCTAAAAAATATGTTTTTACGTCTTGAGCACACTCTTACGAAAAATCGGTAATGTAATCGTATCGCGGGCTTAGCAAACTTAATAATTTTGGTATTATATTTTATAATATTATAGCCTCGAATCTAAGAATTTGTGTGTATTGTCCGAAAATATCTATATTGTAAACCCCCATCTCTTCCCAATATTTTTTTACTCTATTCTCCCCAACTTTATTTGTTTCAACATTTCTGAAAATTTAGACGAATGGTGCGTTTTCTTGCAAGTTATACGCACATAAAATTCCGTCCATAAAAAAAACGTTTGAGGTCTCAGAGAAGAAAAATAGATCTACGCTACTTTTCCATTGTGCCGGGAAGGAACCGAGCTATTTATTTAAAATCTTTTGTGGCGCGCGAGAGTCAAAAGGGAGTCACGTTCCCACAATATTTAATCTCTTCCCGAGTTATTCAGTTCGGGAGCCACTTTACGTGCTTTAGTGGTTAAAATAGTTACCGGAATTTTAAAAGGAGCTTCCTTCGTGCGATAGAACAGGCGGTCGTTCCAGGTAGCGAAATGGCTTTGCGTTCAATTGTGCCATCACTCTGACTGTTAGTGCAGGGCGCATCAAAAATCCCATTACATTCTCAGTGTAGGGGTAAATATTTCAATTTTAGGTTTTCGGAAGCAAAGCGATCTAGTGTAGAAGAAAATATCTATTCACAAAAAATTGATAAACACCAAATATCCCTTTCGTATTTTCGACTTTATAGCAATATTTCATATATTTCATATTTGGTAATTGAAAGTAAAAAAAATCTTTAATAAAACTAAGCTACTTTAATCATAGTTAAATTATTTTCGGGACAAACAGTAACGTAATCAAAAACTATTGAAAGTTGTTTTCGTTTATTTATTATTTCTATTGTTTCTGTATTTTACATGAAGATATATCCATGCGTTTACAGAAAATAAAAAAAATCGCTCATTCTCGAAATTAGAATCAGTAAAGAATTTGTTTTTCCTGACATGTAAGTTTCCATCAACTCAGCTCTTTCATTTAAATACGATAATTAATTTCTGAGTAATGAAGGACTATAAAAAGCCAGATATTATCGTAGTAATGAACCAAAATCCGTTCATTGTTGAATCGAAAAAATATATATAATGAAATTTTTCTCAGAACACAAAAGCTTGAGCTCTATAATTACGAATAATGAACAAACATTGCACTAAATAACGAACATTGCATTTTAAAAGCACTGTAAATACGTTAACTAATTAATCTTTGACGTGTCTCCTCTTTAAAAGGGCAAGGGTCTGGAGAACCCATTTTATTAATTTAAAAAAAAAATTAATATAATTTATTGCTATTTTAGATTTTATAAATTGACAATAAAAGATTACCATCTAGTTAAATGAAATATTTAAATATACTTTGTGCACTCTATAAACTCGTGAGAAACCAGCAAAATTTTACGCATATATTCTTCATGTAACCATGTTTTTCAAATAAATATAGCATAAGAAAAGTCCCACGTCTGAACACGGGCATTGACAAATTAACTGCCGACTTAAACATGGTTTATGTAGCAAAAAGTCCAACGAATAATACCCCGTGCAGAAGAAGTGAACGTTAAATATGCTACAAGGTTGGCATTTCAAAAAAGTTGGTTTGGCTGCCTATTCAGGTGATGGCCCGTCACTTGACCTTGGTTCTTGACGCCCGTCGCCAATAGCTCCCATGTAGCTCTAGTGTGACGTTAATTCAACTCTTGGATGGAAAGGCAAGAATTTACCAATCTATTTTGGAAAAAAAAACTAAATAAGTTCATCAATTAAATAACCTCTCTTATTTGTTCCGCAACAAATCCTACAACACTGCCTCTCGTATTAAAAACTTCTTTTATCAGTTCCTTGTCAAACATTTTACTTGCTTGTGCATCTGATAGCTCCCCCGAAGGATTCACACCCTGCATTGTGGAAGTCTCATTTATAAAGCAGACCTCTTAATGAACCTGTCATCCAGTTAAGCACTTAATTCTGGCGCAAAGTGGATAATCACTCTTGAGTAGGGACGCACGCCTGTGCAATCGTAATTGGGAACGCGATCCCTATTGTGGGATGCCTTCCACACAGTCAATGCATTACTCAAACTACTGATTGTTTGATCAAATTGCGCTCACAGAGATAACTCTAAAATATATGGCACCACTGCTTTGCAATATTGGTATATTTGGATATATTGCGCCCTGCATGTTATGTATCCCATTTTCTCCCCATATTTTACTTTCCTAAATATCAGTCTAATGAATAAAAGTATTGTTTTAAATACAAAATAAAAGATATTATATTTCTGATGTTTTGTAGTAGACCAAATATTTTTGTATATTCTTTATTTGAAATGGATCGTTGCCCAAAACCAGTTATCTATCCGAATTATTAAGTCACATTATACCATATAAAACTGGAAATCCATTTAAACTATTACTTATGTCGCATAATGTATTCATAATATTCAACGTAATTATTTTACCACATAAAAAGTAATGTTTTAACATTAATTTACACAAATTCCAACAAAAGAATACATGAATATATAAAAAAAACAAATGTGAAAAAATGTAGCGTAATTAAATTGTAGCTATTCCATACAATACACGCACAATATGTGCCCTCAAAAAATATAGATAAAATTAAATAACCATTTTGGAGTTTATAGAATTTTATAGAGAAATTTATTGGTAAATATATCCTAAAGTATTTTTTCCCTCATAAATTGAGAAAACTTTAAAAAAAAACGCATTCCGATAGTTTCGTCATTCAAAAGAAACACTCCCCACTGAAAAGAATTTTTGTTTATTTGATTTTTTTCAATAAAAATTTTGCGGTTTGTCTTTTTTGATTTTCAAACCAAACGCACAATAAATAATAAACGCCACTTTATTTCAAATAACAGTTTCAGCTCCGCACAATGTGTGTAACCGATTTCCAACTGTTCCTCTTATTCAAATCAGTTGTTTGTTTATTTTCCCTTATTTTCGAACACATCCCTCCAACAACAAAAGTAAATCCCTAAATAACCAAAAGCCACAAGTTTATTAAATCAGGCGCAGAGAGAGTTTTTTTCTCTGCAACTAGAAGATGCGGGAAAGAAAACAGCATTGGAAGGGGGCTCAAACTAGAGGGGGAAAGAGGAGGGCGACGCCAAGTGGCGAAAACAAGGATGTCACGTGAAGCTATTGATATACTCAAAAGTAGGCCCAAACAGCCTCAAGAAAGTACTGCCTCTGCTGCTAAAAATATTTTGGAAATGAAATTAAAAGCACAAAAATTTTTTATGAGATTTCAAACAGCGGAATACCAGAAAATTAAATATAGTTTATGAAAGTTTTGTATTGTCGTGATAGGTATTAAATAGGACGAAGAAGTCTTTACTGAATTTAGTTTAGTTTAGTTTAAGTACAGTTTAGTTTGTTAATCATTCAAGTTGCTCAAATAGATATCCTTTTAATTTTTTCGTAGTTAATCAAACAAAATAAAACATAAATAAATTTTATTCATGAAAATGTATTCATTATTTCATAGTGAAAAATTCATGCTCTGTTTTTTAATGAAGTTTAACTGTTGTAGGAGGTTACTTTTGAAATTTTAATAGTTTTTTTTTTTGTTTTTTTCATTTTTTTTAGGATTATCCTTCACTGTAAGGCTGTGAAATAGGCGATATATCACATAAATATTGACGTACATGTAGTTAAACAAATACAATTCAATTTAATTTTAAGTCAAGAACAACACTATATTAAACGCTACATAAGGTCTCGTACTACAAACTACAAGTACGCAAATGATGCATTTTTTTTAAAGTTTTAACAATTCAAATAAACTAGCGCATTTCAACGTAAAAGTTCAGCGGGAGGAGAGGTTTGGGCTTCATTTTTCAACTTGGCAACTACTTCACTCCAAATCACGCCAACATCTCAAGCCTTCATCTTCACTCAGGAGTGGTGAGTTCTGTGGGGGCCCCCCGTGTTTACCGCCGATAATTCGCGATTCGCATTCTTCGGAGATGGTTCCATAAAGAACAGTTTTGAAATTTATTTGGAAAAGAAAATAAGATTTTATGTACCGTAGTTTTTATGTGCGCTCTCATTTTATAAATGAGGCGGTTGTTTGCTTCAAAAATTGAGAGCGATACATAAAGATAAATTTTCGTCGGATTTCTTTTCAATTCAGGCGACCTCTTTACAATGGTGGCATGGACTGCAACTGATTGTCCCAAGCGTCTCTGTTTTAGGGAACGAAGATAATAAAGTTTATGTAGGAGATGTCGTCCTCCTCTGTCTGGGGCTTAGAAAACGAACAAATACTTCTGTTGCATATTAATGACAAGTTATCCAGTTTTAGAGTATACCCGATGACCCATCAAAACACTGTTATAAAATGATGTGCTTTGGTTTCCTTATAATAATGGTTCATAGTAGCTGCAACGACTGTGTGGTGAAATGTTTCGCTATATTTTCATTATTTGTTTGAACCATTTTACAGGTTTTGGAAACAAAATATAAGAAATGGTTCAACCGAATAACGAAAATATGGTGAAACATTTTATTAAACAGCCATTGCAGCTACAAGGAACCATTATTATGGTGAAACCAAGCTCCACATTTTTGACAGGGAAGAAGTTTAACCCTCAATTTTCCTAAATGAGAAAAAAGAAAGACAAGTTGAGATACTACTGAATCATTTATGATATCAAAAAGCACATTCTATTCTTCAAACTTTTTTCTATTTGAAAATATTTTTTATAAATCGTAATAGATGTCAGCCCTATTATTTTTTTTAATTTATGATCAGAAACATAATGATGCCAAATGGCATCACTGGGACTGAAAGGGTTAATAAAACGATTTTTGTTTTACATACAAATCCCCCGAAAATATGTCACACTTTTCTAAAAGTTTAGATAAAAATGAATTCTGGTCAAGAATACACAAAATGTAACACGGCAATACAATTAAAGTGAGCGTATTTTTTTATGACACGTTTCTTATGACAGAACATCATAAATAGAGAATTGCAGCTTATTCTTAATTTTCGTTTAGTTCGATTTTCTTTATCAAAACAGCTATCAGGAATCTGAATATAGAGAAATTCGGTTAAAAATATATTTATTCAATTATATTATTTTTTAAATTAAAAAAAATAGTCTTAAACGGTATTAATTCACAAACAGCTTTAAAAAATAAAGCTGTTTGTGAATAAAATATAATAAAAAAATAAATTTAAAAATATATAAATTTAAATAAATTTTAAAAATATAATAAAAAATAAATAATTTAAAATTTTAAAAATAAGCCAAAATTCAGCACTTTCAATGTTACCTATTTGCTTACAAATCAAGATACAATCTACGTCACTCGGCAACTGTAAACTTATAATTTATACCAATTGATACCCTTTCCACTTGTCAGCACTTCATCAGTACATTATAATTTCCTCCCATTCTAATATCAGCATAAATTTTTTTTTTAAAAAAGTCCGATTGTATCCAGTATCCAGGCCGTTCTAGAAGTTAGAGGGCTTTCCCATAGGCCCTGTTAAAATTGCCAGAATAGCTATGATATAATGGCCAGTTTCTATGTGCCCTCCTACACCCGAAAATACCCAAAATGTGATAAATATTGCACTTCATATTCGACCACTCGGCTGGGTAGTGGGTAGTCAGTCAGTAAAGGGATTCGACTTGCATGCGATAGGTCCCAGATTCGGGTCCGGGCATCGTCAAAGTAACTGCCGATCTATAAACGACCCATGCAGCCAAAATGTCCCATGTACCGAATAATACCCCGTATGGTGGGAGTGCATGTTAAATATTTTTTCAGGGGCGTACGATGTTGCCCTTAAAAGTTGCATTGGGTGCCTACTCAAGTTTCGGCTCGTCACTTGACTCAGGTTCTAAATTAAGAAGCCCGCGGCCAATAACTCTCGTGTATAGCTCTAGTGCGACGATAATTCAAACTAACCCTAACCCATACAACTGAATGGGAATAGCTACCCTACGTTAAATTTTCAACTTCACCTAAAGCCGCCAAAGTCAAAATTCAGTCTGTCATTATATCATAGCTGCACCAAATTGCCAGTTTCATAAACATAAAGTACATACGCTATACGTAGAGAGAATTGACATTTCTTAGAAGTATTCATCAGATCTAGAATAGTTATAGCCTTTACTGTCAATTAAATTAAATTCAGACGCAAAAAAGGCAAAAGATTTAAATTCAATAAATAAAATAAAATAATGATATTCAAATAAAATTCTTACAAATTAAACTCACGTGCTCTTACGTGTTTTTACTTAATTTTCGTTCACGCTGAACGCGCAGAAATTTCTTTTAAACTGAAATAAAAAGTATAAATTATAATATTATAATGCTATTCCTATGAAGATATTGGCTCACGTTAACGTTTTGAACTCTTACACCCGTTTGGGTTAGAATTTCGAAACAGCGCTTCTTAAATGACGCCTTCATTACCAAACGAATATACTCCTAAAATGTGGTGGCTGTACCTCTAGTAGTTGGAGCTGAGCGTTGATACGTGAATAAGTCAGTCTGTCAGGACTTAGCCTTTTATATATAGAGAGATAATCTCACATTTTTTTCGTTTTATAGAGAACAAATTAATCGTAACATTTTATACCGACTCTTTACATAATTAAATTGGACGTATTTGACGTGTGAGTTTTTACTATACTTAAATGTGAATATAAAATGGTGACTTTAAAAAAAACATTGTTGAATCACCTCTGTGCATCTAAAAAATACTTTTATTGCAAAAGCACTTGATTTTAAACAATATTCCTGATCGAAGAAGAATAAAATTAAAGAATACTAAACATAAAAAAGGGGAAAAAGAAGCACTGAACAATGCAAAAGCAATAACTCAATACAGGATAAGTAAATTCAATGAAACTGCAATAACGAAAGAAAATCAGTCTCAGTGTGCCAATTACACTAACTCTCTAGTCTGCCGACATCGATTATACTATTCTTTCGATGAAGTACAATTTAGCAAATGGTCTTGGTACATTTCAATAGCGCAAATGACACAAGGGACTGCTACATACTTATACCAATGCTGTATAGAAGTTTGGCAGTCATATCAAATTGTCCAGTCTCTACGCAACGAACCACTATGGCAATTGATGTAAGGGAGTCTAGATTTTCATTGTTTGATTCTTTCCAGTACTTGTTCTGGATTTCTTCTAATAAATTGTTATAAAAAACACTCAACTTTTATTAATTATTTTAATTAATAAAAATAGGATTTAGCACTTATTTTGAGACTTCAAAATAACTGTACTTTTGCGCTACTAAATAATGATAAGGAGTTATTGCTTAAAGCAAGATTTAATCCTTTTGCTTCTTTTGGCATGCATTGTTAACGCGAGACAAAAATTGATGAATAAAAACTAGAACATTTAAAAGTATATCAAAGATATTAAAAAATACTGTATTATTTTACAGTCATTTTTCCAATGCATTTTTGAAGAACATCATCGATTTTTTATTAAACTTTTTTCAACTCTAAAAAACAATCATATATTTAAAATTGAAAATCCACTACCATTAGTGTAACAATGCGTCATAAGCACTAAGTTTAATTTATTTTGTCATTGAAAAACAAAAACATTTTCTAATTAATATCTATACAATAAGTTCCTTTATTCTAATTTATTCAATTTCCAGAACAATCAAAAATCTCTTACAGAATAAAAAATTATGAACAATTATTTTTATGTTAACAAGTCATTTTTATAGCAATATTTTTTTTCTTTAAACTATGTTTTATTGCATATTTCTTTAAAATAGAAGAGAGCTTGACGATTTTGAAAGAAATCTGTTTTTAAAAGGAATTACGTAAAAATTCCATTCACCACTTTGCGACTTGCAATCCGATTATTTCCGTCCCCTTCTTTTTGACTGTTTCAAGGAAGTCGCAATATTATCGTTTTATCTGATTTTCCAAAGATTATTCCCCTCCGATGGATTAAAATAATAAATGTTGAATGCTTTTCTATCGGAAATATCAAATATAAAAATTCTAGGATTTGTCAAAACATAGAAGTAAAACCTGTTCTGGTCTCTATTTTGGGAAATTTCTTGTTCGAAATTAATTCTTTTGTCAAGAAAACAGTATGTGGGTGGAATCAAAATCGGTGAATTAGGAAATTATTTTTCAAAAACAGATATAAAAACGAAGTAAAAGAAATGATATCCGAAAATATGTGATAATTGTGGTCTCAAGGTGAAGTAGAAAACTTGTTTTTATGTACAACAAATCTAGTGTAGGAAGAATATTATTTTTTTGCAAGATAAATATTAAAAAAAACTACCGTTAAAATTTTTAGGAATTGTTTCGATAAAATTGTCTTCTTTTTGTAACTTTTGTCTTCTTTTTAAATGTTAATAACATATTTTAGTATTTTTTGCTCATTTGTTTTTACAAATCATATATAACGCAACGAAAAACATAGTTTCCTAAAAACTACTCATAAAATGTTTTCTGTGTATTTTTTTTATAGATCTTGCTATCAAATTATTTTTCTCTACCTCTATTTCCTTTCTTTATATAATAGTCTACAAAAACAGCAATGTAATAATGGGAAAACATAACAAAAATTTATAGAGAACAGTTATTTCTGCATCCTAAGTATTTGGTGAAAAGTCAGTTGAATGATTCTTGAATGTGTAACTCCAAAATCATAAATAAAACCCCAATAAATGAATTGAAAATTATAGATTTTATCGTAACATTTTTAGCAATATTATACCATGCGGATATTGATGTTCAATATAACTAATAATTCTGAACTCGATTTATTAATCTTTCCGAAACAGATTTGATCAAAAAGTTATGGTACCTACTGGGTAAAAAATATTCAATTCAACAATCAAAATGACAAAAAAGTTCTCTTTTCTTAAGGTGGCCCGACACGTTCGGAGCACTTTTTTTTAAATATGTACGAGAAAACAATTTTGGAACTTTTTTTGTGTATATGTGAAATAAATAACTATATATAGCAAGTAAAATTTGACATAAATACCCAATTTTTTTAGAATATGGTAATTTTAAGCATGTTTTTTGTCAAAATCTTCAATGAGGCTAGATAAAAAACTGTTTGACCGATTAAAAAACTAAAACCACCAAGTTAAATGTAAACTTGTGTCTAGGGACTATACCTAAAACCAAAATATTTTTTTTAAATAAAATTTTTATTAGTAGTCTAAAAAAGAAAGTCTGATTTTCAACATTTTTCATGGAGTGTCTTTATTAATAGGTAGAAACAAAATAAAAAAACAGATTTCTTCCAAGTTTCTTAGGTATATTCCGTAGATAACAATTTCTTACATTAGTAGAAACAAGATTTTTTAAATTACTCAATAACTTTTTGAGTTATCTTTTTACAAATGAAGTTATTTATTGAAAAACTGAAATGCGAGAAAAACGCATTTAAAGTTTCAACATCTGGTTGATTCTAGTGCTACTGACCTTTACTAAATTAATCACTACGTTCGTTCAACTTGTGGCACAGTTAAAATGATGACAGTTTTAGAAGCACGAAACCCTGGGTAATAATATAAATAAGTAAAAAAAAACTAGAATTTTTTTCGAAAATGACATTTTCAACGTATGGAGATACCTTAAATTAGAATCAAATTTCTTCGAATGCTTATCACATATCGTTATTGCGTTTGAAATTGAACTATTTGATATTCAGTGCAAGTAAATATTTAAAACCTCCCTAAATATCACAGAAGTTTGCCAATTATATAAAATATATAAAGTGCCAAACAAAATAACTGAGACAAATGTACTCCACCATCTTTTACTCCACTTTAATATACTAAACTATAAGTTCTCATTCATATTTTTTTTAAAAAATGGTTCGGTACACAAAATTCCCACAAGCCACATTGAAACTGCGATTTCTATATTTTCAAACCTGCGAAAACCATGCAGAAGTTCTTGGATCCCATGTGATTTACAAAAAATAAAATTATATTTAAAAAAAATCGTGTCGGATCCATACTTTATTCGATTTCTCTTTCATTTGGTAAATACAGTTGGTTGGAATTTTATATGTAGACCCTCCTTCCTACCTTGTTATTTTCAGGGTGGTTTCAAATATTTACCTGCACAGAATATCAAATGGTTCCATTGCAAACGTAATAAATACACGCTACGAGAAACGTATTTTAAATTTAGGTAAATTTGCATTCAATTTATTTACATAAAAGATCATAGTTTATTCTTAGGGCATCTAATTTGACATGGTTTTAAATTTAAACTGATAAGGGAACAAGATTTTCTAAAAATGAATAATTTAATTTAAGAAATAAATTAATTTAAGTACATAATTGTGTTACATATTTACGTTTTTATTACACCAATGGAAGTACTCATTGTAAAAGGTAAGACATTAATCTCATTTTAAAAACTTTGAGAAATTGCATGAAGTGTTTGTTAATCAAGTGTAAAATCAAATTAGCTGTAAAATGTTTTGTAGATTTTCTACAGTACAGGTATTTTTTACAGTACAGGTAAAGTTTGCATTGAAAAAATACATTTATATTTCATATTTTAGTTTTTATTAATAAGGCTCCAAGTTTTAAACTGTAATATACTGTAAGAAAATTCTGCTAGGAAACAAAATATTCATGTTAGTTTCCTACAAAAAATACTACTAACGGTAATACTACTACGGTTTCTAAAAATACTGAAATTGACTGCAAAATTATATCTCAATTCGACAAGACACATTTTTTCTATAAGCAGGTAAAATCTGTAACCACTTATCCAGTTTGCACCTGATAAGAACAGATTATTTCTGTATTGAAAGAACATGTCATATTATACCAACTGCAACCATGGCCGCGTAGTACCCAGCAATACTCAAAATATCTGTTATATATTTTCGGTATTGCTTTGTTACGGAAAATATGTGTCAACATATTTTTTTCGTAGAGTTGCGGATATTTTATGGCTAACTTTCTGTCAGAACTTTTTTATAACTTAACAGGATTTTTTTACAATGTACATATTAACTTTTAACTAATTTCATCACAATTGTTATCTTTAATATTATCTAAAAGCCATTTTTTTTTTAAACAGAACACCTAAGAATCTGATTAAACTTTCGTGTTGTGTTTCGTGATATCACCGATTAGAAAATAAGGTTCTAAAACGGGCGCATCTTATTTTTTACCTGCATTTAAATAATTTGCACATTCACTTTGAATGTATTGGTATTTGTTTGAAACTCTATCAGCAAACTTTCCTTTAAAAAAACCTGTTTCGTTAACTATCATCAACTGGATTCGCTTCTCTTTTGTTTCCTGCGTTATCTGCATGCCATAACAAGCTTCGTCTAACTAATGAAAAAATCGATGTCCGGTCGTAAAGCAGAAATAAGAGGCCTGACAATGAATTCCACCTTCGCCTCTTCTTTTTCCGCTTTCACATGAATACTTAATGAGCAAGACACTCGGAGTTAAGAAAAACAAGTTTTTATTATCGGAAGAAAACTTTTATTTTACGAGTTTTAATTCACCTTCGGTGTGTGGCACAAAGATTAAAGGGTACTGAGTGGAGTAGATAATTTGCATGAAACTGACATGGTCGATGAAAGTGGACAAAAAAAGGATGTTAGATCGTCAATAGCTTGTTTTTCTTATACTTTGTGATGATTTAGCTTTGAAAAAAATTTAAAAAGTTGTTACTTCAAAAAAATTCATATTTTCAAGTATTTTACTTGTCATTTTTTCTCATTTGAAATTCCATTTATATAAAAAATGTGAAATATTACAAAAATTTCCTTAAATAAACTCTTATGTATATTTTAATCAAATGTATGTATTAATCAAAATATATACTTGGGAGTGAAATATGGAAACATGCGGGAAATGAGGAAACAAAGTATTTCGATAGCAGAAGGTTTTGCCGACTGCCGAAACATATTTCTCTCTTCTCTATTGAATTGCATTTTAAAGATATTAATCAGTCGGGAGTTATACTTAAAATTTTTGTGTTATTTTGTATTCCGAATTTTCGTAAAGTTTTTGGAGGTAATTTTGGGTTATATTTAGTCTGACTTCTCGTAAAGGTATGGGAATTTGTTTCACAGGTTTAAAGAAGGTATTGTTGGATTTTAATAAATCATGTTAGATTTTTCTTAACTTGTCAAATCCAGTTTGTTGGGTAACAGTGCCGGGCGGGGCATGCAGATAAGAGCAATGTCAGCAACATCTACATTCTACATTGACCTAATCCACTCATCCTGGTACATATGCGTACATGACAGACTAACTCTACGTGTTTCTGTTTGAAATGTTGAGGAAACACATCGGGCAGAAGCCATGGGCTCTTTTCGAAAAGTAGGATGCCATATATGATTAAAAACATAACACCTGACACGAATATAAGATGATATACGGTACATAAGATGTTAAGGTATACAAGGAACAACATATAATGCTTACAGTTCAATATTCTAACAATACTATGGATTTACACATTGATTTATTGTCATGTTAAGGTGTTTCCACATTAGTACCCTACTTTTTCCAAACTCAAAAAACAGTAAACCTGCCAATTTATTTTTGAAGAGCTCAAACGCTTCCATGAAATAACAACAATTACTCCAGTCTATATACACCAATCTTTTTTAATAAAAAGACACAATCTTCTCAATTCTTCTTTTTAAAACAATGTCGGAAAAAACACAATAAAAAAACCGTAAATTTCCTTTGGTTTGCTTTGAAAAATACAAGGTTTAAACAATACCATTACGTTGTATGAATAAAATAAGCTTGTGGAAATCTAGCCAAGCAGTGCTCTGTGTAAAGAAGAGCTCTAATGTTGCTTTAATAGACGTTGAATGGGCCACGCTCTGTTGCTCGAGTAGTCAGGAGTGCAAAAAAGGAGCGTAAAATGGTGCGTAAAATCAAGTTTCAAAGCAGACTGGAGAAATATGCAAATCTGTTCTTTACATGGCTGATCCCTTCTGAAAAGGTGTTCAAAGTGCGTGGTAAAAGAAGAAAATATTTAAATTGACTTCTATGCAAAAAAAACCTTTGTATTGATAGATTTTGTTGATTTTAAAATAGATAGAATAAATATAATAGTTTCGTAGATAGTAAGATAGTTTAGAATAAATATAATATTATTGCTATGTAATTTCTCTGATTAAATATATGTGAACTTTTACGTTAAAAAAATATATAATTAAATAATTTTTTCAGAGGTTATGAATATTTATAAGTTTTTTATTTTATAAAATATTTTCTTTAAAAGCAAATTTATAAATATATTCACTAATAACTAAACAATTTTTTATAATGGAATTATATTTGTTTTGAATTTAATTGTATTCTCAAGAGAGTTGTTTGAGCTAGTTTTTAAAATAATTACGAAATCTTTTTTTTTATGAATTGGCCCTAACATTGGTTTTGGTCATATAAAGCGAACCAAACAAAAGTTCATAATAAAGAGACCAATGATGTTTAAAATTTCTAATAATTTTTGATGTAAAGTGAGGGAAATTGCAGCTAAATATTCTGGACAGTTATTGAATGGAATGTAAAATATGAAAAACAAAAGAAATAACCATTCCCACGATTGACATTTTTAGAATATGCCGTCATATATACAAATTAATTCAAGCCTCGTTAAGAGATCAGAGTGTTAAAGAACCATGAAGAAAATGATGACCAAAACAGTTTTCTCTTTCTATAAATCCATATCGATTTTATTGAGTGAAAACTAATTCAACTACGAACCAAAAGATGTCGTTCAACGCTCCTTTGTAATCCACCGCAAATGGGCAGGGCATCCGAGGGAAGAAAAGTCCCGATTTCGATCAGTGCACAATCGGAGTGCTTCAACAAGATTCGAAAATTAAATTTCCTCGAAGAAGGGACAATTATGAACCGAGCCATTTCCGGCCTCTCTACTGAATCCTCCGCCGAGCTTATTTTATCCAAAGTGGCTTTCGTGTGTACAAGCGCTCATTTTACATGGAACAAATTTTTATAAGTTTACCATGACTATTTACACATTTTCTGAAATAATCCAACTAAACTTTAACTATTTAAGGATCCTTACACTAAGGCTTAAAGAAAAGCCTCTCTTTTTTGTGATCTTGTTTGCAAATGAAATCATTTCTTTAAATACCGTTTCTTAAAACCATTTTAAAATTTGAATATTAAAATATTTATACATACATGGTATATTTGAAATAATAATGCAAACGCTATAAGTGCAGAAAGATACGTTTCTTCAAATTATGTTGACCAAATGAACAACTTTCCAAATTTAAATAAATTGATCTCGTTCCTACATTTCATAGAGTTGTATGAATTAGATGCAAATCTTCCCCTTTTTTTCACTTCCCACGCGAATTCTTTTAGATAGTCGACTCATAAAAAGATATTGATATTTTCTTTTAGAGCTATTAAGATATTTTCCACGTTGCCCATTAAGAGCTAAAATAATGAGAAAAACCTTTTAAGAAAATGAAACAAAGGCTTTCTATAAAGATTAATAAGCTTCTTTTTTAAAGAAAAATCTCTGAACCTTCCTAATTAGCAGACCATTAGTTTTATTTGAGAATTTTATACTAAAAATAATTATTTAATTAATATGCACTGTAGATAAGAATGAATGATTTTAAAATATTAATATAAATTTTTACGACAGATATTAATGGATAGCTCTTTTGTCCATTCATATTTGTCGGATTCCATAAAGCTTGCATTCGTTTAGTAACTATATCAAGGGGGTTTTATGCAAATTTTGTCAATAAACTGTTTAAAATGATTCATTTAATAGATATTTTACCCATACATAATTACTCATAGTAGAAGAGAAATTCTTTGAGTAATCGCATTTTTTGTATGCATGAGAGACACTTGCACAAAGCTTCGTCTAATATTTTCCACAGCTACCGATTGTAAAATATAGAAACTCGTTATCTATTTAATCACGGTTAAAAGTGACCTTATCGGCTAGATGGAAACAAAATCTATATCCAAAACCAAATCAAAACCCGAAATATGAATATTTTTAATTATTTGTGAGGATTCCAAATAATAAATGCTGATTTGTTTGGAACTTCGAGCTATTGCATAATGAAAAGACTTTGGAAGTTTATTTTTATTTACCATATTAAATAAATTACGAACTATTTGCAGCATAAAATCTTTAAGAAAATGATATTGCACAAGTTTCTTATTTTACATGTCTGTGGTAACATCAAACTTTTCATTCTTCAGAGTCAATACTTTATTTCTATGCGTTAAAGAACCTGAAAATAAAAGGGGAATAGCTTAGTATCAAAAATATATTCAACTCTGACTGCTCATTACTAGCCTTTCTTGAAAAAATCGAACGCATCCTGTACACACTTCGTGAATTGGAACTACAAAAATAAATTTTGGAAATGTAACACTGATTCATTGTATTTTCTTAAAGCTATGATGTTAGTTAAGAGATATTTCAACTCACAGTATCATAGCAATTTTAACATATATTAAGAATCAGATTTGGTTTAAATAAAAATCTATTAATTTGTAGTTATCAGTAATTCGTACATATGCTACAACAGTAGATATCAATAGAGAAAAACTCAAAGTCTTGATCTAATGTCAAACTTATAAATATTTTGGGGGTCTAGTTGGAGCAGTGCTGCTGCCATCTACACTCAAAAAGTATCACTGTATGTTATTGAAATAATAGGTTTAAAAACTCTTTTGAGAATTTCCCTCTGTATTTAACAATCATTCAGTTCATATAAGTTTTTTAATTAGCTTAAGCACTTAAGAAATGCCCAGTTTGTCTTGCCTACATACATAATTTTAAAAATTTACATTTACAAAATTTTATTGAAATTAAAAAATTTCCTTGAAACCTTTTCACGCTTAACCTTTTTAAATAATTGCTGCATAATGTGTTTAAAAATGTCCAGTTAATTGATTGAAAATTTAAAGTTAAAACTTTTGGATTGAAAATAATTTCTAACTTTTTTTTCTCCAATTTTATACCATAGAGTGTCAAATACAAAAAGCTTTATTTACTAAGTATTATAATATTTAAATAATAAATTATAATAATAAATATTAAATAATGAATAATACCGTCTGTTTTCGGTCAGTGTCTGTCCCATTTGGCCCAAATCAAAAACTTTTTGATATATCCGAGCCCGAAGTCGGCCCCGATCGAGCTGCCATCGGAGTCGTCGTCTGGGTCCTCTTGGGGAGTGGCTAAGAACCTCTCGACCATGGTGGCCGGAGGCGCCCCGCGCTTCACCTATTCGAACGGAATAAATGTCAGATATGTTGAAGAACAAATTATCTCATTTGTAACTTAACAGTAGCGTCGTTATCGACCCGCGTGTCAAAAACTAGGGAACTACCTTGCAATACACGGATTTCAATTATTACTCAAGAAATCCATGCACATTTTTTACAAATTACATACTCAAAATGCAATTTCGATATCTCTAAAACCTAAAAAGTTCTCTAGCAGTTACCATTTGCGCTTCCGCGATTTTCTTAAAAACCTTATTATGAAGTTTGACAGGTACTAGGAACTCAAGTACCCAATAAGAAGTCTAGAGTTTTTTTAGGTTAAAGCTGTAGATCAGTTTCATACAGATGGACCAATGGTCAAAACCGCTTCTTTAGAATCAGCACTCTTTAAAACGTGTAGAAAACACAAAATCTCTATTTTGGGATTTTGACCATCTCGCCATACCTTCAAATACCTTATATTTTTTGTTAGGTAATTGATATTCAAACTATAAATTTATATCTGAAAATACCGTAGAAAAATGTGAAGTGAATCGATTTGATATGGAACGAAATAGTAGAGTTGTTGAACTGTCGAAATCGAAGTTCCCAAAAGGCGTTTTGACAGTTCTTTTCATTCTTCCGAAGAAGCGATATTGTGATGTTATATTTATTATTATTTAACTTAAAATGTAAACCCAAAAATACGCCATTCCCCAGTTCGAACTCTGTTTCTCTCGTTTACTCCATTCGATAAAATGGACTTCATACAAGTAGCCAATATAATAATCATTATGGTTTGCTGCCCCTGTTGATCTACATGATATCATTTGTTTGACAAAAATCGTAGAAATTCACGTGGGTTGGTGATGGGTAAACCATAATAGTTATTTAAGCAACTATTGCCGAAAATAATAGTTTTTTAAGCGAGTGGCTTTTATTTCACGAGACCGTAGGTCGAGTGAAATAATGACAAGAGCTTAATAAAGTATTATTTGGCACGTGCTTGCTTACAATATTTTTTATAATAGCGTGCAAAAAAGAATTTCTACCAATGAGTGATTTTCATGACATCATTTAGTTTCCATGGCGATATTCGAAAATGCAAAGTAGTAAAAGAAAAAATGTCAAATAATTTTCTATTTTGAATCAAAATAGTATTAACAAAGGAGACTCTTCTACTGCATCGATTAGTTATGAAAATCAAAATAATGTTCAGGTTTCCTTAGAAGGAATGCTTCCCGGACTGCCTTCAAATGTAAATATTAATAACTACACCGGATCAAATGTTACTATAAATATGCATGTTAAATAAAAGTATTGTTTGGCGTGAAATTTGTGTTCTAACTTTTGTCTTATTTAATTTCCTTAGGACACAATGTTAATTATTATTTGGGTACAGTAATTTAAATGTAAAATTAAGTTTAGTTGTTAATTAAAAACATTGTACTGAAAAAATTATCTGTTTCTTCTTTTAAATATTTTTTGTAGAACTGTAAGTGTGACAAAATTGTAAATGTGAATACGTGGAATAGCATAGGTGGGCCCGTGTGGTTTTACCAGAAAAAAGGTGTCGTTTCTTTCGAGAAAACGGTGTTAAGGGCTCTCTTTCCATTTTCCTCCACCCTACTTGGGTTTGGAGAGCAGTTGCGATTCACCTCAAAGCAGAGCCTCAAGCAAGGCAGGGTAAGATCAGAGACGTCGTTTCTTGAAAAACCACAAGAGATGGAAGCCAAGCTTGTGTTGTAATCGTACGGATTATAGTGTGCTATGTGGGTAATGTCGCATTAGAGACGAAAGCTCTTGGTGACGGGACTCCAAACTTGGAATCATTTGCAATCAAATGACGAGGCCGACACCTGAGCTGTCATCTCACGCAACCTTTTTAGTTATGTTACGTATCCCAGCATCACCCCGTCGACGAAAAGTTTTATGTAATTACAGTTTTATTAGATAGTCAAAATAAATTCGCCAAGACAATGTAGTAGTCGAGACAAGCTCTACTGTAGAATGGCGCCAAACAGTTCGCCAACAGCGTTTGTTTGGGTTTACTACAAAGCGATCGATGGCTTCATTTGGCAAACCGGTTTTTGTATTGGTTTTTGCCCGCCAGCATATCCATCTTCTTCTTAACTCTATTCACCCCAAGCAACCTTATTAATATAAAGCACATTCTTACCACGCGAAGGTTCATGATGATGAGACAGGAGGGTGCGGCAGTAGATGGAACGAGAAGGAGTGAGGTAGAGCGCGCGACCACAGATCGCCGTCCGAGTGAGGGTGGAGGGCGGCGAACGTCCGACCTCGCGCGTTAATGCGGCGAACACGATGGGCCGGCGCTCAGCGGGAGATGGTGGTAGGGCGGCACACCCGACTCTCGAGAGAATACATGCTTGATATGTTGCGATGCTGCGTTAAGTCCATGGGGCTAGAAAACACCCGAACATACAACAACCCAATAGGTGGAAGAAGTCTGGATGGACTCTAGGGCCGACTAGGCCACTTAGGGCGGGCTGGTCGCTACCCGACGAGATAATAGCTTGATGGTTGACAAGACACGAACCCATTGATATAATGACGCCAACCAACCAACCAAAAGGTCTTGGATTGGTATCCCTAAGGTTGCGAGTTCGAGCCCTGGCCGCCGAAGACCCCCGTGTACGCTAATGGTGACTGGTGCACGTTAAATTCCGTCGTGGTCACAAAGTCCTCCAAGTTTCCATACCAAATCAATACCTCTGGGGGTGACAAGTCAATTCTGGGGATCCTCTAGTTGACCTCTGTCTCTAAAAATTAGATGGATCCCCTTACGAGCGGTAGTGCTGCCCTCTATTGAGAGCGAGTCTGCTGCTATTTGTGTGTGTGTGTTGTGTCTGTCTTACTTGACGAAGGTTTATAAGCGGGTCTCTGACCAAGCCATATATATCATAATTAAAGTATTAGATTGGCTGATCACGTGACCTCCAATGCTAACGACGGGACGCGCATGGAGGCCAAATAGGTGGGCATAATTGCCAATGTTGCTGCCATTTTTAGGAGAAAAATACTACAAAAAAATACCATTTAATTCTAAAAATTACAAAAAAATATCGTAAAAATACTAGCTTCATTTTGGAATCTTTTTAGTGACTTTAAATCCCTTTCTTGCTTTTTTTGTAATTTTAGAACTAAATGGTATTTTTTATAGTATTTTTCTACTAAAAGTGGCAGCAACATTGGCAATTATGCCCACCTACTTGGCCTCCATGCGCGTCCCGTCGTTAGCATTGGAGGTCACGTGATCAGACAATCTAATACTTTAATTATGATATCTATGGACCAAGCACACAAACCTTAATATATGTCTACCAACCAACCTAGTGTTTGGCGAGGGTTTCTTACATAGACCACTAGGACGAATATTTAAATGCAGTTTGTTAGGCTTAAATTATGTACTTTCGAGACACCTTATCACCGAAGTCTTTATGATTAAAATGATCCCTACAACCATCTTAATATTATTTGCGACAATACTTCACAGTTCTAATTTTTCTGTATCTGGTAGCGAAATACGGCTGGAATGCAACGTTTTTGGGCCCAACTAAAATGTTTTTAGTTTATACTGCTATAGTATAACCTTAATTTTATTTCGAGTATCGACAAAACTCGGCGTCAGAACAAATCACAAGTATCCGGCGTGGTTACTAGACTTTGTGCTCGTGGTTCTAACGGCGGCATTAACTACCTAGGACTTAAACAGTTAGGTTGAAGGGGATAAAAAACGTTTTTTATCTCTTGATCCATTCTGCTTGCCATATAATTGTATTGGACACTACAGTTTTGTGTGAAAATGCTTTCCCTGAGATGCGTTACAAGTCGTGAAAAGAATTTTGCATATTTCTTAGTAATTTTTGAGGAATTTAAAAACGCAAAGTGTGTATAGGGATAATTCCATGCAAAATTATCCTGTCTGTAGTGTAAGTCACGTTTGTAAAAAGTGATTATCACTACAACTTTTAACATTAAATGAAAAAAAATTGGGAATAGTTGATCTACATATTATAACAAATGTAATGTATTTTATTAATTGGTTTATTTTAAATTTAAACTTTTTATTCTTTAATCGTGACTTACACTACAGTTACATGGAATTAGCCATAGATTATATTTTGTTCTACGACTCAGTTTGAGTCGAATGGATGTCCACATTCATATAGTATGACATGCGCCATCGTAACGAGAATACTTATCGCAGAAAACAGAAAAGAGATGGTCATTATGGTCTTTAATTTTCCATGTGTGATATATGTGGATGAACGTGGACACCCATTGGACCTAAACTTGTTAGTGTGTAGTTACCCGGCGAAGAGCAGGAGGACGGCGAAGAGGAATCGGAGCACGTTGGGCGTCGCCTTCTTCAGCGTCAGCAGCAGGAGGTTGTAGGTGGGGAACAGCTTCAGGTACCTAACAACACAAAAGAAGGAGTACTGTAAAATAATTAACCTGGTCGTACTTGTGGCTTTCTGTAGATAAAAGTAATCGTCGGAAATGAAGTTTATGTGGTAGATTGCTTGTTTATGTGGGCTATTGGAGACGTGGGAGAGAGAATAACGTAACCAAAAAAATTTAGTTAAAGAAATTTCCTGAAGGAAAAATTTTCCGTCACTGCTGTGTTTCCAAATAACATTTCAAATAAGACTGTTAATCTAGGAAAATTCTTTGCTAGATAACTTATACTAGTTTTCGATTCTTAGAAGAAAAGAGTCTCTAGAGTGTAATTTGAAAAAAATATGCCAGACAGAAACAACAAAATTCGCCGTTGACAGAGTTCGATTTCTAATTAAAGGAATACCATTCACAAACTTCAACTACTTTATAACAAAATGAAAGAAGTGTGTATGGGAATAAGTTTACCACAACTACATTTTTTTAATAGTTAAAAAAAAAAATTATAAAATCTAAAACTCTAACTTACTTTGGAACTGTCCGAATAAACAGAATCCAAAAAGATGCATAATGCAAGACATAATAAACGAGCAACTTACCTCAGAGTTCCCATGAGCACGAGGAGGTATCCCACTCCGAGGAGGACCGAGCACGCGGCGAAGTCCCCCTCCTCCTCGAGGGGGCGGGACTGGAGGAGGGACCCGGCGGCCGCCAACACGGCCCCGCCCACGATGGCCACGTACCACAGGTCCACGAAGTCGACCCGCTCGCCCATAGACATCCGCTGGCCGTGGTACAGCTTGAAGTAGCGCGCCGCCTCGCACCCTAATCGCCAGCCGCGGAAGAAGGACCTTGCGCATAGAGAGACCGAGAAGACGCACAGCACCAGGAGAGACACGTCCATCAACTTCTTGCCTAAAGAGTCGTCTAAACGGTCATCCGGGTTGTCGATGAACTTGCGTTTGATTTGGCAGTCGATTCGTGTGGACGCGATCCGCATCGCAATCGCGAGGAGTCCGTTATGGTCGGAGTTGTCGTAGGTGGTTGTCACGTTGAGCAAGTGGCACTCTGGGACGATGTCGGTGGACATCGTGGAGACGGATCTCAAGCGCATGTTTGTCTCGGCAGCGATGAATATTCCGAAATCCAGTGTCATGTTCGATTTCTGAAGAAAATCCACAATCGAAAATGCCTCATTTGCATCAGGGACTGCTATGTCCAAACATGTTTCTCTTGGCGGGCCGTTTATCTCAATGATTGAAGTTTCCGGATAAACGTGTCCATCGTGCGCCCTGAGACATATCGTGGGTAAAGATATCCTTCCATTTCGACTGTCATACCCGTAAGGTCCCGTGGTAATGGAATGGAGTCTTATGAACTGATTCATCGTGAAGTCGACGTGGGCGAAGAAATCCGGGGCCGTGTACACAGCATGCTGCCTGTCGACGTAAGGATTGGCGGCCTCCTCGGGCGCCCAGTCTTTTAGGAACATCTTGCTCAGAGTCGTGGACGTCTCCGCATTTCGCCGAAGATGGTGGGACCTCTGCTCGCCGAACGAGTACATCTGGAAGGCCCCGAGTACGAGGATACAAATCTGGAGGCACAACTTCCACGGGAACAGGCGCCTGATGCGCCATTTTTCTATTGGGTTCATGAAGAATCCTGTCAGCAGCGCGTGCATTCTTCTGGATTCTTGCTGTTTCTTATACACGAAGTCCGGAGGAATGATCTCTGCCTCGTCTAAAAAATGTTTCTCGCCAAGCAGAGGAGTGCCTTCGTTGCTGATGTTCGCTGGCATTTTGACATGGAGAAATAACCCTTTCTTGTCGCCTTGATAACTAGCTCGTATGCTATCCATCTTTATAATTGCTCTTACATCACTTAGTACAGATCAACTAGCACTAGAATTCTAGGCTTGGCCAAATATAACGTCACTCCTACTATTCAGGTGTATTTAGTAAAAAAAATATTTAAATACTATTTGTACTTATTATCAGTTAAAAAATCAAAAGAAATTAAAACTAAATATCTTCATATATGAAATTAAACATCGTCTTTATATTAAGCACTGACTCTTTTTCTCAAACAAATGATTAAATTTGAAATCAAATAATTTAAAAGAACTATTGTTTGGCAAAAAAAAATATAGAAATTAATAAATGCGGATTAGTATTTTTTCAATCCTTACATGGAATTGCAAGGAAAACTACGCAACACAAATTAGCAAAAATTAAAACCAGATTTATAAAATTCTTGTGAATCTGGAATTCAACTATTCAAAAGTTAAATAATTAAACGGACTCCGGAAATATTAAAACGGCTTTTGAACTTAAGAATACTAACCTACATGACCAACGCAGTTTAAATTCATACTATGAAAGCATTCTTCTAATGGCCGAAAGATTGTCTCATGAGAAATGTTTATCAGTTGTTGACCATACTCACAACTTGAAGACCATTGGTTGAAATTGGGGAAGGGGTGTGGTCATGGGACTTTGGATGACACAAAAGTGTGTGCAAAATTGGCATTGTTAAATGCATTTACTATTGAAAGGCAAGTCTATGAAATCTGAAGAAAGATTAAATTTATTTTTTTATCAAATATTTGTTTTAATTTTTACCTTTGAAAAATGTGTTGGTTTATTCCCTAAGAATAGCTATATTTAATATTAAATTTAATATTTATAAGCTTATTACACTGGATATTTGATAATTAGAAGATATTTTCAATATAATAATTAACAATTAAAACAGTTTTTCAAAGTTAATTTTTAATTTCAAGTTAATGAAATTATTTAAAAGCTAATAAAAAGTTTGAAGAACCACACTATAGTTCCAACATTGCTTAGAAAGTTGAAATGATTTCAATTTATGTTCAAAATGTTTTTAAGTTATGAGTATGGAGTTATGTTTTATTGTTCTTAATGTGTAAGATACTATGAATTGATGTTTGCTTGTAATTAGCAAGTGATAAGGTTCAAATGGGTCAGAAGTTTTGACTCATAAAGACGATGCAAGTAAATGTGTCATGCAAAATAAGCTTCTGCCATTTATCAAAGTAGCAACATAATGACAAAAGACGACTATAGTTTTCAAAAAATTTGTGCAGAAAAATTAGTAACACGAAGAAGAATTTTTGAAAATAAAGTTTAATGTTTTTATATTCAGTTAATTAAATGGAATGGTAATTAAAATTTCATTTAATGGGTTAAAAAAAATTTATATCAACTGATTATACTCAATTCCCACATTGTTGTTTTTAACAGTTAAAATATAATCTCATTTTACTATTTGTAACATTTTTTGGAGAATAGCCCTAAAACTGTATTTTTTTGCGCAGCTGTTACCTTAGCCTTCCTACATGACTACAAAAGTAAAAAAATAAGGTTGTTTTCACTGTATATAATTAAAAACATTTTTTATTCGCAAAAATTTGTTTTATTTTTGTGAGATGATCTTAAAATAATTTCCTGATGAATATGGACCTAATAATATTCTGCATTTATAGGGCAATGGAGTAAACAAAACAAGACTTATGGCCCCACATTTGCGTTAGTCATCCATTGGCTAATGTTCTAAATTACGAGGCGCAATTGGCTGTTTTTAAGCTCCTCGTGAAGGCTAAAAATAGACAGCTGGAACGAGTACAATCTGCCTATCATTTGTGTGACTCTTTTGCTACTGATTGATCAATGAACGAACTCAAACAAAATACTTGTGTATTTCAAGGTGGTTGATTCATTAAGTAAACATGGATCCCTCAAGGAAAAACAAAACATATGAAGTTTTTTGGACTTTTGTTAATCTGGACCAAGTCAGTTTAATTCGACATCTGAGGATACGGATTCAATTTTGAATGTTAAATGCCAAAAAAATATAAACTTTTTTAACGTAATTGTTACAAGAATAAATACGCAACGCAAAATAACAATAAATAAAATATCTAGATCATCGATATTTGCACCTGACAAATCTTCATTTCAGTACACTGTCAGCTTCAATGAAAAATAATTAAACCAAAGATATTAGATTTCGTAACCATGAACCAACTATGTTTTTAACAACTAAACTTTAGCCGTCAAGGGGGGGCTGGGGAGCCCAGTCGGTTAGGCGTTCGCTGTGGAAGGTCCCAGGTTCGGGTCCGGGCATCGCCAAAATAACTGCCGACCTATAAACGGCCCGTTCAGCCAAAAATGTCCGACGAATAAAACCCCGTGTAGAGGGAGTGCACGTTAAATATGCTCCCAAAGTCCCGAAGATGCGTACGATGTCGCACTTAACGGTTGCGTCAGGTGCCTATTCAGATGTCGGCTCGTCACCTGACTGTGGTTCTAAATTATGACGCCCGTCGCCAATAGCCCGCGTGTAGCTCTAGTGCGACGATAATTCAAAACTAAGCTAAACTAAGTTAGCCCCGTCAAGGTTCAAAACGTAAAATTTAAACTTATATCAATTTTATCCGTAAATGAAAAAATTGAATGCATCTTTTTTACTCGTTATAAAACTGAAACTCCGTAAAGTATTTTAAACTTTTTAAGGTTATTTTTCTTGCTATGACTCAAACTTGTCAGCACTTTTAAAAATACTGATACATTTACTATGGATATAAATTTATAAACGTTACATTATAAAAACAAATAGTAACGAGGCTGATATTAAATAACGAAAAAATATTTTTAAAAAAAACTTCTATCATATTTATCAAACATCTTATAATGGAATACAACTTTGAAAGTTAAGAGAAATAAATTTCAAGGTTTAATGTGTACGTTTTATTAAAAAATTAGGAAAATAATTTCTATGTTGCTAGAAAATAAGTTTTTTACTGTTTTCTCCATGCACCTATAAATTGTATGATATTTTGCTAAAAAAAATTAGTTAAATGTTTTTTTAAGAAAAAAATCACTTAGAAGGCACATTAGTCAAATAGAAACGAAACAAACTTCTACATAAAAAAAAGTGCCAGTTTGTCGCTACTATGCGATAAGTAATATTGATTTCATTTGAACGTTTCCGATTGTCTATTTCTAGACTACGTAAGGAGTTGAACAAAGACTCGTAATTTAGAGCCACGGTCTACTGACGAGGTCTGCACCTGAGCTGGCACCCAACAGAACTTCTAGCGACATCGTGCGCTAACGCCATAGACTTTAGACTCCACATTTAAAGTAAGTACGTCGGTGCCAGTGTACTCGGGGAACCTAGTAATTTGGGCAATGTATTAGTATTTTATGTATAAAGTAACTAGCAAATGCATAGAATTTTGTTTCATAACGACAAAAAGTTGTGTTTTCCTCGAGAATTAGAGCAGCGGTCAAGTGACGCTACTTTGAAAAAATTTATATTATTGCTGCACTCGTAATGCCATTCGTTTTTTTCCGCACTGAATGACATGAAAGCACGGGTTTATTTCCGCCACGAATAAGCGATTTTTTTTTTCGAATGGAAAATATACGAACGTGTGCGTCCAGTGTTCCTGTCAACATTTTTTATGTAAAGCTTGCATTCGGTTCTCCGAATACCGAATCCTCTCCGAAAAAATAGAGAACGTGTGTTCGACAAGCCGTATGCACGTTAATCATACAATAAATTCATTCCAAAATGCTGTTCCCACCCTTTCCGTTTTCCGGTTCGAACAGATATTTCACTATCATCGTGTGTAAAATGCGATAACCTAAACCTTTAAAAGTTTGACCCACCAGACAATGTCGGATCTGACTAGTTTGAAGATAAAAGTGGACCGGATTTATTACACACTGGTCAGCTCCCCCAAAACGTTTGGTCTATTCCCCTAGTTTTGATAGCTGATGTAAACAAACCCACGTGATATTCTGTAACATTAGTTTTTAGACTTAAAAAAATAGCCAACTTAACGACCCCTTTTCCCTCGATTGTTCTCTTTCGTTTTAAATCACGTTAATGTCGCATCAGACTAGAACTAGCAAGAGTATATTCAGAAAATATCTTCAATTTTGCGCAAGAAACATGAGAGTGAAGTAAACAACGTAATTATTGGCGCAAATAGTTTATTGGGTGAAAATTGTACATGTTTCGGCAAGATCGAGGCTCGCCAAACTGACAGTAGACGCGATGGTTTGTGTATATTGCTGAAGATGGCGAGCCTCGATCTTGCCGAAACATGTACAATTTTCACCCAATAAACTATTTGCGCCAATAATTGCGTTGTTTACTTCACTCACACTTAATAGTAATTAAAAGTCAATACACATTTGTCATTAAAAAATATTTCAAATCAATGTTAAGTTATTTATGTTTCGATTTTTTCCGCTTTGGTACTTCAATTTTTCAGTTTTTTTTTAAGAAAATGAAGTTTAAATTTAAATACAGATGAACGAGTGGACCGCCCATGCTTACAGAGACGTCACAGCTAAGTCAAACGTTGTCTTACACCCAACAAACAAGCCACTCAGCAGAGAACCAGTCTAAACTAGAACGGCGACACACCTACAGTGACGTACGACAATCATTGTCTTCTATCCTACATACATACCGACCAGTTCATTGTTCAAAAGAAACTTGGAAATAGCAAACATTTTTAGTAACTTGGCAATTCAGCAAAAAAGTAAAAATATTGCACGAGTTTGGCGATAATCTGGTTTGATTTGCTTGAAATAACGTTGCACTACAGCTATACGAAGGTACTAGCGATATTCTAGAAACACAAATAGGGTCCAAATTGGAGCTGGCACTCAAGTAACCTTATATTGACTTCGTACGTGGCTTCAGGACTTTGGAATGACATATTTGGCCTGCAAGAGTCCCACTAACAAAGCGCTATTTATTGGCGATTTTTTTTACCAGCACAATCAGAAGGTAAAACTGGAGATGGTAATATTTTTGAAAGAGAATAACAAATTGCATTTAAGTGAAATAAAAAGGGACTTCACTTTTAAGTAGTTTTGATTGTATTTTACTTGAAATAAACTAAACTGAAACTTAAAATGTTGTAGTGTAGGTGGCAGCACCACAAATCTATCAGAAACAAACTATTTTCAAAACAGGAAACTATGATCAGACATCAGTTCATTTTAAATATTTAATTTATCAGTTTATAATAGTATATAATTTTACAAATAAAAGTATTTCACAAGCAATACCAAATTGTCACATTTTTAAAATAAAAATGCACTCAGATTCATAAAACTCGTACAATGCCATCATTTTAAAACACAATGAGTATATTTTTAGTTAAAGGTACGTATCATTAACATACAAAAACTAAAGGCTACATGCCAGACCTTCAGATTTCTGATGCAGGAGTCATTGAAAAAGTCATAAATAAAATACAAGACACCGAGGAAGAATAAAAATCTCGTGCTGCACACCCACCATGCCAGTAGCATTGCTGCGGCGGCCGCCGACAAATATTTAATGTCCCAATTTTTCTGGTGCAACTTTTCTAAAAAACAAAGTATCACATGCAGATCTAGTAGATACTCAAATCCTCGTAACATTACACAATTAAAGAACAAGTGCATGTAAACAATGACAAAATTTTTTCCAATGTCATGAAGCCCCAGTCCTAAAATGAACACTGGCACAGATGCCGCTTTCGCAAAGAAGTTTTGACGCTTCAGAAAAACTGATATTAAGATGGGGACCAATTTCCAATTGATAACTTGATTGCCACTTGTAGTTTTAAGATGACTTGTGCACAGGTAACATTTGAATGCCAAGAGTTGCCAATAGATGGCGTCGTCTTCTGGGCGGACTTTGAAGATCGTATCCCAACTAAGATAACGCATTCTACAATAAAGTAATACAACAAGGAGTCAGACGACATTTTATCAAAATGCATTATACTTAAAAATACGCAGATATTAAGAAAACACTTTTACATAGTGAAAAAAAAAGATACTCTGGTAACTATAAACTAGAGATCAGCCATTCCGGTAATGTGACACAGAATAAGCGAGAAACGAAAGCACAAATAAATATAAAGTACTAAACGCTTATTGTTGGTTTAAAGAAGACAACTGTTCCAGGCTTTACTTACTTATTACTTTACTTATTATACTTATTTAGACTTGCTTACTTGTAGTACAAATTTACCTGTAGGGTTTTAAATAAGTAGAGTATTTTTAGTTTATTTAACAAACTTCGAACTTATTTTCTAGATAATTGTCTGAAAAGTCAGCGTTTTTCCAAGGCAATATCATTACAGTAAAACAAAGATCTGCTATTATCCCGACATTTCCCAAATCGCTTTTAATCAGACTTATTGCTTCAATAACAAGATTTGCAAATTTTGAAAACTTGTTTTAACTGGAAAAGTCCAAATTGCCAGATACACTTGTCCGCGTAATAATGATTTATAAATGGATTTGAAAAGGTTTCTCTGTTGGAAAACCCTATATCTCAAGTTGTATTCAATGATTTAAAAATAATTTCTATATTGATGTACGCATATTACAAATATTACATAATTTTACACTAACATTAAAATGCGATTTTCAGCAAGTAGGAATACTTTTGTCCCCAAGTTTTATTAACGTTGTGAAAAAAACACAGTATATAATGTGTGAAGACGAGTTTAGTTTAGTTTGAATTATCGTCGCACTAGAGCTACTGTGAAGACGAGACTCGCATACATGGTCAAGATTGCATGGCTTCATTAACATAATGCATGGAATATTTTAATGGGTATCTAGCTATATTTGTAAGAAAATGAAATTTAAAAGCAACATTTTATGTGCGTTATTTTAATTTTGAAGAATTCATAAAATATTTTTTTAATTAATTTAAAATGTAATGAACACTTTTTAATACAAATGATTAAACGTGCTTCAGGACTTTATAAATAAAAGCATTAGTAAACATTTTTGCAATTACTTTGACTGTCTACTGAAACCTGAAACAATTTTGAAATCAGAGCTTAGCGAAAAATAATGAAATATTTTAACTTACTCGGTCATACTTTTAAGCTGCATGTTTGAAAACGTGTTTTATTGGATCGGGATGACACTAATAGAAACAGGCGCGCTTTTTTTTTCCCGGCATAAAGTAACACAAAGTGGTTATTAATAAATCTTTTGATAAGAAGATGTCGACAGCAAGATGACATGGATCAGTAAGGTAAGGTAATCGTTTCCGGCTGCCTATTTCTAGCCTCCTTCAGGAGCTTTAACACAGCCAATAACGCCTCGTATTTTAGAACCCTGGTCAAGTGACGAGGTCGACACCTGAGCGGGCACCCAACGGAACTTCGAGCGACATCGTACGCTAACGCCGTCGGGACTTAGGACTCCACAGATTTAACGAGCACGTCTGTCCTTGTGTACTCGGGCCCATCCGTGATGAGGATTTTCTACTATTTCCAGCACATATCCGATTTATAGGATGACTGGCAGTAAGTGGGATTCGAACCCCCGCACTCCTGAGAAGGTTGAACCTCTAGACTGATGCCTTAACCACTCGGCCACGGACGGGCCACATGGATCAGTAAAAGAACTACGCCAAGTCGAGGTAATTTAATCGTTTCCGGCTGTCTATTTCTAACCTTCTTTAGGAGATTTAACACAGCCAATAACGCCTCTTCATTTGGGACCATGGTCAAGTGACGAGGTCGACACCTGAGCGAGCACCCAACGAAACTTCGAGCGACATCGTAAGCGTCAGGACTTTGGACTCCACAGATTTAACGAGCACGTCTATCCCAGTATACTCGGGTATTTTAGTAGGATTTTGGCTGCATATTTGCGTCTATAGGATAGTCCAACGCTATACCGACTGAGCTACCAATCCCCCTACGTCGATTTAGCTATGGTGATCGATAGAACATCAACGCAGAATAGATACGTGACTGTATAAAAGTCGAGATTAAAATTTTATTGGATACAATGTTAAGCAGTTTCTAAAGTATTATTTCAATATGGAAATAGTTCGTTTGTTTGGATAGCTGGTTTATTACTTCGCTCGAGGCTTGCTTATACCAAACGTCATTCGTAGTTTTTTTTTATTAGGCGCGTTTACATGAGCCATCGAATCCATGAAATGCCAAATCCTCCATTAGGGGAAAAAGTGGTCGAGCAGGATTTTTAACCCAAACTCCGCAATCAACCCCCTTCGTAAAATAAGGCGTTTACATGGGAACCGGGAGTTGATGACGTAGAAGCGCGGGACATCTGACATTTCTTGACAACTACACTTGAGTAATGTATTAATTGTGACTCGTATATTTAGCTAGCAATACTTTTCTATAAAACCTTCATTTCATAATGATTAGCAATATTTTGATGAGCTATATAAAAATTAAGCTTAAGTTATATAAAAACAAATTAAACAAAAGTTATATAAATTAAGAGCTTGAGTTATATTAAAATTAAAAATATATTTAGGATGGTTTACATGCTAAGGTGTTTATGTCAAATGTTTTTTTTCCGAATGCACAGACAAGAAGTCGAAATAAAAGTATAAGTGGCGGAAACCATGGAATGAAACGCAAACCCTCCTTGATTGGAGGGTTTGCGAAACCCCCCAATCTCGGCTATCGTTATTGTCCTAGAGGGCACTAACTTGTCTCGGTTTTAAAAAAAAACTATCACCAACTCTCCAAAACTACGTCTCAACCCTTCCATGCTGAGTTTTGCAGTCCAGACACTCATTGGAAAATTTCCTATTTTCTTTTATTAAAATCATTATTTGTGTTATTGTAGTAAATTACAGTATATTATTGTTAGTATAATTGTTTTCAGAATGAAACAGTTTGGATAGTGTTTGTATTAAGAGCAGCTACGAATTATCCAAAGCACTAGTCTTTCTACACATTCTAACCTTTGTTCTTTCTGATAGAAACACAATATATTTGTTTTACTAATTAGAATCCTTAACTTGGTAGTAGGATGCGGAACATTTTTTATGCATAAAACTGTTCAAATGAAGTTATAACAATCATTTAATGCTAGTTTTCGGTCACAATTTTGTTAGTCAGTTTATTTGGTTTTTCCTTTAAGTTGTTTATAAATATTTTTTTTATCTGCCATTCAGTTGCAAAATTAAAGGTCAATTATTCGTAATAAAACCGCCCCTAGATGGCGCTACGAATGCGTTTCGACTCTCTCTTTCCCGAGACAAGAAATGGATAAATTTCCAACATTTCATAATTGACCGCTTACCATTCAACAAATAAATATTAAATAACATTACAGTTGGAAGATTGTCATTTTCAGTGATACGTTATGGTTCCACTTAATTTTTTTAAGATTTTTTTAAGGTTAATTTTAAAAAAAAGGTTATGAATAAAGGAAAATAATTAAGCATTTCATTTTTTATAAATCTATAATTTTTTACATTTTGTTAAATTTTTAGAATCGATATAAAAATTAAAAGCATAAGAAATAAAGAATAAGCGAAATCATTGTTATAAAGGATAGTAATGGTTGGTTAAAACTGGTTTAATAGTTTTGATCTTTGGCGTTCGATGATAGCCGAGTTAAATCGGAAGATTTCGTTTCTAATTAACTCTAAAAATAATATTATATTGATAAATGAATTTATAATTTGCACATTAGATATTAATTTTGTAAAGGGTAAAACATATTTACTTATAAATTAATGACATATAGATAAATATACCTCCCTATAATTAAAAAGAAAGTTTTAAAAGTGGTCTCAAAACTCTCAAAATCAATTTGGGATTGCGTTTTGAGGCCTCTTTTAAAATTGCCGCCCTATAGTTGTTTAAACCTATAAAGATAAGATAATTTTCAAGAAAACGGTCATAAAAATGCATATTTTTCCTCTCTGATAATTATATAAAAATATGTGTATGAACAATGCAGGAATTCATTTTTAATTTAAAATTGGTTTTTAGATTGAAATTTTAAAAAAATAATTTTATAGGGAAAAGCCAACAACCTCACTCCTTCAGTTTCACGGGAGCGAAAAGAAAGGGGTTAAAAGTTGTTGGCGCATTTGGCGCCGCCAAGCGTCGCCGCTCTCCCAATGTGCGGCCGTTCCATCGGCCATTCTCCCTCCCTCCGGCAGACGACCGCATCTTTTGCTCCCGAAGTAAGTGATGCCTCATATCTCCTTTTCCATTAAGATGATCTTCACACTCGAGACATTTCGCCAGAGTTGTCTTTTCTCGGCTGGGTGACGTCGTGATCGTTGTTGTGTTACATCGGAAAAAGGTGTCCAGCCGATGTTTACCCGATCATCGAACGATAACAAGGTGGGGATGACAGCTCGCGTCGAAACGTGCGTCGAGTGTGTTTCGGTTAACCTTCACCAGATGACGTACTTTTATTGCCCGTTCGATGGCTCATTTAGAGGAATTTCACTTATTACTGCGCGTAACTAATGTCAATAAATCAAGGTAGTTTCTGTATTCATTCGTTTACTATTCTCAAGAATTTCCACGTACAGGCGTGTTTATTTACACCCTAGGGAAAGGGAATACTGGGGGTATGTTTTGTGTTTGTGTTTTTATATATTTTAAAATACAAAATTTTCAGAAGAATATTATAAGTTACTACTATTTCCTTACATCTTACTCTCAAGCATATTTTTAAATAAATTTTTGTTAAAATTAAATATTGCTATAGTTAGTTATAGAAGTTATATTCAAATGATCGAAACTTGGTCCCCTTGTGGCCAGCCTGGGGCAAATTTGGATAAACAGGGAGCAGATTGGGACAATAAATGCAAATAACTTCTCTCAATAGGAAGACATATGTTTTCTAAGAAAAAAATATAAAAAAGTGAGTTTACTTAATTTTAAATAATGGAAAGAATTTTTTATAAATATTTTCTAGTAAAGATAATTCTAAAACAATCCAAATAGTTTTCTATCTTAAATAAAAAAAACCTATTAGATTTCTTTGTTACTTAATGGTCCCCACGTTTTGGCGTTCCGAATAGTGCGACAGCTATACAATTCTAAAAAGTTGTTCATTTTGACACTTTATTGATGAACGATGCATTTTATATTATAACTGAAATCCTTTTATGTATTAAAAATCCTTTAAACTTAAATGTCGATAAAATTCTAAAATTATACGAATTACACTTTAATATGGTACTCTAAATAGAATGTATATATTATTCGTTATTGGTCTAAAACAACAACAAAAAAATATTTTCCCTAAAAAAATTATAATTGTTCATTGTTTTGTATGATAATTTCCCTTGTTTTTATAATATATGTGCGACTTCCGAAAAATTATACACAAGTTAAGAGAGTCGATAAATTTCAACCATTTATTAATTTTAAAACTTAAAAAATACATTTTATTTTCAAAATTATTTTTGTGAAAATGTATCCGTATTTACTTGATTAACTATGTTTTTCTGATAGTAACCCAGCTGAAAGTTTAAAATAAATAGATTAATATTAGTCACTCAATAACGCTGCCAATTTTCCACAACTGCGCAGTATTATTTACTACACTTCAAAACAAGTTGATGTTTCATGAGACTATTTTCTTTCGGATTTTTTTCGTAAAACTTTTTCCAACTTCTTAATCTTATATTAATTTTTATATTTTTGCCCATATTTAGTCAAATACTTTTTGAGATATGATATCTTCCAGTTAAATTACGGTCTTTCTCTTTGAAATGTCCGTAACTTATAGGAGAAAGAGGGAGATCCTCTTCCCCAATAAATTTACAGTGGGCGCCCACTTTTTCATTTTTTAAACAATTATTTGACATCACAATGCCTGATAAATTATTTCGAAATGTAATGCAATAGCAGTGATTTTTTTTTAACCATGTATGATCTTAAAATGCCATTTTATGACGTACGAGTACTAAACCTTTTAGGCAAATTGCTTTTTGTCCCTATGTTAAATACATAATTGAAATGTTTTAAATTCTGTTTTGAAACTAAACTTTCAGGTGATAAAATTTATAATGACTGCAGATATTAATGTTGAACACACTTTCAGTCAACTTAATTAGTTAAGCTTCTGGAACTATTAGTTATTTAAAGTGAGCATATTTTGTTTTAAGTGTTTTTTCTTTAATAAGATTTGTATATAGTACATATATATTTTTAAAAAATATTTGGTTCTATGGCTTCTCCTATACTTTTATTTGATCATTCCTCCGATTTTTTTTCTCAAAAACGTACTTGATACCAGTTTCAAAAGTAAATTTTCTGCTATTTTTCCGCGGTCTTTTGGTTTATTAAACAGTTACGGACAAAAATCTTCTGCGGCGAAAGTAATTTAAATATTTAGTTGACAAAAATTCAATTTTTTCGAGAAAGTGTTTTATGGCAATAATTTGAAAGCTTAAATTTATTTTTAAAAAAACTTAAGGTTATGTTTATATTTTCAAATTTAGTTCTAAATTAAGTCTAAATAAATTTATAAATAAATAAATTTAAGGTAATTAGTTTAATAAACAATTAATATGTATTTGTAAGTAAATAATAATTATGTTATTAGTAATTAAATATGAATTTATTCAGAAAATGAATTCCTTCATAATTACTAATTATTGCAATTAAGGGTTAATAATTACTACTATAATGATAGCATAAATTTGTGACCCTCCAAAACAAATTTAAGAAGGCACCAAAACGTGGTCTCCGCCACCCCCTAATAAAAAGTTTAAAAGTTTCGCTTCTGGAAACAAAAGAAAACTCGCGTATCAAATTTGAAGTCCATACAGATTTATTTTTTTTTAGTTCGAACTGATTTTCAAACAGACAGGCGGACCAATGTTCTCCCTCCAAAACGGGTAGAAAACACAAAATCTCCATTTCGCATTGTGGACCCCATCGCAATATACTTTCAGTACCTTATCATACCTTATCATTAAATTCCCAAAAAAGAAAACCTCACTGAATGCTACAATTAATAACTAAATGAGAGACCACACTGACACTGTAAAAAAATCAGTTAAAAACATATTTTTGTTATTTTCCTACAGAAAATTTCCGCTTTTTTTTAACTACTTCAATTTTATGTATTATATCTCAGTTTGTCAAGACAAAAAAAAAACATTTTCTCCGAAAACAGATCAAATCTGCAACTTCTAATACAAATTGAATAGATTTTTTTCTGTTTGATTACGAAAAGAAAATTTGATACATATACAAAGTACTTCCGTGGCCGCGATGGTGTAGTGCACTGTGCCTGGATCCCCTACCACCGACGACGGTTTGTATACAGGGGATGGCTTGGAACTTTCTTTTTGTGTTTTAACGTACCCAGCAATACAGGAAATATTTGTTAGGCACGAGTATTTTCTGTATTGTTGGATACGGAATATTTCTAGCAACTTTGCTGCCAAAAATTGCCTGTAATATAACAGAATTATTTCACAATGTATTTCTAACTAGCTTGTTTCCCACCAGAATGATTCTCTCCCGTTGAATGCTGAGCCATGCCGCCGCCGAGCCGCGTGCTGTTGGCCGCTCTCCTGACGCTCCTATTCTGCAGCTGCAGCCGCGCAGCTGAGGGGAGCTGCGGGGAGGAGCAGCACGACGTCGAGTCGGGCATGGTCCGACACCCGGCGGACGAACTGTCCCCCTCCGCCCACTGCAGCTGGACCTACTCGGCCCCCGCGGGAAGAAAGCTCATGGTGAAAGTGGACAGCGTGCAGCTGCCGACCGGCCAGCTGCTGCAGCTGAGAATCGACGACGTGCTCTTAGACATCCCGCGCAACTGCGTCCAGTGTCTGAGGCACGTGATCGGGGGGAAAGTGATCAGCGTCCTCTTCACATCGTCTGGTAATGGTAAGGTAATCGTTCCGGCTGCCTATTTCTAGCCTCCTTCAGGAGCTTTAACACAGCCAAATAACGCCTCGTAATTTAGAGCCCTGGTCAAGTGACGAGGTCGACACCTGAGCGGGCACCCAACGGAACTTCGAGCGACATCGTACGCTAACGCCGTCAGGACTTTGGACTCCACAGATTTAACGAGCACGTCTGTCCCTGTGTACTCGGGCCCATCCGTGATGAGGATTTTCCTACTATTTCCAGCACAGATCCGATTTATAGGATGAATGGCAGTAGGTGGGATTCGAACCCCCGCACTCCTGAGAAGGTTGAATCTCTAGGCTGATGCCTTAACCACTCGGCCACGGACGGGCCTGCTGGTAATAATTGATATTAGTGTCCATTTTTCTGTTTCAGTTAGCCTCCTATAGCCTAGTGCACACAGAAAAATAAAGTAGTCAAGCTACTAAGCGAAATAAGTCAGTTGACTATACGATCGGTAATAATAATATTGGTACATCCTTCTGATTCTACAAGCTTTACAGACTAGTACACAGAGAAAAATAAACTAATCATGTTACTATCCGAAATGAGTCAGTTGACTATGCGAATAATTTACATGAGTCAAAATTGACGAACCAAACTAATCAAGGTATTTGTTAGATGAGCCAAAATGCATGAAGGACATAAATTGGGAGTGCCTATGATTTATGTCCTGATCCCGCGTTTTCGATTTTCTTACTCAAGATGTTACGTTTGAGCGTGTTCGTTATAACATATCACCTTGTGTAAGAAAATCAGAAACCGTGTCAACTTACTCGTTAGACGACTCAATTTCCATAGGGACACACTTGACTGCAGTTCAAAATTACGACGTCCGTCGCCAATAGCCCTCGTGTAGATCTAGTTTGACGATAATTCAAGCTAACCTAACCATGATGAGGTAATATTCGTTTGACTCGTATAACCAGTAAGGTTTCTGAACGTTGACTCATATGATCTGCATTTTCTTTAGTTATTTTACTATCTAGCTGATTTCTTGAAATATTTTGCTACGTTTCAAATTACCTAGCAACTGAGTCATCTGAGCATCTGATTGCCATTTGACTCTTTATTCTGTGTGGTTCTAAAATACGACGCCCGTCGCCAATAGCCCTCGTGTAGCTCTAGTGCGACGATAATTCAAACCCTAATACTTTAAAAAAAAAAAAAAAAAAAAACTTTCTCCTCTCAGATAATGTCAACTAACTATTTTGCTGAGTTCGCTCATTTAGTTGGCCTTGCCTTCTTTTCATAAACAAATCAAGTGACTATGTTGGTATTTAAGATAACAAAGTCTACAGATAATTTTAATTTGGCAAAAGTTTCTGGATTTTTTTCTGTGTGTGAGACATTAGTTTCTCCCACAATTTTATTCCAAAGCTTCTGTAAGCATGAGAAGTGAGCACGCAAACATATTAATCGTTATTTTAAACATTAACATTATTTTAAAGAGAAATCTTTAACTTCTGGATCGGATGTAAAACCTAGTACCCTACGATCTTCCGGCAAGCTCTGATATTTTTGATGCCATTTGTTACGGTGAGTTACTGGTGTGAGAGTGGATTTTCTGAACTCTTGTGTGCATAAAAAATAAACACACAAGCAGAATAAGTGTTGAGAGAAGACTTAAGAGTGAAAATAAGTTTCATTACTCCTAATGTTGATATTTTAATCACAGGCAAACAAGTTTCGCACTAAAGACTATAAAAGTATATTTTGTATGATGATTAATTTTTTGCTGAGTTTGAAAAGGCTATTTTCCTTATTTGTATGTTTTTAGACATATAAATAATAAATAAAACTGTAAAATTAATACCATTTTAATCTTTTTATTTCTCCTTTATTATAAGCATGTTATAAATAAACAAATATCTAACCATTAAATATGAAGTTTTCCCAGGAATTTAATTCAAAAAATCTTTGAACACTTTTAGAAGAGTAAATATTATACGTTTATTAAAATATTTAGGCCTGGTGGTACGCCTAAATTTCCCAAAAAGTCAAATGGTACGCAGGTGCAAAAAGGTTGTGAACCCCTTCCCCCATCCCCTTCCTGTGTCCAATTTAAGATTCCCTTAATTCCTCGATTATCTTACATTTTCTCAATTAAAAACAGTTAATTTACTCGAAGTATGACTATTTATTAGTAAATGAGAACACTTCTCATATACTTCACATTTCAAAACATTTAATATGGTTGCTTGTAAAAAACTAAGACGGGTGAATGCGGTAACAGTTAAGAGCATAAATTTTAATATGAAAACAATATTTTTTAAACAGGTAACGAGACGACGCCGGAAGGGTCCTTCCAGATCCGCTACAAGGCCTTCGACCCGAACAGGTGCCCGAAGCTCGACCCCATCGAGAACGGCCACGCTGTCAGCAAGGGCAGGAAACTCGGGCAGACTGCTTTCTTCCACTGCGACCCCCCGTACGACTTGGTCGGAGATGCAGACGCACAGTGCAAGATCCCGGAAGACTCGCCCGTGCCCGCGTGGAGCAACAGAGTCCCCAAGTGCATCGTACAGGACTGCATTGGGGAGAGTGTCCTCAGGAAGGGGGGCAAAGGGGGAGCCATCGCATCCCCTGGGTATCCCACTTATGTGTACCATTTCACGACGCCTTGTGTTTGGGAGATCGTAGCCCAGACCTCGCAACAAATCAAGGCCAGTGTCACCTATCTCAAGTTTCCTAAGCACATTGACAACTCGTATTCGGAAAACAGTTCCAGGCTGTTGCTGGTGGATGGCGAATCCAGTAAAAATGTGTTGAACCTGACGGAATCCCTCTCGGGCGAGCCAGTGAACTTCACCACTTTGACCAGCAAGCTCACTGTCCACTTTTGGGTTGAGGCAGACCCGAAGATCAAGGCCAAAGTCGGGTTTTACATGGAATATTCTTTTGTATCCAGCTCTTGTCCGAAACCAAAGTCTCCCGAAAACGGCATCGTCGAGGGGGTCGGTGCAGATTTGGGATCAACCATATCCTACATGTGCCAACCTGGCTTTGTACTTGTGGGTGAGGCCCAGGCCGAATGCCTGTTCAATCGGCAGTGGAGTCATCCTGCCCCGTCCTGCGAAGCCATCAGTGGGAGTCTGCCGCCGTCCTTCATTGCGTCCAACGATAGCGACACCGTCGCAGATAGACTGGACGAGGGTCCCATAGTCGAAGACTTTTCGGCCACTGACTTTATTCATTTCAAAAAAGACTGGAACTTCACCGAGGTGTCAACTTTGCCAGACACTGCAGTGACGTCACCGCCATTTCAGACAAACGAACATCAGAATGGCGAGCAGTCCGAAAAAGAAAATGGGGTGAGCATCAGCGGTATTTTATGAATGGATTTTTTTTATTCTATTAGTTATGGTAACAAATATGTAGTTAGTATTACGCACAGTTGCAATTATAAGATGGGTATACACTGGATAATAATAACTATTGGATGGGCATGGGCCTTCAGTGTAAAAACTGAATAACTTCCAAGTATCAACTGAACTGAAGAACAACTGAATTTTTGAAAAGAGGACAGGTGATCAAAATAAGAATTAAATATTTTAGGAAATCTAAATTTTGCCGCAGAACTTGTAATTTGGAAAAAAAAAACAAGATTGATTATTATATATTATCATATTTAGCATCATAATCTGCAAATCCCATTAATTTAGATAGCTGGTTAAGAAATTCTTTGTATTTAACCCCTCCGGGCGCCAGTTCAGATATATATAGTAAAAATAACAAGTGGCAGTAGCAACATAATTGCTATCGTATTTGTCACACTAAAACAATGGCAAAGCCTCATTTCTAAAATCTGAACCTTTCATAAATATTTCAGATTGTAATTAGCTCATTTTCATAAAGAAATTTGAACACAATTTTGTCCAAGCCCAAGAGTTGCGTTAAAACACATTCGATTTTCCAAATAACTTGAAAGTATTGTTACAAAAGTATTACTAACTGACCTTTTAAAAGGTACTTGTGAACAGAGTTTGTTCAAATCATGATAAAGTTACAATATTTTCTATTATATTGAGAAGGTCAAGGGAGGTTGATATCGGTCTACAATAAGGGTCTTCAACCTACGTCTGCAAATCGGATTTGTCCGTCGGAAATCCGGTAGAAAAGCACGAAATGTTTCGTTTTTAAAATGAAAAGTATAAAAAAAAGGACGAAAAGGTTGCTGGAAGAATTGACAAAAAGGTTTTAAAATATACTCAATGTGGTGTCCGGATGTCCAGAATAAAATCAATGTACTAACTAAAAGTACCCAAGCGCAACTAATCCATCATTATTCTGCTACACTGTTAAAAATTTGGCGCTTTATTTCACCAAAAATATAGTTCCTAAAGTAGCAGTGAAATGTTTTACTATATTTTCAGTAATCGATTGAACTCGTACTCAGGTTTTTGAAACAAAAACCTGAAAAATGGTTCAACCGAATACCGAAATCACCACACATCCGTTGCAGCTTCTAGGAACCCTTATTATGGTGAAACGAAGCACAAAATTTTTAAGAGTGTAGAAATTTAAATCACTTAAAATTTAGTTTTACTAATTTTAAGTGCTTCATATTTTAATCACGAAAAATTTATTATGTTCGTTTGGTAATCCACCTGCATGTATTTATCTCTTATTAAAGTAGCATAACTTAGATTTAAACGTGCACGACAAAACGGCGCAACCTGTGGCCAATTACGTTTCACCTGTATGAATATTTTATTCAAATTTTAGTCGACTTTTAACTATTTGAAAAACAGAATGATTAAGCATTACGAGAAAACTAAACAAGTTCCTTCTCTCTTTCATTTGTCATGTTTAGGGTATGTATATATGGGTCAGTTTTTACTTTACCCATATGAAGTTTTTAAGTTTATTACCTAACGTTTTTATTTTCTTTAGAAAGTATCAAAAAAAGTTATCTTTGGATCAGTTTTATTAAATTGACTCATGAGGGCTAGAACATGCTCACGACTTCCTTCCGGGGGGAAAAATCACTAACGTCGAATCGGGTAACTTTGACACAAGCTTTTCAAGCACATAACTTCTCATTAAAGACACTATTTAAAAACATGCTCTCCTTTTTCCGACAACTCTGCCTTGACCTTTGAGTGAAAAATTAGTCAAGAAGAAAGTTAGTACTATGCCTGGGCCAAAGTTACCGCAAATATAAAATCCAAGATAGGGTGAGCTTAAAAAAAATAAAACAACCTGAGAAGTGAAAGAAGGATGGCAGATATTTAGATAAAAAAATATCTGCATCGAATATTTTTCCATATACAACTACAGCCAAACTCGGTTACAACGACACCTCGTTTATAACATCATAACGCTCGGCTCCTTGAATGGACTTTAATGTTATCGTATAACGACAATTTTTAATTAACTCCTCCACTATTTCAATTTCATTTTATTCACCCAATGATACGAAAAGTTACCAAATTTGAAATTTATTTCCCGTCTAAAAGCTTGTTGACTTGAGAAATTAAACTACTTCTCAACGCACATAGGGTTAAAATTGTATTCAATAAATGCTATTTTATAACTTTAGTCAATAATATGAGCATATAATACGTATTTTACATGATTCACTACACTTAATGTCCAGGCTTGTTATAACGTTGCTCGTATAGACGGGTTCTACTCTACTTCATATTGCCACGGTGTAGTCAAGATAGCCTACTCGGTAGAGTATACCTGAAACGTAAGAAGTTCCGTATTCGCGGCTCTTCCTCGCCTTTATTTGTTATTCATTCTGTTATGTATTTAAATTATCATTTCACCAGTTCTGTCAAGTTATTTAAATATTTTATTTGAGTACATCTTTTGGTTATGCAAATAACTTATATTTAATCTCTTTGCACCACATTTGAGTAAGATACTTTCCCCAATCAGAGTGGTTTGTATGAGGTCAGCGCTAGTAATAAACGTTGCTCTGTTCAAAGTTCTCGTCCTTCCTTTCTACCTGCTTTAAAACAAAGTGATAATAGAAGAAAAAAAACTTATTTTTAAACATAATATATTGGCTGCCAAGGGGCCCCTGGGCTCGTCCAGAAAACACATAAAATTATATGATTGAAATTATGAAGGAAAATTAAAAAGCACATTACAAATTACACCCAAATAAAAGGGAAACAAAACAAAAAATAACATAACAAAAAATAACAAAATTTAATTCCTTTCATTTTCAATTCATTCATAACAATATAAATTTATTTTCATTTTTCTAGCCCAAGACCCAACCCCACCTTCACCAGGTGATTCCGCCCAAAGACAGCAAAAGCTCACACACTACCCCTCCGTCCCCCCGAGAGGATGAGCAGCTACCCTCTTTGGACAAGGGCCCCTCGCACGAGGTGGACTTCGGCCCCTTCAAGATCGACATCGTCCTGGTGTACATCATCGCGGGGGCCGGAGTTCCCTTTGTCCTCATCCTGATCACCCTAATCGTCATTTACATCTACAGGAAGAAGCACCCCGTGCGAATGCAGTTCGGGAGAAAGTTCTCGACCTTCGAGAACCCGATGTACGTCACCAAAGACGTCCAGGACCCCAGAGAGCTTAAACGACTGACGAATTGATGCACAAAGTCTTGAAAACCTCGTTGAATTAAAGTTTTAAAAAATGCTCTGCAGATTTCAGGGAACCCATCTGTTTTAAATGCGAAAAACTGACTGTTAAAAACTATAAGTGAAACTCAAAACTCTAACGACTCTTCATTATATTCAAAATTAAAAACACTACGTTAAAAAGGTGGCTAACAAAACCCCCAACAGCTCGAAAATGTCAACAATTTATAAGTTTCTTATTATCATTGACAGATCCAGAATCGTGTCAATTACAAATTGTACTTTTATTAGCAACATCTGATTCAATAAGTTAAGTAACACATCTTAGGTGATAAAGGTGTCAATATTAATTCGAAGTAGTAAATTAGCTTTGTATATATGAAGCTACCGTTATGGTTGAAGTAGTTCTCCATCGGTAAATCAATCTGCTGATACCGACATAGATTTATTCAGATTTAAAAGTGGTGATCTGGAAAATTTCCGAAGCCAGCCATGACAGTTTTAATAGGTGACGTGCAGAAAGTATCGTCAGCGTTTCACAGAGATCAAAGTCGATTTTTTTTAAAAAAACCACGACTGCCTTGGTGATTTCAGGCATTTCTGTCCATGTATTTCGGTTATGGGAATGTTTTTTTTACCTAAGCAAGAACATTGTTTATCGCTTTTTCAATCGCAAAAAATATGTATCGTATCCGTCAATGCCGTCACATATTCAACTTTTAATGCAGGACAAGTTCGATAAACTGGCCGCATTTAAAGCACGGACAATTTTTATACGCAAGCTAATTTGATTAATCCCGTTACCTTATTTATTAAAATACCTGTACATATTTAAAAACAGTGATGTCATAAACGCCATGATAACTGCACAAAGCAGAAAAAGATCAACTAAGGGGTTTCGACATTTATGGTAGAGCATTTAGAATTTCGCATTTAGTGGCAAATTTGGCGAGATGTTTTGTTGATGGAAAGGCCAAATATTATCGAAAGCTTTATTTATGCATTCAGTGTCTATTATATTGTGATTTGTTTTTTTGTCCTTAATTTTGTTATCGACCCCTATTACTATATTCTAATCTGTGTTACATTTGAAAAGTTCATTTCCTTGAAGGTCCACGCGAAGGAAAATTATAGTATAGACTATATCAATTTTGGAAGACTTTTGACATTGTTTTCAAAAAATGTAATTTCATTTCTAAGATTTTGTTATGTATTACATTTCTAAGAATAACTTGACAAATTTTATGTTTTCTTTGTAAATATAGACAAACTGGGATTCGAAGATCCCATTTTTATATTCCTTTAAGATTTAATAAGTTAAGAAACAAATTATTCTAAATAATACATTTGGTTAACAATGCTTGCACAAGTGCTGCACAAGCCAGCACCCCTTACTGCCAAGAAAGACGAAAACTATATAAAGTATATAAAAACTATCTCTGTTATACATGTCTTTATTGAGTTTCTAAGAGAAGAATGGGACATCACGTGTCCCTCATCATAATAGTCTCACTACCAACTTTACTTATATAAGTTGTCCAGCATATTTGGGTCGCGTGATGTTGAAAATATAAGTAGTGGCCCACGAAAGGCGGTCGTTATGGCTCTGGCTTGAAGTTGCAGATACTTGATGGGGAAAAAAGTGAATCAACCTAATAATCTTCCAACATAGATGTAAAACGCCAAACCAGCAACACTTTTAATGGTATTTCAAAATGAAACCGCCAATTTTAATCTTTAAGAATCGGGAATAACTTTAATACACGATAAAATATTTCAATTGTATAGTGCAGTACGATATCCAGATCAATGCAAAAGTTCTAACATATCCCTTCATACGATTACGAATACCAATTTCAATTTTGTTTTATGTATTTATTTTCTGCACCCTTGCTTATTGCTTCATCGCAGCTTGGTAATTTTTAAAACAAAAAAAAAGAAATCCAAATCATTCCGTCAGTTTTCCGTTGAGTCTATTGCAGTAAAATTAGGGTAAATATTGGATAGGTCATTTTGTACAGTTTAATGATTCGGTCTTTCAATTTAAGTACATGAACAAATTACCTTTTTTTAAAATTAATACATTAAACCTTTCCAAACCTGCATTATTTGAATGGGTTTTAAAATTAAAGTTCAAATTAGCCACAAAATTACTTGATTCGACCGGTTTAGTTGCAAGTTTTACGATTACACAACATACCTAAAAACTTTTGGAACCTATTGTATTGGAAGTATGCATTTATTTGTAATCATAAATGTTCAATTTTTTAAGAAACATTTTGAGTCATTCAAAACCAAGTCCATCCATTTTCACATATTTTGCATTTACTCCTCGCCACAAAACCATTTTTGCACTGAATTGTACCGTAGTTTGTTGAGCTTTGTTATATGATGTAGTCATGTTATAAATAAATTATTTCATAAAAAATCCTTGTAAGTTTGGTCTTTTACTGTATCCTTAAAATGAATTTTTTTAATGATAGCTAATATTATAGGCGATTCCAAAAATATTTTGAGAAATACGAATAGGGTGACAAATCCTCGCCCTAAGTAGAGTTCCTATGTTAAGGGCGAATGAACCCGACTGACCGTGGTCTCATAACCAAAGTGCCTCTGTGTGCCAATGAAAAAAAAATATATATTTTATAGCCACATTTTCGTGTATTGAGTATATTTTGCAAACGTTTTTTATATATATATGATAACTGTAGCTGACTTACAGGTCTCTATGATCCCACTTTTTAAAATAGGTTCGAATATTTTTTTTAATTTCCAATAAATAATTTTACACAAAATATTCGAACCAATTTCGAAAAGTGGGATTATAGAGACCCGTAAGTCACCTTCATTGATCATATACAAAAAAAAAGATTGCAAAAATACTCAATACAGCTGGAAATGTGGCTTAGAAAATATATTTTTTTCAATTGGATTAAAGCAGAAGCACTTTGGTTGGGAGACCCGCGGGCAATCGATCTCATTCGCCCTTAAGAGGGACGGCCAGTCCCATAGAGCTAATGCATTAGTTTTGAAATTGCAACTTTTGAGAAAGTATTACTTTCATACAAGTAATTTCTAATCAGGTATGAGAAAGGTCGAATAACAGCAAAATAAAACGTATTGAAAGGAAAATAGCATCCGTTATTTAAATGACACGATAAATTTTATTAAGAGTGTTGCCTTCTTCAAAATATTTCAAGGCGATTGAAACCTAAAATTTTATATTTAAATAAGTAGGTGATACTTTCCCTTTAAATTTGTTTAGTTTGCTACTAGGACGATTATCATGCCTGGCGAAAATACCACACACATACAACGTTTCATTTTAACTTCCAAATAACGTTTCATCAAAGTTAAGAATGAAAGCCTTTTTTTAAGGCATCCAAAAATAATAGGGATTGAGCTTGAAAAATATTTTAACAGTAAATGCTAATCTTACCTACTTAGAACACTAAAAATCGAAAAATATTTAGCTTCTAAAACATTTTACAATTTTTACTCAGATCACATTATTACAATTATGAACATTTTAATATTTTAACATAACACATTTATTAACACACACATAGAAATTGTGTAGGTTCAATATATGTTGTTGCAGGTGATCTGAGATCTAGATCTAGTGCAGCAACCACAACTATGGTGGACATCGAAATGTGAAATTGTGATATTGATATTGGGTAGGGTACAGTGTGTTAAACAAATTTATACACTCTTAAAACAAAAGAGTGAAATCCACTCCTATAGGGGAAGTGCATTTTCGGCACCGGAAGGGAGTGGAAATTAACTCAGACTGAGTTAAAACCGCTCGTTTTAAGAGTGTAGGACGTAGATTGTTTTCTTTTATTTCTTTTACCCACTCCGCAAAAAGAGTGAAATCCACTCCTATAGAGGAAGTGCATTTTCGGCACCGGAAGGGAGTGGAAATTAACTCAGACTGAGTTAAAACCGCTTGTTTGTTTTAAGAGTGTAGTATTGCAACAAAAACTAAAAGAGCAACGGATTTCACCTGAAAACAGTTATTCAATAAAAGAGATATATAGAAACAATTCTTTCTCTTCCTTATGTTTTTGCCTGGCTTACTTTGTAATTGGAGTCGTTAGAAGATGTTCTGAAATTTCCTCAATAAAGCCCTAATTTCTATACATGTAGTACATGAATAATACACTAATTGTTAATTATATATATTGGGTTAATTTCAAGGGACAAAGAAGTAAAGTACATAATAGCTCAATTTACGTCCCAAAATGAGCAGAAAACTGTTGCTTAAAACGATCAGCATTCTTCTGTTTTACTTCAGAGGATATTCGGGAAGATGCATTTGGAAAATACTGTAACGGTGTTGTTGTTTTTTTAAACCCTTGAAATATATTTAATTTCACTTTTAGATTATTTTGGCAACAAACAGACATAAACCTTCAGAAAACAGCAGACAAAACAATAGTATCTCCATTGAACTCTTAAAAAATGTTAGTTTCATGCACCAGCATTAACTTATTGTGTTTTTAGTAGCAAATTTACACATATTAGATGATAAAAATATTTTAATCATGATGTGCAAAAACCTTATGTTTTCGTAACATTAGCCCACATTTACGAGGCTTTCAACAATGTTTGAAGCTCCAGTGCGAAACCACAAAAACTGAATTGAGATTGTATTTTATATTTCATTAAAACTGTGCCTAAGAAAGGATATCACACTCTTCGCGACTAAGTGACGTATCTAATACATTGGACAAATTACTAAAACATGATCATCTTAATAATGACATTGCTTAACATGATAATCTTGTGCATTGATAAAATTTTCAAGGCAATAGGATTTTTTTCCCAGCATGAATAATAATACCTCAATTTTACCTTAAAAGCTTATTGATAAATAAAACGGCTTAGAAAACTAATAATTTCCACCTTTTAAGGGAAGTTAAATACACACAAACTTGAGATAACTCGGGATAATCAGGGAAGCTGTTAAAGATTTATCAATTGATAAAATTTGTGAAGATATTGGTAAAACCGTTGTGGAATTACCAGAAAGCTCAAAATTTCAGAAGATTTTCTTGATTTTTGTTCCATTTGGCAGATAGATAAACCATATTTCGGCGCATATGTCTTAAGAAAGTGAAGAGGGAGAAGTGGGGCAAACTCCTCTGACTTTTTCCACCCTCATTTTGACTCATGCACCCTTTGACTTATGACTTGTTGGGGAGATAGAGACACTCCATATTGACTCGTACAAGTAGATAAGAATGTCGCCAGGGTAAATGATGTTCCCGCGGGCCAACCTGAAATGGCTATACGAAAGCAGCGCTGGAAAGTATAGTGCAAATTGGAGAAAACATATATTTCCCTGAGTCGGATTGTTGTCATTTTGAGAGGCGCGATTCACATCCATTTTTTGGAAAATCTGAGCTAGTTTAGTTTGCTTGTTTTCAGTCTGATAACTTTATGAAGACTTTTTCATCTATATGACAAAGAGAGTGCGTACTTTTTGTGGACGATGGATTGCAATACACAAATATTAGATGTAAAACTTTTGTTGAATTAGTTTTTTTTTAAATAAACTTGTCAAAAATAATTCTCTCAGGCTAAATAATTTCTTTAAAAAAATGAGTAACAAAATATTTCAAACTATTTAAACTTGTCGCATGTCAAGACCGAACAAGGTATGCTCATTTTTCACCTCGTAAGTGGGGTCGATAAAAGGAGTACTAAGCTTGCTTGGGGACGAAGCACTGGACTTTTTATTCGTCAGTCTGTACGTTCTTCCGACCGGCTGTCCTTCATAAGATTCTCCGATTTTCTTTGTAAGGTCTGATATAAGATACCTTTAAATTATACCTTGTTTCCGTGTCCCTCAATCCATACTATAAGAACTTCATTGAATATTAAAGTTACAGGAAAGTACAGACTATACCAGTTCTTTCAGAACTTCTTTTTTTTTATCGTTACAATAAATAACAACAAAATTTCAAATTCCAATGTAAGTCTTTAATAAGTATCTTCTCACAAGAAAAAATCAACTGCTTCGATATACATTTCAGACTTCCGGTTCATCCCACATTTATGACAGAGTACGTACTTTTTGTGGACGATATTGGGTTTCTACGAAAACTCATTTGCAGGCCTCCGAGAGTGTCAAAAAAGTGCGATTCCGCGAAGTGTGGGACGGGTGAAAGGCGCGTCAGGTCAGTGTCACGCCCCATCAAAATCCCGCAAAAGATTTCTTCTTGGAACGCGCAAGTTCACGGTGGGTTGGGGAGACAGAGATGTTGGCATCATCTATAATAATAAAAAAAGTAGGTTTGTAACAGAAAATGTCACTTGGAAATGCTTGCACACAAAAATTTAGACAATTACCAAAAAAACAAACAGTTAGTGTACAAAACAATTTACATTGAATTCCAACCACATTCAGCTGATAATATCAATGACTTTGAAACATAAAACATAATAAACGGATCGTAACGGCAATAGTTGTGTAAAAAGAATATGGGTAGACATTTGTTTCATTACTCTTCAAAAATAATGCAACTCATTAAAATGAAATTGAATGACGGTTTTTAGTTTTTAAGGATATTAGAGGTTTTAATATAGCCTCTTCACTCCCGAAATGAATCCGACTCATATATTCTTTATATAAACATACTTTTCAAACAGTTATATATTTAAAAATTCTAGAATTATTGTAAAAAGAAGGGGGCGCTTCTTCACGAGATTGTGTGGAGATTGCACACGTGGCAGATGCGTACGGTGGCACTTCCACAATAGGGAGTGGCATGTGAGGAGAATAGTGAGGTGAGAGAGACTCTTTTAGAAGACTCTTTCTGTATCTCTTCTAAGGGGATTGTTAACAGTGAATAAGGTTTCTATGTAGTGCTGCAGAAAATTACTTTAACGACAATCCTACTCTCTTTTTAAATTTTCGGATGAAAAACAAAATGAGTTAGTTAGGTTTTTTTTTAAAAAAAGTGTGTTCTGGTATTTAAAATTTTGTAACTGTACACCAGAGTAAAAACTAAGCAATATAGTTTTTGCATTATATTAGAAAATAGAAATCTAAAAAACCGTCTTTACATACAACAGCAGAACGGAACGATTTTAGAGAATTCTTTTAGTCGTGGTGCAGTGACGAGGAGAGGAGTTCGCAATCCATGGTACAAGCAACGCTTTTCATGAATTTTCTATCTGTGTGCATCTGACACATGTGGAAAATATACTCTGTCCTTCACAATGGATTGGTGTTATGGAACTGTTAACATCATATATCTATAATAATAAAAAAGTAGGTTTGTAGCAGAAAATATCACTTGGAAATGCTTTCACACAAATAAAATTGACAATTACCAACAAAACATTTTATGTCCAAAACATGCCATTCAATTTTCAGTTCAATTCTTACCTTATATTCAGCTGATATTAATGACTAAGCAATATAAAGCCCATTAAACGGTTTGCAATGGAAATATATAGTTGTGTAAAAAATATTGGACGGTTTTCATTCTATTTTATTCGAAAAGAAGACAACTCATTAAAATGAAATTGTAGAATCGTTTTTAGTTTATAAGATATTAAGAAGTTTTAACTAAGAAATGTAGATGTTTATACAACACGCTTTTGATAAAATTAATTTTGTTCTTTTTTTTCATGTACACGTAGTACTAATGTTCCTATAAAATTGGCTGGTTTCAAGTGACGTAGTTCATTCCACATTTCATTCCTTTTTCTTCCTACGATCAATGCCTGATTGGTGCTCCATTCCCACGCGACATTGATTTACCAATCGAGGCTTGAGAAGGAATTTATTTTCATTCTGCTTTTCTATTGCCACTCAAACCTTTAAATATGAAACAGGCCTTTAACAAGGACTTTTTTCCAAAATAGCAAACCCATTGAGTCCGTGGGCAATAAAAGAACATTAAAAGCGACTACCCCGAAATATACAAGACGTCTTCGATTTAGCCCCAACATGTATAACCCTATTACCGACGACGTTTTTACTTTCTCGAGCAACATTCATACTTCAATATACCACCGCAATCTTTTCTATAGATGCTGCCTGCGCCGTTACTTCAGCCAAGGGACGACATTTCTCTTCGGCATGACACATCTTATCACCCCGAAAAAGGGTTCCCCCCAGTTTACCCTCACGCCGTCACTGAGATAATATTTTTCGGAACTCTCTCGCAGAAGAAGGCCTTTCGTTTGAGGCACTGGACTGTGTGAGAGGCCCGGGCAGAGGGGGAATGAGCAAGAGGGGCAATTACTCCCTTTTGACAATCTTGACTAGTACAAATGTTTGCCCACATCACGCGTCGTTGGCGGGGGGCGTGTCTATCCCAATATTTACACTCGTCTTTTAAAATCTCCCTCGATATTCCAGGCACTTTGGGGAAACTTTGAAAAATAAACAGGTGAAAGTTGAATATTTAAGAAGTAAATAGTTTGGCAAATTAAGGAAATTTTAAAAATGGCCAGGCAGATTTCAAATAGTTGAATAGGCTAATACTATCTAGTTGAGTAGCTCTCAGATACCGAGAACTAAAAGCAGCTCTCGAAAGAATAAATAATATTTGCATACGAAATCCTAGAAAAACTACAGTAGCCTATTTACCTGTCATTTCAATACGAATTAAAATCCTTATACTATGGATAGGCAGACAGACGAAAAAGGTATGAAAAATAGTTTCTAATTTCCTACCATTCTTACAAAAAATAATATTAAAATGGATTGGAAAATAGTTAAATAATAGAAAATCATATCATAGGACAGACGGAAAACAAAGCGTACAAAAATTGAGCAGGCCGTCTTATAGACGAACTCAAAGTGTAAATAAAGATAGATCTCTGATGTCATACCTTTCGAAAAAAAAATTCAAATCGAACTCTATTAGAACTAAGTTAAAACGGACCAAAAGTATTTACCTATTTCTTGAAGAAGCGGCTTCGATTTAGGCCGTAGCTCGTTTATGTTTACAACCTATCTGAATATGTCTCTGGTATAAGCTGGATTTCCACATTGCAATAAACCTGCTATCCCACCCAAACATCCATCTCGTATATGAAGAGCTTAGTGGAAGAACACGCTATTTCACACAAAGGTGAAAACGAGAACATGAGTTTAAGAAAGCTTGATTTGCACTTAGAACCATCAAAAACGCATCTTACAAACGATAAAAAATATTCTAATTTTTAAGTTTATTGATAAGTAGAAACAAGTTATCCTGATAAGAGGGAATGACATGTTCATTGAAACAAAAGTCACATTTTTTAAGAAAATGTCACATAGCACTTTCTTCCACTTAGCTCTTCATATATTATAGATCGTCGGACCCAAACATCGCCGAGTGTTGCTAGGTGACCAGGTACACAAGCCATCTATCCTCACGTGTCAGTGTTGCATTTCCAGCCATGGGCACAGGGTTCACTGATCCACGAGGATGACCAAAGAACCAGGTAAGTGATAGGGGCATGAGAAATTGATATATTTACTATCATGGTAGCCAAAGTCGTGGCAACCTGGGCGAAATGGCAAGCGCCGTTCATCAATGTCATTAGGCTGGTGAACGAACAGCAGATTTCATTGGCCTCGAGGGAACTAAATTGTCTTGGGTGGTGAATAAAAGCGTTCGCCATTTCGCCAATACTTCTACTTTTTGTGACTTTTCTGCAGGTGTCGATATTAAGTGGCTCATCCCACACTTTCAAACCTCTTCACTCCAGATAGGTACGTGAACCTTTTTATAATTAACTTCACAATTAATTTTACAATTTTTCTTAATACTAACTTATCTAGCATAAAATAGAATGATCGAGCTTTTTTTAAGTACCGAAGCAGCTGACAAAATGAAAAATGTCGGTCGCTTATTTGTATAAAAAATACTAACTTGATGTGAGCATTATATACGCTATCACGAAGCGTTGATATTTTCGAAATTCCTTAAACAAAACAATTTTTTAAATATATATAAATTTGAAAAATAATTTTATACAAAGAATACATGTGTTTTCTCGGGATATTAATTTTGTCTACCTATCCTATCTGCAAGTTACGGAAGCAGAGGGAGAGGGGGGAGGGAGAGAGGGATAGAGGAAGGGAGAGAGAGGGAGAGAAGTCCGATTGTAAACAACAAAATCGATGTGATACAGTCCCAAACAAAATTGGAACTGCGCACTCTCAGAAAGATTTCCATAAAAAATCGCTTCATTTAATTTGTTCTAACTGGTAATTAAAGTAAAAACAAGAAGTTCATAAAGAACTAAAATAGCCTACTTTCCTGTTACTTAAATACTTACTGAAGTTCTAATCGGGAAAAAAAACTATGTTCCAAAAGTAAATATCATCAACAGCCGTTTCTACACTAGATTTATACACATTAGAAAAAAAAATCGAAACACAGCACCCAGCTATAATTTAAACTTCTAAAAGCCAAAATCAACTATTTTCCTTAATATTCTTTCGCAAATTAATTAAATATTATTTATCATCTGCTCGTGATTTATTTGTAGTTCGAAGAATAATTAAATATTTATTAATAACAAAGTAATGAAACTACTCCGAACTGCATTAAAAAATAAGAAATGTAAATTAAAACTAAGCATAATTGCATGCAAAAGTATGCCTTGCCGCTTTCTTGGTAGATAATTAATGAATAATCAAAGAATCGAATTGTGCTACACTTTATGACGTCTTTCCAAACTGATTCATGAAAATATTATTTTGCTTCAAATATGTTTAAATAAATAAAGTTTCTCATGCCATTGTTGATTTGGCAACAGTGATTTAAATGACTCAAAATTGAATTTCAATGTTAATTCAATGGGAAATTCGCCGAAAGATAGTAGATTTATATCCGTCCAGACGTACAGACAGACGGACAAAAAGTATGAAAGTTGGGTATCTGAGGTCATAGCTTTCTAACAAAAAAGAATTTTTAAGATCCGAGGGATAGAACCGATTTTGGAAGAGGGATACGGACAGACAGACAGACGGAAAGACAGACAGACATACGAACAGACAGACAGATGGACATCAACCGCATTCAATACCTACAGTGATTTAAATGACTCAAAATTGAATTTCAATGCTAATTCAACGGGAAATTCGCCGACAGATAGTAGATTTATGTCCGTCCGGACGTACAGACAGACGGACAAAAGTATGAAAGTTTGGTATCTGAGGTCATAGCTTTCTAACAAAAAAAGAATTTTTAAGATCCGATGATTAGAACCGATTTTGGAAGGGGGGTACAGACAGACAGACAAACGGACAGACAGGCGGACAGACAGACGGACAGACATACGAACAGACAGACAGATGGACATACAGACAGTTGGACATCAACCGCATTTCAATACCTACAGTGATTTAAATGACTCAAAATTGAATTTCAATGCTAATTCAATGGGAAATTCGCCGACAGATAGTAGATTTATGTCCGTCCGGACGTATAGACAGACGGACAAAAAATATGAAAGTTGGGTATCTGAGGTCATAGCTTTCTAACAAAAAAAGAATTTTTAAGATCCGATGATTAGAACCGATTTTGGAAGGGGGGTACAGACAGACAGACAAACGGACAGACAGGCGGACAGACAGACGGACAGACATACGAACAGACAGACATACGAACAGACAGACAGATGGACAGACAGACAGTTGGACATCAACCGCATTTCAATACCTACAGTGATTTAAATGACTCAAATTGAATTTCAATGCTAATTCAATGGGAAATTCGCCGACAGATAGTAGATTTATGTCCATCCGGACGTACAGACAGACGGACAAAAAGTATGAAAGTTGGGTATCTGAGGTTATAGCTTTCTAACAAAAAAAGAATTTTTAAGATCTGATGATTAGAACCGATTTTGGAAGGGGGGTACGGACGGACAGACGGACATCGACCGCATGTCAATACCTACTTTTTCATTTTTTTAATTCTTTCGAATTAAAAAAAGAAAAGTAGGCTAAAAATAATTGCGCAATAGCAGATTGTAAGGTCTGAATAAATACATAGATTCGATTTTGCTTTTTTAAAAAAGCAATATTTTTATGATACACAATGTAGTGTCGTATTCCTCTATGTCTATTTATTGTTGAGGTTTTTAACCATCAGGAAGGCGCCGGATCAAAACCAACCCTAACGGTCGTGCGTATCTTTCAGATTTTTTAAATAAAATGTTGACTGTTCTGATAGTATCTAAAAGAATAATTTCAGAATCAGCGTTGGGGTTTTTCGAACGATATAATAAATAATTACTTCAAACGTAAAAAATGCAATTTTTCTTATTCCCTCGCTATTAGACAACATTTAGACGATACGTTGGTGGCGATTAATTTATTGGGTCTAAAAGATATTATATTGTTGATGTTTTTCTCAGATCACTAGTGAATATCCATTTAAAGACGTTTTATTTTCCTTTTGGTTGGAGTCAGCGAAGTATTTAAGAGTATGAGTATGCCGCCTATAGGCTAGCGTTCATTTGCCGTGCCCTCTCTATATAGTGAATATTTGCCATACATTTTTTGATAAAACAAAATGAATTAAGTTTATTTGTATTTTCCTATTTTTTTACCATAGTTAGCTTAGATAATACTACAATTTCAACACTTAACACAACAAATTGAATATAAATACTACAATTTCAATTCTTTATATAATAAATTTAACTTTTGAATAAATTGCCGAATTCGCAGCCTCTTCAAAATTTGATACTTTAGTCTAGGCTTTCCATCGGCCGCCTATTCTGAATTACTGCCCTGGGTGGAGCTCTGCAGTTTAGTTCGAACAAGATCTAGCAACAGAAAAGTGTAGCTCTCAGTTACTTTTTTTGTTTTAATGTGTCCAACATACATTGTATGAACCAAACTGTGTTTGTTTTGAGGAGACAATATCAATGTAACGGAAATTCTTCCATTTATTGATTCGGTCACCTCTCAGGAAATCAAAGTATTTTCCTTCGTGGCACCATCTCGTGGCAGCTATCGTAACCACACTTCGACCTCACCTGTCATAACCTTTGGTCATAAAACGAGTTCCAGGAAATTCGTAGTGGAGTGTATCGAAAAAAGGTTTATTCAACTTTTCAATATATTGTTTTTTATTTGTATTTGAATCAACAAAAAAATTATGATTTTAAAGAGTCTGTGAGTCCCGACTCCCGATGTAGCAGGGCCCGATCAAATCTTTAGTGCAAGGGAAACCCAAGATATTGGGGACCAGATCGCAGCATCCTACCCATGGGCAACTAATGGGTCAACAGACATATAACGGCAACCAACTCTTGTCAAATTAACAGTAACATTTACCATAAATTAACCAAGGCAAATGAATTTTTGTTAACATAACAAATTATTATGTTTATTGTTATATTGTTAATCCAATATGGAAAAGCAATATAGGAGATAGCCAGTTGTTAAAAAATAAGGTCGATTTTGGGGCTCCTTCAAATTTTAAAAAGGAAGCCAGGGCTTCCACAGCCTATTCGGTAATCGGGCCATGAGTGTACCCGAAGTATTTTTGTCGGATTTCAGGATTCTCTTGTGTCCTTCTCTTTCCAGTGCTGGACGTGAGCCTGGGTGATGTGTGGCGGACGCGGTTGTTCCAGCAGTCGCGGCGGGGGTCGGCGGACGACGTGTCGGACGAGGGGGGTCGGACGGTGCCCTCCGAATACTACTCCCGGCACAACCTCCTCAGGCCAGAGAGTAAGACATCTCTTTCTCTTTAAAGAACTTGCATTGCAACAGACCTTGATACAATTCGTATAGGGAAACAGACTTACTTTTGATTAAGGACGGAATTGAAGTGAAACGCTTCGAATTCACGCACGTTGACTTTGCGATGCGAACGGTTTACATTTCAAAAATATTCGCTCAAAAGAACGAATCTTTTGATTCGAAAAGACAAATCTAATTGGTTTCAGACAAATCTCTAATGCTAAATATGTTTCTGGTCCTGTTTTTTTTTCTTGTAGAAAAATCTGATGCCTGACATTTTTCATAGATATTAGAGTGTCAAAAAGTAAACAAACAGTTTGCTCGAGTGGTACGAGACCAATCGTGGCGTGACGTCATTGGTGCGCAAAGGATTTGTACTAGTTCAATTACGAAACGTGCAAAATCTTCGTAACAGCTCCACCCATTCGCAGACGAATCCTTCACATCGAGTTTCAGTTCAATTTCGCCCTAAAGTATGCAACTGATTTTCCTGAAAATTTTCGAAAATTCTTTTCACGAAAATTTCTCAAAAATGCAGAACAGCAGAATATAGTACTTAAAGTGAAAATTAAGTCAGATTTTAGAAGATTAATAATAGGCTATAATTTTTAAATAATTTTAAATTTTTCATATAAAGTTATGATTAAGTGATGCTATCTATCGGCAATTAAAAAAAAAAAAAACTTTCGTTGAATTATAATTAATAAATACTATGGTAGCAAATATATTTTCCCACTTCAAATTCACTTTTAAAATTGCTGCTAATCTTGATTGAAAACCACAGGTTCAGGGATAATCATAATTACGGTGTTCTTTTCCGTAGCATTGACTATGCCGATGTGATCATCCGGCACCGTAAGTACAGCGAACTTTACCGTAACAAATATACATATGAAATGATCCTCAGAGTGTTCACGCCTTCTTTTCTCTTAGGTCCGCCCAGTTACGTGATGCCCCCCAACAGAGGCCGGAAAGTGTTCTCCTTCCGGCCGGGGACAGTCCAGCAGGACCAGCAGAAGGGATGGCCGTCCCGCGCGCACGACGGATCCACGGAACAGCAGCGCGTCCACGAAGAGGGCCCACGGAAGTGAGCAGCTGATGAAGAGCGGGATGGACTGCTTAATGTGAAGGGCGAATGAGCTCAATTGACCTCGGGTCTCCAAAGTGCCTCTGGGTTAATCCAATGAGGAAAAAAATATGGCCATGCATTACTCCGGCTGTATTGAATGCTTTTACAAATAGTTTTTCTTATGCGATAAATGTCTCTGCTGTTATACAGAGCTCTGGTGTAATCCCACTTTTTAAAATAGGTTCAAATATTTTGTGGTAAAATTATTTCTTGAAATTTTTTTAAAAATTCGAACCCATTTCAAAAAGTGGGATTATAAAGCTCTCTGTAAGGCAGATACATCCATCATATTAAGAAAAAACGTTTGTAAAGATATTCAATACAGCCGGAATAATATACATGTGACTTTAAAAAAAATATTTTTCCATTGGATTAACACAGAGGCTTGAAGAGCCGCTACCATTCTCCAAAGAAGGATGGTCAGACCTAACAACGATTTATAATATATTCGGGGTGGATTGCTCAGTTTGGCGAAAATGCGACGGATGCCAGGCCAGATACCTGGATTCAACTACTTGGCTTCTTCTCCAACTTTAGCGTTGAGTTTTGGCTAATTTTAACTATTCCTCAACACTCTTTCTTTAACCCTTCATTTACCGATAAAATGTTCTAAAAGTGTCACCAAATGAGTAATTTTTTTGCAAAGGCGCATGCATGTCTGCCATTTTGCTGGCTCCGACTGGTCACACAAATTGAGATCCGCTAACACTAGAAGAGATACTACCACTAATATATATGCTTCGGTGCATAGTCATTGTGTATTTTTTAATCCTATGGTGTGTGAAAGTATTGCTATTCATTTTAAGCATCCACCCCCCCCCCCCCTCCAGGCATAAAAAATGCTATAACAGCAAAATAAAACAAATTAGAAAAAAAAGCATCTGTTTATTTCATCAATAATTTTTGAAGAAACCTTAGCAAAGCAATATTTTTACAGAATTAGGATTTCAAAAACAATGCATTTGGTTTACGACTGGTCATCCTTCTTAAAACATATTTACGAGGATCTTGGGAGCTTTTTAAAACTTTGCCTTACCCGATTCGTGGCTTTAAATAAAAACACTTTTTATTTAAAAAAAATAATTATTTAATGCATTAAATTGTGAATTGCATAAAATGTTTGTAGTTTAACATTATGCCTCATTTTTTTTAATAAAGCAGTTGTAGTATCTTTTAAGTTAATATGCTGACATTTTATGTTGTCAAGGTGTCTGCTTTCGTAAAAAAGTTATACTAATATTTTTTATTAAGCACACGGATAAGAACTTTTAAACACAGTTTCTTTTAACAGTTAAATGTTTCAAACATTCAATATAAGTTATAATTTCATATTGAATCGTAATAAAAAAAATTAAATTTGTAAGTATTTTCTGATTGTTTCATCATTGAAAAATTGTCAGATATTAAAAAAAGTCGTCTTAAGAGGTTTATCTCGTCGGGAAAACAAAGGATTCCAAATTAAATTTCAAGAATAAACCTTTTATTAACATCTACACATACAACTCACTAAAGTAAACCTATTTAAAATCAACTTAAAATCAGCGACCATTGAAGAGTTCTGGAGAGCCAAGCAACGTGCCTCCGAATCAAAGTCCGCTCCCATCCGCCCTCACAGGACTTAGCCAGCAGCCTCCCCAGGAAGGTTTCTTCTTCAAGCAGGCTCCACACTACCGACTTTGGTGTGTGCTTTTTGACTTGTGCTGCTTTGTACTTTGTAGAATTTTGTGCACTTGAACCAAACAATGACAGGTTTTGGGATACTTCCATTGTACTAGCACCATCAAGAGTTCTTACACTTGGATGAGAATTGATTATGTCATCAGTTCTACTTTGTTCCAATATCAGATCTTGTTCTACAGTACTGGCACAATCCAGTTTGCATCTCTTGCATTCAGAGGGTGTTTTGGGTGATATTTCGACAGTTTCACTGTCCATACTGCAGATATTTTCAGAATCATCAATGGGAATCCCTCCTTTAACCTGCTCTTGTTTGGCATTATCCATATCCATCTTGCACCTTTTGCACTGTGTGTATCCTTCAGGCGATTCTGTGTCGTCAAGGACCAAGCAGTGAATATCCCCAATTGAAGACACAATCCCCCTTTCATCCTGTCCTACATTGGCACAAACCCTCTGGTCACTACTGCAATCCCCCGATACCTCCACCGAGACAAAGTCGACATTTTCAGCATCCAAACTGTCAATCTCCACAATGTGGGACTGTACATGTGCAACACTCCTACTACTCAAGTCTTGGCATTCTGCATTGGTACATTCTAAATTGAGTTTGAAGGTATCCACGCTTGAACTTTGGATCTTCGATCCCACGAACGTCCCCTGGTGCACATTCCTTTCACATGAAACAGCACCAAGCTTGTCTATCTCGTGCAGTATGTACCGTCGGTGGTACCACAATGCCTCATGCCCTGGATATGTGGTCTGCAGGCATCCCAGCATTTCCAATTCCTTCTTTATTGCATCGTTGAAATGTAATTGCACTGAGTAATTTTCCGATGCCTCAGTTATGTGACAAGGATCATTTTTGGCTTTGGCTGTATTTGTGGCTGAAGTATGTGAAGATTGTTCGTGATTAACGTTGGATGGGTAGTTCGGAAGACAGGACAATAGGAATTGTCTGTAGTGTAAGCCGCAGTGGTCGGAGACATGGGTGGAGGCCCATTTCTCTGTCCGTTCCAGTTCATCAGAGACAGTCTGAAAAAGGGAGAAGAATCTGTTGTGAGTGGTCAGGCTATTTAAGATCCAACAGTTTAGTAAAACAAAGTAATGATACAAAACACTGAAACTAGGTTTGACTTCACGCAGATTACTTTTAATAAAACAAATGTGCTATAATAGTGATTGTCCATGCCAAATGGCTTGTTAAATTATTAACCTTTAGTTAACTTAAATCAAACAAAACTAATCTTAAAGATTCAAAAGTGAATCTTAAAGATGTTACAAAAACACATAGCTTTTTTAGAGTTAAAAAATGTTCATTATAAGTGTAAGCCAGGCAATGAAACAAAAACACTTGTTTCACTTGAATACAGGATGCTGAAAAATCCCAAATAAAATTTGACAAACATTAAGAATAGGAAGTTTCTTAAAAATTATAAAACTTTTTATGCTATTTTCTAAACCCTACTTCTCCTACGGTTTTAAGAATGTTTCAATATTTTTTTGAAATACATCCCTTTAACGAATATCCAATAAACTTTGGATGGATATTTATTAAGAGAGCACACTTTTCGTAAACATTAATTTGGGAACTTTGTCTCCCTACCGTAAGGATCAAGTTATTGATAGCTGCCTTAAAACAGTGAGGACGTCTTGAGAGCAAAAGGCAGGGAGGAGAATGTCAAAAAAGGAAATAAAACTAAATACAGAAATCTTTCAGAGAATCAAAATACACAAAGAAAAAAACTGGGTGAGGGGAACTTAAAGACGATAGATATTGCTCTTGTGAGAAAAATAGTTTACCCAGCTCATGAGGTGCCAAATCTAAGCAACTCAGATTGCGATATTAAACAACATATTTTCTTTAAATATAGAAAAACAGCATTACGAAATTAAGTTTTAAAAAATGTAAAATGTAATAAATAATTCTAGTATAGGCAAGGAAAATGGAAAAAATGTGTTTAAATAAACAGTTCCTGAGTTAAATAAAAATTACTTAAATAGTAGTCTTATTTTTCTAAAAACAAATTTAAGGAAAAAAAATATTCTTGAGGGAATAAAAAAGTATTTAAAGCAACTTAATTTTTAGATTAGAATTAGCATGCTTGGGAAGTTATCACTGGGAGTTCCAAGTGTGATGGACCACTCAAATGGGACATATGCATAACACTGCAGAGTTCTTGGTCACAAGAGCTGAAATGGGCACATCAGGCCTTGGCCACCTATGGGCTGTCATGCCAATGAACAGTGTTTTTTTATTGTGTGCCAGGCATGACTGCCAGCAGTCTATCATGGGCAGCCCAATGTAGTTCAGAAACACACAAAGTTACACTAATTTCTCACAGAATTAGCATCTGCCACATCCGAAAAAGTCCAGTACACAAATGCAAGTGGTCCCCACTCATGTCATACAAAGTAAGCAATCTGGAGAGTCTGCCAGACCAAACCTGTGAAGGTGCTTCTTAAGGTAGTCATGACCGTTTTTCATTCTGTTGTTGTTGTTAATAATGCCACTTGGGAAGCCCAAGCTCTTCCCGCGGAGCGGGCAAGGATTAAGGCAAATGGGTGTGGTTCCTGAGGAGAGATGCGCGTGAAGAGACTACACGGCAGGAATCCGACTTGGCATCGTGCTGACAGATGCTGCCATCTATCGCCACCTCCGCAATTTAGACATGTCCCTGAAGGGGAGGGAAATAGTCTCCAGGGTACCCGTGGGAAACTGCGCCATGACCGCCCACAGGACTTTCGGACCCACAGATTTAACGAGCACGTACTCCGCATGTACTCGGTGGGTCTTCAGTGGTATCGGGACTCGATCGCGGGACCTTCCGATTCCGAGAACAAGGCCTTAACCACTAGGCTATCCACGGCCGTTTTTCACTCTGAAGGTAGCAACACCGACAGGTCTAGGTAGGTTGCGAGGGATGGGTTTATCCATTAAAGTACCCCAAATTTTCACTTCGTCAGGGCCTGTCCCAGGATTACACGGACTATAGGCACCGAAAATTTTGGAGGGCCTCCTAAGGAAATTTCTGTGTATCAATGCTCGTATAAAGGTCAATGTCTGAATGAAAATCAAAAGCTAAAGCCAAAATATTGAAAATAAACATGAATTCAAATCATTTTGCTGAACTTTTCTATTTTAATGCTTTATTTCCTAGCTTTAAAAGTAACGCAGAGCTACAAAATAACACAATTTACTGAAATTTCAGGGGGCAACACAATTTAGCATAAAAACCACTTAAAATTTGGGGACCCTAAGCTTGGGCCTTTTGGAAGATCAGGCCCTTCCCTTCGTAGCATTTCCAATAGTAGGATGGTCGTTCCTGAATCTTGCATTAATGCTGTGTACAACCATACCTTGTGTTGTAGGCCGTCCATGTGTGTGAGCACCCACGATCGGTGGCACCAGGCGTAGTAGTTGTTGGGGTATGTGTTGGCAAAACGTGTGCACAGGCCGATTTCGTGCTCCACCACTTGGTGTATGGCACAGGAAGACATGTTGCTCTTCATCAGCTTCAGTAGCACCCATTTTCTATAACACATATATAAAATACTATAGTTGCTTTTCAGCAATATCTCATTTTTCGTCGAAACCAATAAAAGGAATTATTAGGAAATCCATTTAATTGAGAATGAGACCGAATGACCGTGGGTATCCAAACCAAAGGTTACTTTGTGTTAATCAAAATAGAAAATAACTGATTTTCTAAGCCACATTTCTCTGGCTGCATTGAATATTTTTGTTACAAACATTTTTTTTTACATGATAAATGAAAGTGACTTAAAAGGGCTCCATAATTCCACTCTTTGAAATGGGTTAAAATATATTTTTTTCAGTAAATAATTTTACAACAATATATTCTAGTAAGATTAATTTGATGCATGTGTGATTCAGATCTATAGAATAATTATTAAGCAATAGTATTATTAATAGGCCAAGAATAAATCTTAACCATTTTGTGTTATGGCTTATCCCTTACAGCATAGAGACAATTAACATAAAAGTAAATTAATAGAAAAAGTTAATTAACAGCAAACGTTACTGTGGACACTGAGGAATCCCTTACTAGCGAAAATTACCTGTGAGCATAGACAGGGGAACTTTTTGGCTTCCTGCTCAAAACGAGCTCGGAGAACTTCAGCTCGTTTACTGGAAGAGCAACATTTTGGCACACAAGTTCCTTCCTGAAATAAAAAGTCAATGGAAATAAAAATAGAAAAGGTAATAAGAAATAATATTACAATTCTTGAGGTATGAGGAGTTTTTTTCAGAAAATTACTTTTGGTTTAATCTGCCTTCCTATTTAGCTCAAAGTGTGTCCTGGTTATTCTGTGTGACTCCCAAGCTACCAACCCAGGTATATGAATGCGAGTGGGGTAGTGGGTCAGAGATCCACAGAGCCTTACATCCTTTTGTGATCAAAAATAGAATACCAAGTTATTAAATGATATTCAAACTTGGGGCTTTCAATAAGAATATTTTGAGCACAGAAAGTATAAAAATTGCATGAGAGGAGTCGTGTTCAACATAAGTTGGAACCTTCATAAAAAAAAAGTAAAATGAAGGAAGACAAAAGGATTGAAATTCTTTTAAAATTAATTATTGTAAAAGGACTAGAATTAAAGTTTAAAGCTCAAATATAAATTAGCACAAGCAAAGACACTGCTAGAATAAATTAGGTAAGAGCCAAAAAGAATGACAACTATGTTAAGTCGAAAAGTGCAGTGTGCCTAATGCATCAGTGCAAGGATATACAAAAGATCAGGTAGAAAATTGGCATATATTAAAAGTTTGAGGTGAACAGCAGGGTTGGTAGCTCCAGAAAGAACAAGCACTACAGATGGTTATAGAGTAGAGAGGATTGGGCTATCTAAAAGATTCTGATGTGGAGTGCATCAACTATGTTGAGTAACAAAATCAACCATAATAGCTTGAAGAATAGCTTTCAATTAAGAAGTAAATTAGCTGCGGATTCAAACTTGGAGACTTCCAATTAAGAATTCTTTAAAAGTATAAAGATTTCATGAGAGAAGCACTATCGTGTTTCAAAACACTTAGCAACATTTCGAAATTGTGGTTCCCATCTAGTGAAATGAAAGGGGGAAATATAGAGTTGAGCTATTACCTGGCATTCCACACAGTTTCTGGTTCCGGATTAATCAACAAAATGGCACTGCTCCACATCAACAAGGAGTCGGTATCTAAAATGACCAAATGTAAAATTAATATTTTTCTGCTAGTGCAAATGCAATAGGAAGCTACTAGTTTAATAGTTGAATTTATAAGGAAAGTAGGAATTGTTTTCGAGGGGGGAGGGGGAGATAAGAAATTCTATTAAAACAACACGATACCATTTTACATAAGTTTTATTTTAAACATAACATGCATTTTAATTTGTAAGAAGGGGATGTATCGCCAATTTTCCGTCTGGCTGTCGCCTGATAACAGTTTGTGCTTTCTAAATTTTTTTTTGTTACAATGCACAGGTCTAGGTTTGAATTTTATGTTCAAACAAGAGCATAAAAATTGCGAAATTCACTGAAAGGAAAGCATTGGAAACCAACCCTATCCTAGTAATCAAAAAGGGTTTTGGCTGCACAGAATGTTTATGGGTTGGCAGTTATTTTTGACAATGCCCTGGCCCAAACCTGGGACCATTCATGTGCAAGGCCACTGGGCTTCCCAGCCCTTTTTGTTTGTCAGGAAAAAGTAGTGCAGAAATACATAAAAATCCAAATTATGTAAGAATAGAAATTCTTAAAACAGAAATTCCTAGAAAATCAGGAAATTTCACCATTTTATAAACTCACCGACTTTATACGGCTTCTTCCTCCAGGTGAAGAACTTGGAATAGGCGTAGACATAGACATGCTTTACGCACCAGTCCTCTAGCGCCACCTTGTGGTCGATGTGGATGACAGGGCTGGTATTGCGGTGGGATTCACTTACAGGAAGTATGTCAAATTCATCACTGGAAATAATGACAAAATTAGCCTGACCAGATTGGTTTCAGTCATTAACTTTTCGACTATAAAATCATCATTAAATTTTAATAAATCATATTTTATTAAAGCTGTTTTGGTTTGAAGAAACTATGAACAAATTAAGCGTGAACTATTTGCACCATTTTTATGGCTAGATAGTTGAGTAACAAACTAAACTGTATTGCGAAATACAGTATGTCACCCTAGACAAAATATTAAATTAAGTGGCCACACAATAATTGCTGATATGAAAAAGAATTACTATGCTAGATTTCAACATCTCAATCTTATTTATACTGTGGCACAAATACCCAATACTAGGATAGAGTAATTACTTTGCCCCAGGCAGTTCAGTATTGGGCTTGCATGCAAGAGGTTCTGGGATCAAAACCGTACTGGCCAATACCTCTTTCATCAAAAAACAGCATCGATGCTGTGAAGTATATTTCAGTTTTTTTATTATTTTTACTTTGCCGGTCCAACAGCTTTTCCATACAGCCAAACAAAACAAGTAGGTTTGTAACAGAATTTGTCACTTAACCCGCTTCCACACATTTGTGTTTAACAGGAAAAAACGCGCCAAGCACAACATTAATTCTATATTAAACATTTACACGCTAAATTTGGCTAGTTTCATTTATTTTATTTAGAAAATTCAATAATTATTACTTATCGTTTGCAAAAATTAATTTATATTTTAAAGAATAAATATGTAAAATTCCTCGCTTTTAAATAGAATGAAAACATTTCATATCAACAAAAAAAAGAATCCGTAGTGAAATATATTTGACGTCATTTCAAACTGATCGATGTCGCAAAAATAAATTTATTTTAATTTACTGTCTAAAAGAATTAAAGTTTCTCGAGCGATTGTTGCGAATGGCAAATGTGATTAATTCTAATAAAAACAGGGCCTTTAGCTATTTGTAAGTTTTAAACACCAAATTAACTATTTTCATTAATCTTCTTTCTCATATTTAATAATTAAACTTTATCGTTTGCGAAATTTGTTTGAAGTTCGAAGAAATGATGATGTAATCTTTTTTAATAAATATTTTTGTGTCACCACAATTTCCCATTTACATTTCTTTCGAAAATTCACTTATTTATAGTTTGTTAAATTAATTTACAGTTCAAAAAATATATAATTAGTACAATTGATGCTTTAAAAATAAAAGCGAAACTTTGCATATTTTTTTTATGCCAAGTTAGAATTCTCTATGCATCTTTCTTCATACATATATAATGAATCATCAAAAACTCTATTGTGATATTACAACAATCCAAACTGAATTATAACACATAAATAAATATTCTTTAAAAAGTATTTATTTTTATTTCAAATAAAGTTTCTCGTATGTGTAACGAAATGGCAACAGTGAAAATATTGAATAAAAATGGAATTTGCATGCTATTTCAATGTAGATTAAATTTTTAGTTATTTAAATTTTAAATAAACTTCTAATTTAAATTTTTTTATGAAATTTGGAATGTAGCCTAATCCTATTTCTTGCTTCAAAATGACGTATTCCACTTGTCTGTGGGACTTGTGGTTCTTTCTGTGAAAGTGGGTGCCGGACAGACGGACGAAACGATTATAAAACCTTCCACTTATGTTGTAAACGTAGTGTGGAAGCTAAAAATCAGTTTATCTCTACAAACAATGAAAGGGTAAAGGTTCTGTGGCAGAATATCAAGAACTGAATCTTGGAAACACATAGATTCAGCAATCTTCTGTAAATTCTGTTTCTGAACAACATATTTTTCCAGTTTTGGGGAGAAAAAAACCTTCCAGGATCTTGTGTAGAATTGAAATAGACTGCAGCAGGTACAAAAAAAAATTGGCTCGTCACTTGATAAAACAAAAATAGATATTCAGTTATCGGAAATCATAGAAGAAATAAACCAAAATCTAATGTCAAACAGATTAATGAAACTTTTTAAAATATATTTTTCAAGGATATCAGGATGAAAAAATGTTACAGTTAAGGATAAAAGTCAAACAAGAAAAGTCCTGAAGTTATGGTCATTATTTTCTTTCTTTTGCAAGAGACATAGGATAACCTTTCATTCAATTGGAACAACATGATGTCCAATAACAATGCCGCTTGATTTTACTATTTAAAACTAATCAGTAGTCATTCTATAGTAGAACCAACCATGAATAAAAATTAACAGTTTTCTTACATTAATGGATCCTTTTTAAAAGTATTCTTGAGGTCCAGCAGAATTCTCTCAGCTAATGCATCCGCATCCATCTTTGGCTGTTTGTGCAAGGCTACTTAATAGGGTGTATACATGGAAGCCTGTCTGTCTTCTGAGTGTGGCATGTAAAATATGAATAGGAGATAAAAGTCATATTTAAAATAATAGTAATAAACACATGAAAAGAACCGATTCATCACTCAATATCTGCAGCAGAATAAGGAACAGCTATGATATGAATGCTGGTCTCGATTTGGCGATTTCCTTTATGTTGCCAAGCAACGAAAATGAACAAGTGTGGTAAACATTCCACTTTATACTACATACAGCTTGATAGGTATAACAACCCTATTGAGTTTTCAAGCTTGCCAAAAGTCGCTAATGAACAGACCGGCCATTATATAATAGTTGTATACCCAGAAGGTAATTTATTTAATTTAGGATTTTTTTTCATCAGCAATATTCTAATTTTAAAGCTACAGTCTAATGCAGGGGTTCCCAACCTTTTTGCATCTGCGTACCACTTGACTTTTTGAGAAATTTCGGCATACCAATAGACCTAAATATTTTAATAAACGTATAATATTTATTCTTCTAAAAGTGTGCAAAGGCTTTTTGAATTAAATTCCTGAGAAAACTTCATATTTAATGGTTGGATATTTGTTTATTTATAACATGCTTAGAATAAAGGAGAAATAAAAATATAAAATGGTATTAATTTACAGTTTTATTTATTACCCATAGGTCTAAAAACATACAAATAAAAAAAATATTGCAAACTCAGAAAAAAATTATCATCATACAAAATATACTTTTATCGTCTTTAGTGCGAAACTTGTTGTTGTTTGCCTGTGATCAAAATATCAACATTAGGAGTACTGAAACCACTCTTAAGTCCCCTTCAACACTGTTTCTATGGTTTTTTTTGTGTTTAAAACCTCAGAAAATCCACTCTCACACACGTAACTCACCGTAACAAATGGTATCAAAAATAGCAGAGCTTGCTGGAAGATCAAAGGGTACTATGTTTTACATCCGATCCAGAAGTTAATTAAAGGTTTATCTTTAAAATAATGTTTAAAATGATAAGTAATATGTTTGCGTGCTCACTGCTCATGCATACAGAAGCTATTGATAGCATCATGTTGCTCACATCACTCACGCGTACCACCTGAAATTTTCCCACGTACCACCGGTTGGGAACCCTTGGTCTAATGAATTTAGTTTTGTAAACAAAATTCCAAGTTCAGCTTCAGATTCATCCCAATTCAAGAAAAAAGGCCCCCATAATACACAATTATTATCCAGTACATTTTACTTAAAATTAACATATTTTATAATGTGCATGCACAAAGTTAACGTTGCTTGGATTGCAATAGAAATATAAAGTGGCTAAGCTAATATATGCGCATTTCATGAAGCACATCAGAAAAAGAATAAACTTTACTACTTAATTTACTCATATAAATAACATGAACATTTAAGTTTAAAAAAATACGCTATTCATGTAATGAATCCTGTATTAAATTGTTCAACCAAATGTCGGGTGTTTTTTTTTTCTTTTAAGGGTTTAATAATCACGAAGTTGACTTTCATAACGTGGTCAACATTTCAAGTTATAATCTTAAAAAATTAGCATCGTAAACTGATAAAACTATTTGACGATCAAATGGTAAGATACATGACTGCTTAAAAATATAATAAATTATGAATTTACCTCAACCTTTTATTACGATGGTCCATCTTAATCAATGAAAATTTGAAAAATACATTGATCCGAAGCACTATTTCAAAATAAGAACATGTATAAGCTCAAATCTCGCAAAAAAGTTTATTAAAATTGAAAATACAGATATTAATGTTCAGATCTATTTAAAGTGCAGACGAAAAATGAACAAGGAACCAAAAAATCAAAATAAAACAACACTGAAAACTGTAAATTGTTTCATTTCACTCCTTTTTGGAAGAAATGAAAAAAAAAATTATGTTATTTAACACTAGACATGCATAAAGAGACTCAGTCCCTTGAATCTGAAAGGAAGTATTTTTTTATCCTCTATATTACCTTTGACCAATCATGGAGGAGAAAATTACTTCAGGTCCATTTAGACATTTAGTCCCTTTGTGTATGCCTAGCTTTAAAAGAAGCAACAAAAAAAAAAAAATTAATAAAACATTGATTCATTTTTAGTTTCAAACTTTTAGGTTGCTGAAAAAAATTTTAGTTGTTTCCAATCAGGCATCTCCGGCAGATCTACCAAGTATTCTGTAGCTGCTTTTGAATTTAATATTTCCCTAGAAACAAAAATAACTGCAACCGAATAAAGCAGAAGACTTTACAAAACAATCGAGGAAAAGTTTTTAAATTTTTATAATAGTTATATAAATTTATCCATAATGGATTCTTGTGACGGGTTTTCAGCCAAAAAGCGAACATATAAAGAAGTTTCGTGTCAGCATAATGATCCAAATGGCGATTCACAAACGTTTATTCGATGCCTAACCCAAGATTTTGACGACCAACGATGTCAAGATGACGGTTTCGAAACCGCAACTTCAATTGACCAAGTAAACAATATTTGTTTTATTTTGAATAATACTGGCTATCAATACATGACATTAGGATCAATTCGGATAGAATCTGACGTTTTAAAGTTTTTGTTTCGGCAGGATGTCTTGTGATATTTTTCTTTTTTTAAGTAGGAATAGGAATAATGGATTCTTCTCTCAAAGTATCATTTTTAATGCGTAATACTTGGAAAAGAAATTATCATATTTTACTATTACATATCTTGAAAATCCAAGGATTTGTATGATTCTTCCTCTGCTCAAGGAAATGCCAAATTGGAACAGCTATGATATTATGCCCGGTCTTGATTTGGCGAATCGCGTTACTTTGCCAATTAACAAACATGCCCAAATGTGGTAAACATCAAACAAATTGAAACAGGCAGTACGTACCACCAAATTTTCAAAGGCAACAACTTTTGATGTCTCCTTAAAGAGAGATAACCTATTTATTAGCGGAGTGTATATGGGTAACAACTAGCATGTCTTTAATAAAAAGTAGCCTTGATGTGCTACAAATAGTAGAGTGTTTAAGAATAAGAACTAGCAGGATGTCTTAAATAAAAGGTATGCCTGATGTACTGCTATATACACATTCTTCAAAATATATCATTTGTTGTGGATTTATTTTTTGTACGGGTAAAATGGTAAAGACCCACAGTTAATTGAAATCTTAATTGCTTTTTGTTGCCAAGCAATGAAAATGCACACATTCTGGTAGTATACATTATAAAAATCAAGTTTATCTTCAGTACGACTACCTGGGTACTACACTATTTCTTTCTGTTTTTCATGCTGTGATATATTTATTCGCCTCTACAATATATGTGTTTGCATGGTGAGAAATAGAGATTGGTCACCATATTGGGTTGCTTCTTGTATTTACAGGGTGTTTCAAAATTGGCCGGAAATTGAGAGGTTGCAATTCCGAAATATCTACCCAACCCCTCCAAAAACTAGTACACAGCCAATTGGTTACGCATTTTGGCTGTGGTTGCACCCTTGAACTAGGGCAGCACAAGAATGCGTTGACGAAGTGATGCATTCGTTTTGAGTTTGGTTTGATTGATTCGACATATCGCCTAGTAATTTTACAGTTGCAGATTCTGTTACATCACAGTTTCTAAAACTACTAAAAATGATTAGTAACTACTAAAATGAAATTTTTGTGTTTGGATTTCAATTTAAATGATTTGGTGTGTTCCAAATTTGAGCAGGATATATGAAAATTCAATAAACACTAAACATTTCGCAATGGAAATGTACAGTTTGTCGAAATGTGTAAGTGTTGGGACAAGACAACAGTCAGCTTTCTGGTGGATAAGTTTTTGAAATTTTTAACAACTGATATACATGTATTTGTATAACTGTATCTATAGGTGATTTGAGAGATGAATAAAATAACGCAGACTGTGAGATCGCCATTATGTAAGTCGCCTTTCTGCTGAAAGTGTGCTGTATACATTTTCGTCCTTTTTTTATTAATATAAATAAGCAAATTACAATAATTGTTATGTATCGATGATGGCAACATCAAGTTTTGTAACAATAATGCAACATATCGAAATGAACAGCCTCCTAAAAAGATATGTTTTGAAAACTTGTTGAACTGTAATTTTAACCAGATGTAAATTCAACCAAATCAAACTAAAAGTACTACATTCTTGTGTAGCTCAAGTGCAAGCTTTCATGCACGACCAAAAGTGCGGCTAAATATTTAGCCGTTTATTATTGGCATGGTCCGGGTAAATATTTCGGAATTGCATCCTTTCCATTTCCGGTCAATTTTGAAACACCCTGTATTTTTATTAGCTGTTTTTGAAAACCCTAAAGGTAAAAGTAGTAAGCCAGTAATCCAAACATAGGATACTGGAGCAATTCCTATGCATACAACTTTTTTTATTTTTTAAACATATTTTGTAAGTAATAATTGTCTTTGATTTGCTCTAAAAAGTTTGGGCTATTGTATTTTCCAGGCAGAAGTTGAAGACAATATCAAAAGAAACATTGAAGTTCTGAGGTGCAATCGGGAAATTGATCCACAGTAAGAAATGGTTCTTTTTATGTGCTCTGAACTTGTATTCTGTTAACTTTTTCCACTGTATGAGATTTAAATTTCTTTTAATTTTAGAAAACTATATTTTTATAGGAGATGATTATAAATGAATGGATTAAATGAATGCTTAAAAAAAAATTTAAATTACAAAATTTATATTTTTTTAAAAATTATGTGTGTTGCTGGAAAGCGTGACAGTCAGGTGACGGGTCTGTATATTCCTCAGAGAGTTGAAGAAAGATTAGAATGCATTTTCTGCCGTATTACATCCGATTTTCGCCTTTTGCAGATGCCTAATCATGCATAAAGAATTACACCTCAAGTACTTGAAAAAGGGGCTGCAAAATCTCCCTTCCTCATTAGAGGTATGTTCCATACCTTTCATGACTACTTTATTCATTTTTTTCTCCTAGTGGTAACATTTTGGACCAACCTTGCTGGGCCACTGGCCTGTTGTTGGTCATCCATTTTTTGTATTTGTATCGGACATTCTTAAAACAATTTCAGTTTATGTTAAGCACAATTGATAAAGTGTCGAGAATGTATCTTGGTTTGTATTGAAATTGTGTTATTAAACATAATAAACTCTTTATGTCTTCACGAGTTTTCCTATATATATATTCAAACTTTCTTTTCCCCTTAAAGTATCAAGCACGGTAAAAGATAATGTAAATTTTTATGAAGCATATTTCTTTGTTTTAGAGGCTGATTTAATGCTGCTCTGTTTGTAAAGCAATTTTTCTAGTACGCTTAGCATGTATTTACCAATTTTGTTGTTTAGTGAAGATCTTTCTCCTCCTTAATTTAAGTTTTGATTCATTTAAAAATGTGAGCTTAAATGCTATGCTATCGTTTAAGCCGTCATTTAAAACAAACTTTTTTTTTCAAAATTATGTGGCTATGAATGTAGTTATGTTACTAGCTATGTTATAGCTCTTAAAAAGGCTAAAAAATAGGCTACAGAAAGCATTGCCAAAAGTTCGAAACTGATCCCTATAAAACTGTTTTAAGTAATTGCAATGGAAAAATCATCAATTTATCCATCTAAAAGCATTTTAGAAAACTAAGTAATAAAAATTTAATTGTCTGAATATTCCACATCATTTATTAAACACACTCATTTTATCCCCTTACAGATCTTAGATTGTAGTCGTCCTTGGCTATGCTACTGGATGTTGCATTCTATTGAAATCTTAAAAGAAGACATCTCCGAAGAAACAAAATCAAAGTAATGCGGTGTTTTTTAATTGCTGTGTTTAAGCGTGCATCAGTTTTTCAGTGTTAAGCAACTTTGAAGTTGCCTCCATATTAATACAAACTTCATACCAATCCATTTTTTTATTGCTCTTTAATGACTATAAAATTTTGCTGAGTTTTTCATTTTTAAGTAATTGAATATATGAAAAAAAAGCTGATGAATGCCAAAAAAACTATGGACCTAACAATAGATCTGTCATAAAGGCAAAAAAAAATCATATTTAAGTCTTTTTCAATATAGTTTGCAAAAAAATATATATTTCTTCAGTGGTCTAGAACTTTTTGCCATTGTATTAAATATTTTTTGATAGCTATTGTATTTGGTGTTAAATGAATTATATTTTGCTACTCTTTTTCAACCATTTTATTTGTCAATTGTTCATCTAGTCAAATTTCATAAAAGAATCCTATAGTATAAAAACTTATTGAATTGATGCAAAGCCTTAAATAATGTGTGTTCCAAGCGAACTAATAATCCTTATACAAATATATTCATGTTATGCATTCCTCTGAGAGTTAAAAGACAGTGTTGAAAGATGAATTATAATGGTCATGTTCAGCTTTATGTTTGGGGCAGGGCTCCAAAAACCACCCTTCTTAAATTCCCTATTAAAACAAATTTCTCAAATCCGACGTCCACCCTGGCGGCCATTTCCCTGTTAATCTCTGTGATACATTTTTAATTTTTGTTATCTTACAAGAGTCTAGTCCTTCTACGTCGTATAAAGGCTCAGATACATTGGTATTCCAGATAACTTGATCTTTATTATTTAAATTATTTCATGAAAGAAATACTAGATAATAGTGAAACCTAGAAATAGTAGTAACTTAAAAAAATAAAAAATAACTCCTCGATGCAACCGCCCATTACTGGGCCAAGGCCTGCCGTGCCCAATTTCAGCTTTCGTGACCAAGGGCTCTGGGGTGCTAGGCATATGTCCCGGTAAGGTGGTCAGCCTCGCACTAGTAACCTAGTATATCTTTTATTGGGTACTGTATAATGAAATCCTAGTAACTACTCTACTAATTCATTGTGCAATTTTAAATAAATTTTTGTAATAAATAAGAGTAAATTATATTTTTATTTATTTAGAAGCTATTTATATAATAAGAGTTTGACTGATTAGTTTCAAAGGAGGACAGATACATTGTTGGACAAGTTGTCCTCGGGAACAAGTAAACTTTCTGAGTTTTTTCCAGCCCTGGTTTAGGGAAGGATAATGAAGTAGATTTAAAAGCCTTCTTTAATAACATTCATAATAATAAATATTTACTGATGATATAATTATTGTTTTAGGGTGATCGGATTTCTAAGTTCTTGTCAGCATCCAGATGGAGGATTTGGAGGTATTTATTTGTTTCATAAATTGATATGGTTTAATAGAAATTAAAATGAATGCAAATATAGCAATGTTTCTAAATATTTGAGCAGTTCTACAATATTTGAAATGTGTTTTATATATTAAGTTACCTTGTTTAATTTGCAAACCCAAAAGAATGGCATTTTTATGCAGTTGAACTTCAGGGGCATTTCAGTCTCGTACCTCTTGGAATTTACATTCTAAAGTTCTATTTAATAATTTACATTCAAAGTTATTGTAAATTAATTGTTTGATTTTCAAAAAGCCAAAAGTGTTGATTAGAACTTTTATACAGTTGCACCTCATGAGTATTTTCTTTAGGTGGTCCTGGACAAGAGGCCCATTTAGCACCTACATATGCCGCTGTCAATGCACTCTGCATACTCAGATGTGAGGAAGCTTACAATGTGATAAATAGGTGAGTGGAAATAATCTCTGAAATGTCAACCCGGTCATTTTAATTTTGCTTAATTTTTATTAAACATGTCCTAAATGTTACAGAAGAATGCTAAGACAATAATCTAACTTTAAAATATCGCTGTGTGTGTTCTATAATCCTCTGAGGAATAAAGACATATGAACCCATCACCTTCTGTCATGTTTTCCCACAATATAATTTTTTTTAATTTGAATTAATTTTAAAATATAGAAGAGTGATTTATCTGCTACCGAAATATCAGTTAAAAAATTTCTTTTTAAACTCATGCAGTAAAATTAAGTTTACACTTAAGTCAACGTGCTTAAACCTCAGAGGGTTAAAAAAATGAGTTTTATATTAGGTTTTATAACTTTTCATTACTTAAGTATGTTATCTAATGAATATTGATTTTCCTGCTTAATTTTAGTTACTGGAGGAGTTGAGGAGTTATTGTGAGATAAGTTTGCTGAGCAAAAAAAAGGCTTGAGGTTTTTTGTGGGTTATTTTAAAGGTTATTGTCATAACAGATGTAAAAAAAAAACTTGGTGACAAAAATTATCCTTATGATTAATTTCTAACTAAAAACATGTCATTTGAACTATTTAATCAGTAAATTACACAGAGGAGTAAAAATATATTCGTTAATTATACATTCAGCATCCATAAAATTAGATAATAAAGATATTCTATTTTACTAATTTTTTTGTTATTTAATTTCAGAGAAAAGCTACTAGAATTCCTGCTTAGGTTGAGAAAGATTGACGGATCCTTCAAGCTGCATGAAGGCTCTGAAACTGATATTAGGTATACATTGATATCACTTGTTCTGTATGGTGGTAGAAAATAAATAAATTAGCCTCTCTTTCCATTCAAAAACTTTAAGGAAATCATAATTTAAATAAAGTTAACTTTGTATAATTTTTTTCCCTTTGAATATTTTTGATTGTTTTGTTCATCAAAGTATTTTTTTTATATTTTCATAATACCTACATTTCTTAAAAAATGTTTGATTGTTAATAAACTAAATGCTTTGTGTGTGTGTGGAATATTTTAATCCTTTTTCTGTGGTATGGTAGTTGATACAGTTAAAATAATACAAAATTTATATCTTTATATTATTATTAAAGTTACGTATGTGCTTCCGCATTTTCAAAATGTTTAAGAATGTGTCTGCCTGTTTTTTACAAGTATAGCTTAAAAATTAAATAACAAAATGGTAGACAAGTTATAAAACTATTTTGTCACGTTTAAATATAGTTAGAAGCTATGCCATTTTTTTAGTATTAGCTAATGCTGCACTGTCACTTAAACATTTCTACAACATTCATTTTTGACTATTAAAATGCTCAATTTTTATTTCAGGGGTGTTTATTGTGCATTATCTGTGGCCATGCTAACAAGCGTGTGGTGTGACGAGCTCATTAAAAACACAGCACACTGGGTGTCACGGTGAGTGGACAAATCTATTTTATTTCACTCTTGATGAAAGAGTGTCACAAAAAATTCATTATTTCCCAATGCCTTAAAAAACAAAAGCACTGAATCCATTGAAACATTTCTTAATCTGATGATATGACCCAGTGATCCTTGGTGTTCTGCCCACTTATTGTTATTTTATTTGTTTATTTTCCTTCAAGTTCCTAGTCTGTACTATGTTTGTGTGAAATAAAAATTATTATTTTTTTCAATTTTACATATAAAACTTTTTTCGTTGGAATTATCTAAGTTTTAACGTTGAAAAAATATTTGCTTAATATGAATCACTTTACATGAACTGTTCTTAACAAGAAGTGGAAATTCTATATGTTCTATATATTGGATAAAATTTTTAATTAAAATCTGCAATGAATGTTTAAAAAAATAAATAGCTATTTCTCATTTGCCTTTTTATAGATAGTTTTTGATTGTACTTCCTTTAATTAAACATTATAAATTGCATCTTATTTTAGTTTTGAAAAATTAGTACTGTATTTTGAAATATTTACAAAAATTGCTAATTATTGGTCTAAGTTTTCTTATTGGTTAATATGATATTGGGTTAGTATAATATGACCAGATATCCCATATTTTGGGAGGCAGTCCCGAAAAGCAAAAGAAATTTTAATAATATATAAATCTCGCAATATTTTTTTCTGGATAATCTTTGTTTAAAACATTACAATGGCCTTAAAATATTTATTAATTGTTTATTATTAGTGTTACATTTGTTGAAATTTGGGAGAAGAGGGAGTATTATATGTAACAAAAATTGTGGGGGAGGCCCTGCTTTTGTGTTGTGAAAATCTGGTCGCATTAGGTTAGCATAAACTATTTTGGCCCTCCTTTTATTTTGTTTATTAATAAACTGTACCAAAAACAGTACACTTGATACAGTAAGTGTGTGGTCTTTCAGGTGTCAGACGTACGAAGGGGGTTTTGGGGGAGTGCCAGATATGGAAGCCCACGGGGGATATACGTTCTGCGGCCTCGCCTCTCTTGTGCTCCTGCAGGAAGGAAAACTCATCAACCACCACAGGCTACTGGTCAGTAACTATTGACTCTGGTTAGATTATAGTGATTGTAGTCATGGAACACAACAGGCTACAAGTTAGTAGCTCATTTCAAGTGATTTGCTGTTTCATTATAATGTCATATCGTTTTAAAGTAGGCAGGATGTGCGAGCTTCGAACAGAGCAACGTTTTTTATAGCTGAGCTCAAACAACAATCCCGAGTGGGGAAAGCATCTCGCTTATATGTGGTGCACAGGAATTATGGGATATGGGTAATTGACACAAACAAAAGATGAACTAAAATAGAAATTTACCACTCTACCGAGTAGGATATCCGGACTATACACTGTGGCAATAACAATACTTTTTTTTACTACTGCTTGTCCTTTTTTGGCAATTTAGGAGCATCCATAAGTTATGTGATGCAATGAATACAATTTTTTAACCTTTAACTGTGCATACTGTGGTCCTTTAACTGTGTATACTGTTTTTTGTTGACAGAATATTCCATTTTGGGCAAGATTTGCTCCTGTGAAATAGCAAATCTCGAAAAACCTTTTTATACCCATGCATTTTTGCATTACATGAACAGGAATTGGAGAAAATATTAAATTTGTTATAAAAAAAACTATATCCTTTGAAGTTTAAAATTAGCCTTAATTTTTTTTTTACTTATTTTATTTCAATAAAACTTTTTAATTATTTGTTATTGTAAGAATTTCTATACAATAAACCCCTATGATACATAGTAAAAAAGATTTTTGATATTTAACTTAAGCGAAGAGCATTCTGCCGTCTTAAGTGGACAAGAATTTCTGAAAATGAAACTCCCCAATGTTAACTTATGGAGAAATAGGATAGCTTTTCATGACTAGCATCCACAATTTTATACCTATTGCTTCCGAACGTTGCTTAGATTGCCCCAATTTGTGTGTAAACAAATCATTGGTATGTCTTTAAAAAATGTTTTACATCGCTGTCAAGCATTTCTTTGCTTGTCAACTTATAAAAAATGTGCGAATGAACTTAGAGATAATTTTAAAACGTACAAACGTGTGGCTAATCATTAGCAAGCATACCAGAAAGTTCAGAAACAATGGGTAAAAATTGTAGATGCTAGTTATGAAAAACTTGGGAGCTTAACATTGGGAGAGTTTGTTTCGTTTTTTTAAACTCATGTTTTCTTAAAGACAATAAAATGAATGCTCTTAACTTAAAAATTAAATATTATTTTGACTCACTTTCTTTTTATTCAACCTGTGCAGAGATGGCTGGTGAACCGTCAGACCAAGTTTGAAGGCGGCTTCCAGGGTCGCACCAACAAGCTGGTGGACAGCTGCTACTCCTTCTGGCAAGGGGGCTGCTTCCCACTGCTGCACAGGCTGCTCGCCAAGACAGGTGGGCACTTCCCACCTCTACATAGCATCTGTGTTGCATTTATGAAGGGGAAATGCGAGACAGCGTCCAAACTGAAGTGCTTCCGTGTTAATCCATTGGGGAAAAAATAGATTTATATATTCTTATTTTATAGATAGAGATGCAGATAATCAGGGTGACGGTCAGTGATTGCATTCCATTAGAATATGTTCGTTATTTCAGAGAGATATAAATATTTGCTAGCACTAAAAGAAATTATTCTGCTACAAAATCTAGTCTGTTAATTATGCAAAAGTTAGGGATGCATGGTAAAATGCTATTTAGAACAAATCCATCAACAAGTTGCTGCGAAGTACGTAGGCAGTCATATTGTATTATAATACACATGAATTTATCTCTGTGATACATTCATGGTTGTAAATTTCTTGTAAAGTTGAGAAATATGTGTGTTGTGGACATAGGGCAGTACTACCATTTCACAGATAATTAATTCTTTAGGCCTTTTTTTTAACATTAAGGTGGGCTTATGTATGTATAATTACATAATGTGAGGCTTCTGCATATATTTCTTGTGGGTAATTGAAGTCTATTCTTAAAAAAATCATTAAATAATAGTAAAAAAGCATTCATTTAATAAAAGATATTGATCTGAAACACAAAGTCAATGTAAAAATCTCCAATATATGTATTTTTTCCCTAATTAAAGGGATGTTTAAATCTAATATCACATAAATGAATGTTTTTATTCGTTCTTCCTGTTTTCAGAGCCCGATTTGACCACGTGTTCCAATTGGTTGTTCCACCAGAGGGCTCTCCAAGAATACCTGCTCATCCACTGCCAAGCACCCCACGGCGGGCTTATTGATAAGCCAGGGAAGTGAGTCATTTCATGGCATCAACAATACATAAAAATTATTGCAGCTTTTACAAAAAATATTTTTTTTTTAAATCTGTTTTTTATAGCTACTATGTATACAAAAAGAATGCACTATTAACTAATATTTTTAGCTTGGGTAGAGAAGTAACTATTATTTGTTAAATCTTTTTGTTTTCATGCATATTTTGTTTGATGCATTTGAAAATTTTATATTTTTCATATATATATTTTTTAAATAAACTCATTTATTATTTAAAAAAATTAGATAAAAAAATAATGTAATGTTGCTTATAATGAGAGTTTGATTAAAAAAAGTTTTAATGGTGTTTGTGCTAAGATCAACAATAAGTCTATAAAAGCTGGAGCCTTTCTCTACATTTGATTTACCCATTTAATGTCAATTATTATCTTTTATCAATTGAAACCACTTAAAGTTTTCCTTAATTTGTAAACACATTAATTTCCCCCATTTCATGAACTTTACTTTGAAATGCATTTTGATAATAGTAATAGTTGTTTTTAAAACTCTAGACTTTTGATGTGTTGTGCAATCACTGACACACACTGAGCTAAAGAATACTGATCTGGAGTGAGTAGTCAGCGCGCCGAAACCGCTTCACACCTCAATCATAGTTTATGCGTGCGAGTAGGCAAAAGAAGAACTAATTTTCAGTTTCATTTTGCTAATTTTTTTTTTTTTCGTATACTTCCTTCAAATTTTTCATCTTCTATTTATCACCTTTAACCTAATGTAAGATTTATTCGAAAATTTTGATTTCTCGAACTTCGGTTGAAAATTTAGTGTTTTCTACGCGAGTGCAATTACGTTTCACCGAACATCCGAAAATGATAGCCGACCGCGCAGCATATCCTCACGGCAGTGGTAAAACGCATTAGGCGCTGAGTGTTACGTACTATGAGACGTTAGGTTTACAGTTTCCCATCAGGCACAATTTCTTTTATTCCTATCTTAATGTAATATTTATTGGACAATATAATTCTCCTAATTGTTCTGCTTCTTTCCATACATAATTTATTGACAAATAAAAAAATTTCCATGTTTCCTGATCACTTTTTCAAACGGTTTTGGAACTTTGGTCATTTCGCCTAATTCAAAACCATATTGAATTTATAATTTATTACGAAAACTTTTTTATGCATTCTATATTTAGAAGGGTCAAAAACATATAAATGCAATAAAAAATTCTATTAATATACATTTGAATTTTACTTGGAATTTATTTCTACATACTTCCAACTCATCACACATTTAATCCCCTTGTATAAGAGATTTATTCTTGTATTGGAAAAAAATTTAAATTTGACACTTATAATAAAGGCTGAAGAACCATGTTTGATACTACATAAAAATGTATTTAAATCTATTTTTGAATAATGAGTAAGATATATGTACTCATAAAAAAGAATTTGGATAAGGTACTAATCTACTTTATAAACAAATACTAAAGTGAAAAAACTTTTTTGTTTCCAAATCAAAACAGGAATTTACACTGAGCTAAAGGATATTCAGTGGAAATTGAGTACCTATTTTTAAAGAACGATTAAGCAACCTGCAGTTGTAAGAAAGTATTTATACAAGGTATATCTAATATATACACCAACAAAAATAAGGTATAAATATCGATGTTATTTACGGGAAGGTACTTACAGTTAAAGTACTATTTTTACTTTGATTTCATTCTTTTGTATTCCTGACAAAACGTTATATTTTCGTAATTCATTATAATAAAATTCAGCCAATTTTAGTTCTTAATTTTAAAACGCAAACAATCCCAATCGTAATCAGGCTTGTACATGGATCGTCGTCAATGGGGAATCATATTGACACTAGAATTGATAATTGAATATGGACCAATAACCCATAAGTTATATCATCAATATAATACGAAATAAAAAAAATAGAAATAAAAAATTGCTTCCAATATCTTGCTTCTTTTAGCGACTCCCAGCGTTTGTAAAATAAATTACCATAAAAAAATATGCTTTCTTCTACATCAAAAAAAGGAAATTCATTACATAAAAACACGATGATTAAATCGACAGTATAAAACGATGTTAACCAGCGGAGAATGAGTTAGGCAAAAGGGTCGAATTAGTGTCTTTTTGCCTACTTCCAGCTTTTTATGTATCACTCCGCGGTGCTCGTTCGGTTACATGTAAATTTCCCTTCACTATCTTTGCCCTTTAGCTGGCTTTAAAACCACGAAATAAACCAAAATTTAATCTGCATCTAATTTATTGACTGCTTGTCATGTGAAACTGGGGGGGAGGCGTATGTAACTCGACACGACTTTTGATTTTCACTCAATATATCAATGCATTTAAAGGCCGTATAAGATAATTTCAATACCTTTAAAACCTAAAGTTCTATGGCAGCAACACTTTGTGCATGCCCAATTTAAAAAAAACCTTGTTATGACATCCAACAAGGACTAAGAACTTGTGTATCAAATTTACAGTCTTGGTTTTTTTTAATTCAAGCTGCACACTGGTTTTTGACAGACAGATGGACCCATATTCAAAATACACTTTTTCAGGATCAGCACCCATCCAAAACATATAGCATATACAAAATTCCCAATACTTTTCATTACATTATCTATATATATAATACTCTTATACGGAACCCAGATTTCCTTATATTTCTATCTCTGGAATGGCAACAATCGAAATAAACAAAAATACTACTAATTTCAAAATGGCCGACTGAAAACAACAAAAAACTGTTTCTTTAGGAATGGCATGAAAAAGGGAAAAATAACTATAAATATTATGTACAAAACATAGTTCAATACGGCAGAAAAACATCTATATATATAATTCTCTTATACGGCTCCCAAATTTCCTTATATTTCTAACTCTGCAATGGCGACACCATCGAGTTTGTTTACACTTTCGACTACGGTAAAGAGAAGTTGATTTTGATTTACTCTAAGCTTTATATAAGATTGGTTATTAGTTTAAAAAAAACTTTAGGATAGAATTAGTAAGTTTAAATTTAAACATGCATAATATTAGGGACGTTTAATGTTTGAAAATTTAAATTATAATTTCGATTGACTGAACTACCAAACACAATTGTTAATAAAATAGGAAAAATTCAAATTGGCGTTAAATATAGTTTCTAAGCGTTGACGGCTACCACGGTTTCCAATTTATTTACAAATGGATCTTAGCGAGCAAAATACAATCTTTGGCGATTTTTGTAGCCAATGGCTGTCATAATACGAATTTGGCGAAAAAATTGCCGGACATGTTCCTTAAGGTTAATCCTTAAGGCTAGACTAAAATATTTCAATGAACGGTGAGCGAGCGAAGCGAGCCTGGATCCAAAGGGATCCCTGGAGCCTGGATCCAAAGGGAACTGCGCAAGCAGTTCCCGGGGGTTGGCGAGCGATAGCGAGAAGGGGGCGTGCCCCCTAGTATTTTGTATTAGTTTTAATTAAAAGTAAAAATGCAATAAATATATAAAGGATAGCTGTATATTTTCACCATAAGATGCTCATAGAGTGAAGTTATTTTGGAGCCTAATTTTTTTTCTTTTCCCCAGGAGCAAAGACTACTACCACACATGTTACGCCCTGAGCGGACTGTCTGTTGCCCAACACTTCAACTACAAACGAAAAGTGGTGGACTTTATTTTGGGACCTGACGACAATGAGCTTGTAAGTGCGCATATAAATACTCCTGTTAAAGTTTTTTTTTTATCATTTTTAAAAGAAAATATAAAACTTTTTCAGTTTTATAAAATAAGTACAAATAAGAAACTTTGAAAAACTATTTCCTGCTAATTGTTTTCTCGGAAAAAAAGTTTCTTACCTTACAAAAAAAAAGGTTTAAATTTTACTATAAGGTATTTTTTCATGTAGTATAATCCCAGTAGATGGTGCTGTACCGTCAAAAAGAAAGTCTTAACTATTAGTGAAAAATCGTCTCTTTATAGCACAATATTTGTAATTAATGCAACTCTCTGTGTAAAGAACTATATGTGACTTAGCCAAAAAATGTGAAAACAGCCCTTCCTAATCTTTAAAGACATGTAAATTATTCAATAATTTTGACTCAAAAACTCCAAATCTATCCAAAATTAATTTAGGGATGCACCGAATACCAAATTTGGCAGAATAACAAATATTCGGCCAAAGTCTAAGCCGAATATTCGGCCGAATACCGAATATTCGGCCTACCTAAACTAATTTTTATTTTTTATCGGATCTAATTAGTATTTATTATTCATCAATTTCAATTAAACATAAACATATAAGTACACAATCACACAATAATTTTAATACAATATAATTAATAATTTTAATACAATATAATTAACAAATTTTTAATTGAAGCAACACAGAATAAAGTACTACTCGTTTGTTATTAAAACAAGCCTTTTAGAAAGTGTAAATTGGTAAAAGCACAGCATGAAAACGGAAGTATGAAAACAAAAACAGAAGTAGGTGAATCCGGTGTAGAATGAAAATCAGAAAAAAATAATAAAACCATGGCTTACAATATTATTATACAATTAAAATAATTTTTTTATCATTTAATGAAAAATTTACAATTGTGATATATATAGAAATTATTGTTTTTTTTTAAAAGCCCACTCATTGTAACTGTTAACTTAAAGATACATGTTTGTTTAATATAACTTTAGAAAAGCTTGATTCAATATTATAAATAACTAAAACTTAAGAATTTGTGTCTATTATAAAAGAAAACAAATCCTGTTTGGGAATTTTTCGACGTTTTATGAGAGTATAACTTGAAGAAATTTGGAAATTTTATAATTTCACTATTCGGCTGACTATTATAACCGAACTAACCGAATATTCGGCTAAAGTGACCGAATAGTAACCGAATATTCGGTGCATCCCTAAAAATTATACATTAGTAGCACACAATTTTAAAATGGTTCAGCAAACTGCTGTGTTAAATTGAAGGAGTTTTAAATGCATGCAAGTTCCTTTGCAGGAATTTCACTGCAAAGTCAAAACTGTATGTTAAAAAAAATCCAAACTGTTCTAACGAAGTTTGTTTGCTAACTTTTAGTCTGTAAAAACTGACTTTAGACAAAGTTACCATTAGAATATCATATTAGGTTGATCAGAATTTGTTATTTTTTTTCCCTCTTACCAGCTGTACACCCATCCCATCTACAACATCTGCGTCCCGAGTGCAGTGAAAGCCATCAACTACTTCCAGGGCCTCCCCTTCCCCAAAGTGCAACTCGCCAAGGACGACACAGACAGCGATTAAAGGCGCCAACACTCATTTCAAGATGTCCAAAAGAAAGGTGATAGCTCAACACCATAAGGGTTCATTTGGGTTCTTTTTTTAAATCGACATTGCTCAAAACAATGAGGGGAGCCCATGGTTTAAACCCTTTCACCCCAATGATTCCATTTGGAATCATCAGCTTGCGATTTTTTTCTCACTAAGTTGAGCTTGCACTTATTTTTCGTTAGATGGAAGGAAGAATCATGTCTTTTGAGGAATTAAATAAGGGTTTTTTTTAATTAAAGAAAATATGAAAAACATGGTAAAATAAAATTCACTCTCAAAAAATTTTATGAAATAAATTGGCCCTAAATTCTTCATGTGCATTCTTAAATGTTTAAAAATTGTTTTAAACTTTTTTTAACAAATAAAGTTTTGAAAAAATTATTGTTATTTATTTAAAAGTTATGATTCCAATTTTTTTCCCTTAAATTTTAGTTTAAAAATTAAGACTTTTTCCCTGTTTTTTACCATTTCATTCTGATTGCATAATAAATCTATTTCACAAATTTTAGATTTTTAGAATAATAAGTAACAAGTTGGAACTGAAAGGGTTAACAAAAGTATGCTAAGCGCTCCCCTAATGGTTTTGAGCAGTGTATTTGTAACTATGAACAATACAGACATCTCCAAAAGCAAAATTTCCTTAAAGAATAATAGATTGTTAAGAACATCTTTCACATCATGAGTGGCAACTCCAGCCTTATTGTTTTCATTTTTGGTTCTACTGGAATTACATTTGTTTTGGTGATAATTTGTTCAATTATCTGATGTAACATTTTATAAATATTGAAATTGCTAAATGATTTTGGACAGTGTGTGTTTTCATACTGATTTCTTTTGATTTTATTTTCTCTTTTGTTTTATTTTCTTTGTTCTCTAATTGTTATTTTTACTTTGTGTAAATATAACAACTTTGTGTTATATTGTTCCTCACGTTCACTTTGTTGTTGACGATGAGACCTTTAAATTTCTTGGTGTCATTTCCCAAATAAAGCCATAAGTTACAACAACTTTGTGTAAATTATTTTACAGTTATCTGTATAATAGTTTTATCTAGATACTAAGTAATTGCAGTTTTCACCGTGTATTGTGAGTGAAACCAAAGCATTTGATGCAATCGGAGAGGAGCAAAAATGAAAAATGGAAACTTACATCATATGAAAAAACCCAAGTGATATTCAGTTATAATAGTTTGACTTAAAAGTTGCTATGGAATTGGAAAAAAAATAAGCATCCAACAAATTTAGCAACCAGTGTTATCTTGAGCATTGCATTGTAAGTTGTTTCACATGAAGCAAAGAAGTTTCATTTCTTTTAACCTAAACTCAAGTTAATCTTGTTTCATATTTAAAAATAAATGACTTTTGTTTTAATTGACAAGTTTTCATTAGCTCATCAAACGGCAACTGAATTCATACATTAATTCATTACGTGATAAGATAGGGTACTTAAAGAAGGCCTTTGTTAAGTCAAAAGTTATTTTTTAATTAGTTAAATAATGTTCAGAATAGTTATTTGCTATCACCTACCAAAGTTTATTTTTATTCTATGAAGTCATATTGAAATTGTTTTGTAATTTTGTCCTTTGTTTTTATATGTATTTGTCTAATTGATATCTTTATCTAAGGATGTGTGGTACATAAAGACAGTTATGTATTATTTTTTTGGCAAAATGTCTTTTTGGTAAAAAAGGATTCGTTGTCTGTTTAAATCAAAAATCTGTGTTATCTTTTTTTTATAACTTAAACCAACTTGGAAAATGTGTATTGCACATAACTGTTTTGCAAGATGTAATTTACTTGTAATCTAATAAAAGTGATTCTTCCTGCATAATATTTACATGCATTTGATTTATGTATGAACATGTTTTTTTTTTTTAATTATTTCATTGAATATTTTGTATTTTTTATTTTAAAAAAATATATTAGAATAAAAAATTGTATCTAAATGAATCTATTAAAATCTAAATATTCCATTTTGCATTGCCTCACATTCATTGTTGTAACAATTTTAAATTAGGCAAATAAAGAAATATTTTAATTCAACCACAGTTATAAGATGACTCATAATAGTTGTTAAAATTGCATTTGAGCAATTTTTGTTTTGATACACTCCTATAAAACCATATGCTCAATTTCGCTATTTTCCATTTATAAAATTTTGTAGGAATATTTCTCTCTTTTTAAGTGTAGATAAAATATGCTGTGATTAATAGAGTATTGTTGATAAAATGCCTTTTCTTAAAACATTCTAAGTTAGAACTAGTGCCTTTTCTTTGATAAAATAAATTTTAACTAACATCTAACTATTAAAATTTACTAACATTAACTATCTAAAATAAGGCTATTTGCAAAATTACATTCCATATCCCCTATTTCAGCCAGTTAAATGAATTGTATTATTAATCAAAACTTCGGCTTTAAAATATTAAACAAATACAGCATAGCTCCATTATTTAAAATATTATTTTTCTAGACTAAATTTAATGGTTTTTTGGCTTTTGAGAAAGGTTTATACTAAGGCTTTTATATTTAAGATTTAAATTTATATTTAAATGATACATCCTAGTGTATTTGTAATGCCAAGTTAATTCAACCTAAGTTATTTGAGACTGCATATCCAGGGTGATTTTAACTTTAACAAGTTATTAATATTGCTTGTAATGTTACTATTTCTTAGAAATTTCCTATTAGATGTGTTTCTAGTTTCACTTAATACTAAAGAATTTTAAAAACATTATTCTCACTTAATAAATGTATTTTACTTATATCGATAACAAGTTTTGATTAAAAATTAGTCTTGAACTTAAAGCACGGTTTTATAGCTAATCACTTTTAAATTAAAATTAATAATTTAAATCCACTTCAAATTTATTTTATATTTTAAATTACTATTAATCAAAAATATTTCATTTTATATAGTTTTAGAATTGCGCACAGTTTAAAAACTGTTTCAATGTCATTTAAAAAAAAAAACAATCTGGGAAGATTTGTTCAAAACGAAACTGACAGTACGTTTATTTTTATTATTAATCTGGTTTTATATGTATGACAAATTTGTTTTTACATTTACATTGTAGAATGTGTCATTCACAATTGAGTCATAGCACAATAGAAAAATAATCAAATTAATAATACATCAAAAAATATATGAATAAAGTAAATAAAACTTGTCGAAATCATAAAATCTATTTAGTAAACAATTTGTGAGTCTAAATTTTTCTATTTAACATCATTAAATAGAATTTCAAAATTTCATTTATTTGTAAGTTTGTTTTTATATTATACTTCTGCATAATTTTGAAACTAATTAGAATTTATCATTGGTAAAAAGTCAAAAAGTTACAGATCTTCTAACTGAATGCCAAATCAAACTTTTTAAATTGACTTTATTTGTAAACTAAACTTGAGTATTTGAGAGAAAAGTGTCACAATTGACAAATAGCTATATTAGTTTTTGTTAAAGAAGTATTTGGGCTGAAATGGTCCAGCCGGTGACGGCGTTCTGCCAATAAATACTGTTATATATACAGGACTAATAATGCATGTTATATGTGTTAAAAGTCTGATTTTAGCTCGCAAAACCCCTAAAATAAGAAAGTCCATTGTTGATTTTTCATGCATTTTCCATAAATAGTATGGCTGTGGTGGATTTCAAATTCAATTAAGGAAACAAAATCTGTGAATTGAATTATATGTTTAATTCGTGTTATAAAATTCTTAAACCTAGAATATTATTTCACCAATACATATTTAATAAATTATAAAATGGCTTTTAAATTTAAAATTTTTTTGTACTGGAAAATTAAAAATTTTAAATTTCTGTAGAGTATTAATTCTGGATATTGATAAGGTTATTATATGTATTATTTTAGTCTACTCTGTGTCATTCTTATATTTATTATGAACCTGTACCTAACGTATATACCAGTCAAGATGTTACACCTTTTATAATTGTGATACTACATGAAATACAACATTAACTATGCAATATATATTATAATTACCAGTTTATGTACTTAGTAATTTATATGGGTGTTATGTTAATTGTTCCTGATTGACTAATCGATTCATGTTTAATTGGTTATAACTGAATGAATAACTGGGGAAATTTTGAGCCCAAGCACAGTTCGTCTGTCATATTTTTCTGTGTTTTTAAAACTAAGTTCATTATGTCATGTGATCTGTATTAGAGTATGTGATATTAAATCGTCAATACTTTAGAGATTGGTCCAATTTATTTATAAAACAAATCTTTTTAGTGTTTTGTTATGTTATTTTTTTTCTTTTAAAGAACTTTTTAGTGTTTTAAGAGGGTTGATATTTCAATATACCCCAATAGAGGAATACACCTGATATTTAGGTATTAAATTTCAATTAATAATTTACATTCTTCTAGTTAAAATTTTAACATAAAATGGGAACTAAAACCCTTCTTGGAAATTGTCAGATAATCAAAATCAATTTAGAAAAGGTAACTAAACATTTTGGTACATTTAACAATACGTAGATAGCTTACCTTTTGGCAAAAAAATGTAATGGAAACATAAAACTTCAGACAATTCACCAGGAAAATCCAATATTTGATGTGTTACTTTAGCACAAATAATGCAATATGAAATCACATCGATTGGGATAAAAACTAGGGGTGTGTAACACTACACGACTTTACTACCACTCACTGAACCAAAACATTTAAATTATATACTTTATAAAATATTCAATGGCAGCAACCATTTGCACATGCATGATTTTCTCAAAAACCATAACATGACTCCTACTATGAACTGAAATTTCTAGGACAAATTTGAAGTTGGGGGTTCCGCGTAAGGCTGACCACCTTACCGGGACATATGCCTAGCACCCCAGAGCCCTACGTCACGAAAGCTGAAATGGACACAGCAGGCCTTGGCCCACTAATGGGCCGTTGTACTGAGGAGTTTTTAGAGTGGACAGATCAATGTTCAAAAATCTTTTGAAATCAACACCTTCCAAAACGCTTAGAAAACAACCTTATATTTCATATTAGATAATTGAATAGAATGAATGTAATAAACTTATACTTATTAATTTGTCTTTATTTGGATTGTATTTGAGGTATGATTTCTAAAAGCATAAAAATAAAACACACATTCCCATGAAATAATGTTTAATGCTGGCTGGATAGAATATGATTAACAACAAATGAAAACAATGATGATAGTTCTTCCCTTTGCAAGTTGCTTGCTTCTACATATTTTTCGCAGCTTTACAGCATTGCAAGTAGAAAAAAAACTAAGCCTAAACATAGTTCTTGGGCTATTTTGGCGCTTGAATGTGGTCCACAATAAATTTGGCTTTCTTGTCTCTTCTAGCTGATCTAAACAGCCTAAAAGGCTGGGAAGCACATTAAATAAACCATGGCTGAATTTTTTTATAGAAATGTAAACATACACAAGAATGCACAACAGTGTTGACAGTTGTGGTCTACAGAGTCAATAGATATTGACTCTACATATAGGTGGGCAGAGTCGAGACAACTTTTTGGCGGCAGCCTGTGTTCACCCAGACCATTATTCTGGTAAATTGGTGCTATGGCAGTGAAGAAAAGCAATCACCAAAAATACTAGAGACCATACCGCACTCCATATTCTAGTATGTACTAGAATATGGAGTGACTTTAACATAGACATAAAAAGGAAAAACCATGATTGGTGATTACAAAACTAAAAGTTTTTTCTTTAGCTTTAATTTTTTTTAAAGACAGCAAGTTTCTGTCGTTTAGAAATACAGCAACAGTAAGGAAAATACTTGCACATTTCGCCCACAACCCATAATTGGGCCGTATTTCAGTACTTTTTGTTTCTACTTTTGAATGAAAAAACAAGCAGAAATTATTTTGACATGGAAAAAGGCCAACTGCTTCCTATAAAAGCCAAGCCAACAGATATTCGTTGTCCAGAGATTCAGGGACCTTGAGATAGAAGCTTCTGGACAGCTGAATTAACATCTCCAAATGTAGCAATCAAAGCTAGGGGGAAAAAAGGGTGTATTTAAGAATATGATAATACATACGTAAACATGGAAGTTTGAAAGGGCATAATGCTTTTTAAACATAATGAACACTTAATAGACATAGAATACATTAGTGTTTTATCCAAATCTAGTAATTTCATTACACTTTAGATCTTCAATTGCTTTTAGAGTTCCTTTATAAATGCTAAAATGTTATTAATGTTAATATTTATGACATTTTAAACGTTTAATATACAGTAAACACATCCATTGAATGACAATTTTGTAGGCAAAATAAAATATGAAGACTTATTATTTATAAAAAAGATGGCAATTAAAAAAAAGATTTTTTTCAAAAAATATACATATAGTTTTATGAGGCAAAATGTTTACAGATTTTAAACTTCTGAGGGATACAGACGTATAAACCTATCACCTCTCAGGTTTTCCAGTAACGCAAATTGTTTTTCAAAGTTTATAAATTTTAATAATTTTACTAAATTTTGAAGTATGAAGGAGTTATTGGCAATCATCTGCTACAGATATATAATTCAGAAATTTAAAGAAATTAATTTTTTCTGTTAAAAATTTAATTTTCAATATCATGAAGGGGAAACAAGTTTACACTTCAGTGATTTTGCTTATCCCGCAGAGAGTTAAGTAAGGGGCATTTTTAAGGATATTTTGCAACTTGATCCTTATATGGGTATCAAGATATGGCAAAAGTGTGGCCTCACCCTGCAGGTTCTCCTGCTTGTTGTTGAATCCCATGTGGTGCATCTGCTCCAACTGCCCCTTGAAGCGCTCTTCTGGAGGCCCCTCCATCTAAACAAACAACAGGAGGCTTAGTGTTGCACACATTTATTAAACGTTAATGCTGCTGGTAATATAATAAAAAGGTTGAACTGGTTTGATTTAGTTGAATTATACTTGCATAAGAGCTACACAAGTTCTTCATGCATTGAATATTTTTGAACCATAGTCAAGTATCAAGACTAGCACCAAACCAGAAATTTAACTTCATACTTGCCATCAGATCAGGACTCTGACAGAATTAGGATTTAAGGTCTGACAGAATTAACGTTTATCAGTCCCATTATTCCCCAGCATTATTTATTTTGTCCAACTATGACCTGTTTATAGTATTCTGGCTAGGACAAGGACAGAATCGGCTAAGCTACCCTCCATGGCATGACATGGCAGATGTTAGAAATATGATTCCAATTGGTTACATCAGAACTCATTCCACCATTTAGAGTTAAATCTTGACTAGTGACATACTAGTGTAGGCTCATTTAGAAATAGGCCCTGTTTATAGTGTTTTGCAGTAGAGTACTCGTGCTGTTCCCCAGTTTTAGTTAAAATTACAATTTTAATAGTTTACTTTATAAATTAAAACTTTTTGGAATTGTCTACTCCTTGAAAATGTGTTGCTCTAGGCAGGCTGCAACTTTCTTACACTGATAATAACTTTGGGTTAACTCGATTGAGATTATTCCACAGTTTTCAACATTCTGCTATATAGAGCTCAGTGTTAAATCTTGACTGCTAAATCATCCTCATCATCATTATCATTGGCAATACAGCCCCTGAAGGGCCCTGGCCTCCTTTGACTGCTAAATACCGGTGTTAGAATGTTTAGAAATAAGACCTGTGTATTGTGCTTTGCAGTAGAGTACTCACCTGGTTGTTCCCCTGGTTCATGGCGTTGACCATGTTCCTCATGAAGAGGCTGAAGGTGTCCTGGGTGGGGTCATTTTGCACTCCTCCCCCGCTCCTGTCGGGGGAGAGGAGGGAGGTGATGGGGGGCTGCCCGGGGAACCTGGAGAAAAAAAAACAATGTGACAACAAGTACACTGCTCAAAACAATTAGGGGAGCACTTTGCTACTTTTGTTAACCCTTTCAGTCTCAACTTTTTTTTTTTTATTCTAGAAATCTAAATTTTGTTAAATAGATTCATTGTGCACCTAGAATGGAATGGTAAAAAAACAACTGAAATGTAAGGGAAAAATTGGAATCATAACTTTTAAATAGATTATAACAATAATGTTTTCAAAACTTTGTTAAAAATAGTTTAAACCAATCTTTAAACATCTAATAAATGCATGCATGAAGAAGTTGGGGTCAATTTATTTGCTAAAATTGTTTCAGAGTGAATTTTATTTTACCGTGTTTTTCATATTTTCATTTAATTAAAGCGAACATTATTTAATTCTTCAAAACACATGATTCTTCCATCTAACGATACATAAGTGCAAGCTTAACATAGTCAGAAAAAAATCGCAAGCTGATGATTTCAAATGGAATCATTGGGGGTGAAAGGGTTTAAACCATGCGCTCCTCTAATTGTTTGGAGCAGTGTATTTAAAAGCTATTCATTAGAACCAAGATATTTTTTAACAAGGTTTCTTTTTTGGCCAGATGAAGCCTTTTGCATATTGAGCATATGCCCCAGAACTGAGAGTCATTTTTTGTGGCACCATCTAAGTTGCTCTCACTACCGATTTTGACGCTAAGGGTAAAATGAATCTGAGCTCTCTGTTGATGCTAAAGTATGCCGAGATTTCATTTTGTCGAAGAAACCCAAGCCAAATGGTTCAAGGAATCGCTTTCATGCTACATAATCATGTGACATTCGTGCCGACAATCAGAAATGTATTGTTAAGTGGTAGTTTTTTTTAGATCCTAATTGTATCAATAGATGATGCCATGAATTTACTTAAAAATAAATAGTTGTTTAGTGAATAGGCTTTTGTTCAGTCTTAAGCTAGATGTATACATATGGGTGATTATAATATAAGCTGTGAAATTGAGCAGATCATTCATTTATAAAATGTTCTCATACAAACAGTATTAGAACTAAGCAGAGTTCAAGTAAGAGTTTTAGTAAACTATTATAAATGAAACAAAACTGTAATGTTGTAGTAGAAGAAAAATTGAAATTGGGCAATTGGGATACAAGATTGCCACTCAATTTTTTTGCTTAAAGATTAAGGGTTGGTTTTTAAGGTTTTTCTTATTAAGCAAATATTTTTCTAACAGCCTTAAAAAAAACTTTCAAAAACAATTGACAAACCCTGTTTTCTTGGGGGGTTTTAATTAAAAATTTACCATTTAAAAAGAATTTTAAAATCAATTACTAAGCTACAACTGTCAATTTTCCAAGATGAATGGAAAAATTACTAACTTCAAAGTGAATTTCTTTTTAGGTTGCATTAAAAAAAATTGGATGATTCACATGTTCACTCTCGACAGTGACTAAAAATAATCTATATAACTTTTTTTGTAAGCACTAAAACTACCCTTATTAATACAATTTCGGAATTCATCACCAGATAAACCTAAATATTCGACTGGTCTTTGATATTTTGACGATATGTTTTTAAAGTTAAAGTAAGCTCTTCTCACATGTTGAAGACATTTGGAGCTGCCTGCTGAAGTTGATCCAGACTTTGGTGAATATTCATCATGGCTGCCATCGCCTGGGGGTTGGAGATAAAGCTCTGCATTTCAGGATTCTGCATCTATTTAGTAAAACAAAACATTCTTTAAAAGATTCAACAAAATTTAGGATTTAAGATCATGTCAATTTTTTAATGGCTATATACATCAGGAATCATGCAACATACAAAGTTAGAGTAAATCCAAATTTTCGAATGGCTTTCGAATACCACATGAATCGAATCCCCAATTTTTAGTTTCAAGTGGGACTATATTGAGTCATGCACTCTTATCAATAAAAAAAGTTTAACTCCCATGTTTTAGGGTCTGTTAGATGATTAATGGAAATTTAAGAGCTTTTCAGTGGCTCCTAAAACAATTTTTAAATTTAAAAGCATTTTATAGGTATACATAGCTAAAACTAATAATGAGAATGCAATAATTACAAGAAGACAATGCAACATAATGGTGGAAGGTTAGAGTTCTTAATAGAGATCAGGGGGGGGAGTAGCATTTGAAGAGCTTAGTGGAAATACAAAAAGGTGAAAATAAGGTTTAAAGTTTTGGGTCTACACATAGTTTCATAAAACCGTACTTGTAAATGGTTAAAGAAAATGGTTACATACTTAAAGTTTATGAAAAAGGGAAAACTTGTTATCTTTAAAAGAAGGAAAGAAGAAATGACATGTTCATTGATGCAAAAATCTTATTTAAAACAAAATTGACAAACAGCAAGTTCTTCCCCTAAGCTATTTAATTGTAATAAATACTTTGTTGCAGCAAACAATTTGAGCGAGGAAAAATGTTGACATAACAATGAACGTATTGAAAATAGTAAGTTATGAAAAACATATAATTTTCTATTTCTACCTGTCTCAGAAATGCAGGAAGCATTCGCTGCACTTGTTCCCTGGTTGAATTGGCAAAGATGGGGTTATTGACCATAATCTAAAAGGACATTTATAAACTGATAAAGAACAAGCAAACTACTTCAGAAATATTTAAAAAAGTTAACGAACAAAACAACTTTTTTTATTGCAGTAAATAAAACTGAAGATTATAATAATTATATATTTTATAACACATCTAAGTTAATAATAAAAACAAATTCCCTTAAACAGATATAATATTTTAGTGGGGTTTTTTTCTTCAAAATTCTCTTTCCCATGCCACCAATAAGCATCTCTACTCAATGAAACGTAATTCTAATCATCAGTTATATCTGCAAAACACACTGTGTACTGTCAGATGAATGATGAACACCCTGCGTAATCCTTAGTAGCACATAATATCATGTGCTTACCTCTCGATGAAGACTTAATATCACCAGAATGATATCCGATTGTCATTGAAAGGCTATCATTCAATATACTCCAGAGACCCCAAAATACCCTACACATTTATTCTTTTTAAAAAATACATTTTTCATACAATATATGTATTTAAATGTATGTTTAGAAGTCAGGTGACAAGAAGAATTTAGAAGTCAGGTGACAAGACTAAAACCTGAACTGGTAACCAACGAAACCTTATGGCGACATCAATGCAGGGTTCATAATCCATTTATGATTGTGAAATTCAGGAGTTTCTAATGAGTTTTTCAGGAGTGCAGCCATATAAATTCAGGAGGGAAAAAATTGTATTTTTTTTATTATTGTATTAGTATAGTGACTTCACTGCACTTCAAATGATGAAACAGAAGGAAAAAAAAGTCTTCTAAAGAGTTGCTTGTGCAGTGTATTCTGATACATTAACTATTATCATGATGTCCGAACTCTATTTTTCTACTGTGCATACGCAATAGACTTATTCAGAATAAAGTACGGAAGAAAACAGGAAGGAGGAAAACGATTTGTATCATCACAATTTTTTTCAGGAGGGGAAAAAAATATTAGGAGACGAGACAAATTCAGGAGATATTAGGGCCCTTAGAAAAAAAACGAAATTCAGGAGTTTTTCAGGAGGCGTACAAACCGGCGTGGCTTCAGGTCTTTGGACCACGACAGATTCAACATGCACCATTCCTATATACACGTGTGCTACTGGGGATGATCTCAAGAATACAAGGTGTTAGTAAAATATAGTAGCAGTTTAAATGTAAAGTTTGACCATGTTACTTGTTACACATAACTGTTAAAGTGTAGAATCTTTGTAAATAAAACGTGGCAGTAGAAGTCAGAATGCCAGCTTAGTTTGAAATAAAATGGAAAATGGTTCAAAGAAACCGAGTTAGTTTATTCTTTTCTAGAATTTTTGAAGGTTTTGTCTCTGCTGCAAGAACATTTTTAGATACATATTTCGAGTTAATGCTAAGATTTTTTAGTCACCTTCAATGAACGGCTTTGTAAAAGTGCAGTGATAGAACTTGCTGGCATCTGTTTTCAGAAGTAAGCTCATTGGTAATTGATTTTTCAAGGGTCTCAAGAGTGTTGTACCTGGCTCGCCAGAGAGAGCTATACGTGCAATCTAACACTTTAAAGGGACTAATTGATTTTAGATCCTTTTTGATAAAACCATTTCAGTTCTAAAAAGTTTTCAATGAATTGTGCAGTAACTGGAACATAAAACAAACATGAACTTTCAACCAATGAAACCTTATAGCGACATTGGTGCAGCTTCAGGATTTTGAACCATGACAGATTTAACATGCACCATGCCTATATGCACTGTGGATGAATGCCTACCTGGCTGGCCACTTGTGGGTTGGAGGCCAGCCCCTCGAGCATGGCGGTCATGTAGGGGGCGTTGAACATCTCCCTCACCAGCTCAGGGTTGTCCATCATGTCCCGCATGATGTTCTGCAGAGGGGGGGCGCTCAGCAGGCCCCCGCCCGCCCCCAACTTCACCTCCTCCTCTGACTCTTCTCCCTTTTTATCCTCTTCTTTCTTGGGGCACCCTGAAGCTGGGAAAAAAGGATTTATTAAAGTAAACTAATAAAATTAAGTATTGAACTAGAATTGCATTTTCAGGTTAGGTGTGGTGTGGGTTGTAATACAATACTACTTACAATAATACAATATTACTTTACAATAAAATTATTACTAATACTAATATTACTTTATCCATGTCATAACAACAAAAGCATCAACAACAATTCCCAGAACAAGCAGATAACATACAATAGCGGTTACAGTTACAGGTTACGTTACGATAGATTAAAGGTTGATTATAGTATTGAACAAGAGCTACAGTCAGTGATACAACAAGTATTTAATTTAATACCCAAGTATTAAAGTAAACTTATAGGCTAGGCTTTATAGATATGCTTTGTTTGAATTAATGTTGTAGTAGAGGTACACACAGGAACGGGTAAGAATTTTAAAAACATGCCAATTTAAGGGAAAAAGTGTAAATATTGTGTGCTTGGTGATAATTTAACAATATGTTTCTTTATGATCAGCCTTGGGCGGATTAGGTTAGGTTTGAATTAATTATTGCCAGATGTTGGGCAAATGAACTGTAGAGCTATATTAAAGCTATTAGGTGAAGAGCCTTGTGATTTTGAAATGCTGCCAAGAAACAAGACAGTCACACGAGTACACATCCAATGCATCAGGAATTTGGGCAAAGTTAGATTTAATATGCACTAGTATCACATACACAGTGTGATGTATTAGCAGGACATTTTTTGCCCAGCATGATCCATTTATAAAATGTATAAGGCTCCCCTATCCTCAGTGGCAAGAGGCCTTAATTCATCATGCTATAGAGTGTTGATATGCCAATTTTATGTTTACGTACAATTCATTAAATACCAGGGATCATTGGGTTTTATTGCAACAAATGTTCTGGTCAGATTGATGCCAAACCACTCTAGTTAAGTTCCCAAGTTATTAAAACTCATCTCTGCTATATGAAATTAATTTTTTAAACTATTGAAACTATGTAGCAAATGGTTTTGAAGGACTCTTCACAACTTAAAAAAAATTATATAAACAAACTTTGCGGTATCTAGACATGTATATAACTCTCTATACTTTAGGTTTAACTACAGTATATACCTGCATATAACCTGAGAAACTATAGACAAAATAAAAAAAAAATTCCTGTATCATTAAAGAATATTCATATAAAGTAGACTTACAATTAAATGGCATTCCCTTTTAACAGAATAATTATGTTCTTCTGATACTCTTTTTTCCCAAATACACAATAGTTTATCGGCCAACAGCTATTTAAAAATCCTAGACCAATAACATTAATTTAATACTTTTAAGCGGGATTGTTTAAAAGAATGTACATTTTCTAAAATAATAATTAAAAAAAATTGTTAAAAAAACCTAAATGGTAAACTTGGACTTGATTTAGAAAAATGATAATCCTTAAAGCAAACCATGGCAACAGTCCATGTCATTAGTATTTTGAGTAATACTGTTCAATTTGTATCAAATTTAATTGATACAACATCTAATGTAACTCTTTTTAAATGAAAAGTATCTAAAAAAGTAAAAATGAACTACCTTGACCTATAACCAACTTTGATTCAAATTGTTTAGACTCTTTATTTTCAGCAGTAGCTAACTCAGCAACAGCCTAAGAAAATAAAAATAAGTTTGTTATCAGGCAATTGAATTTTTTTTATAAATTACTAACTATTCACTGATATTATACCTTTTAAACAAATAAAAACTAGAAGTGTGTAACACTACATGTCTACCAATTACTGATAAAAAAAAACCAATACACATTTAAAGGTTATGGTATACCTTATAAAGTAATTTTGATAACTTAAAATCCTAAAAAGTTATAGGGCATCAAAAACTTTATTATGACATCTGACAAGTACTGAGAACACATGTACCAAATTTGAAGTCCGTAGCTCTTTAAATTTGAAGAACGGTAGAGTGCTTTCAGAGCCCAATACTCCTCAAGAACCGCTTTTTTAGAACCAGCACCCTCCAAACGTGTAGAAAACACAAAATTTCGGATTTTCCACCCCATTGCAATACTCACATTATCTTATATTTCATATTACGTCATTAAAAGTAAAAGGTTTTAAATTGGTTACAGACATTGAAAGGGTCTAGCTTTTTGACCGAAATCTCTTTGATGACAATATCTAATCTAAATTTTAAATTCTTTCAAATTAAAAAAAAAAGTACCGTATATACTCGTGTATAAGCCGAGAAATTTTGGACAATTTCAGTGCCGTAAAAATCGGGGTCGACTTATACACGAGACATCAAATTTCCACAAAAAAAAATCCCATGTCCTTAAAATAAAACTAAATTTCAATCAAACTTAAGGTTTAGATACTATCTATTAAAAATAAGGACCCAAAAGCGGTTAAATCTTGAAGATGAAATAAGATTGGTATCTATTCACGGTATCCACCATAATGATACTTAATTGTTAGTTCTCCACGTGATGCGTATTTTGCACGTGTAGCTCTGGCACAGGGCAGTTCAGTCAACCAGTCTTTAAAGTGTAAAGAAAACAACATCGGTCCGTGACCTTGGCAGCATAGTCTTCACGCTTCACTGAACTTAGTTTCAACTAAGATTCTCCATTCAGGGTCGGCAATGTCAAGGACACTCGGAGATGAAACCCGTTTTATTTTCATTGGGGTTAAAATTTAGCTTGCAAAATAACTAAAAATTACGATCCCGTTATGAACCGGTTTCTTCTCATTTTCTTCAGAAGGCTGGCCCATAGAGTAAGGAGTGGGATAAAGAGGCTTCTCTCTCATTGGACCCCCATACAATCGCCTTAACATTGGAGTTTCCCATAGACACTAGCGACACCTACGCAAAACGGGAAAGGAATGTGAAGGGGAGGAAGTGAATGGGAGGGAGGAGGAGGAAAAGAGGATAAATAGTGGCGCCATCTGTGTGATTGCAAAATTACTGCCAAGAGCACTGAGCTAAAGTATTCTTTAGCTCAGGGGCCAAGAGGGGAAAAAAAATTTCGTGGGGCAGTGAAGATTTGATCCGGGGACTACGGGACAAGAGTCGCATGCTTTACCACTGAACCAGGGAATCTTGTCTGCAGAGCGCGATCTAAAGTTCAATTTGAGTTTCTCATTCTAAACTAGTGATTCTTATAAAAGTCGTCTTTATTAGTTATATTTACTGAAAATGGATAATAAGAGGAGAATAAAAGATATAAAATAAGTTACACAATTATTTTATACTTGCATTTATTTTTTTTACACAATGCAATATTTTTCTTGCATATATAATTGAACTCAATAGAATTTTATCATGAATAAAATTAAGACGCTTATTTTTAAATTTTATTTTTATGATAAATGATAGTGTTACAATTTTTAATTTCGTAACTTTTTATACAAATATAATATTCTTAGTAAAATGTAACGATAAATTAGAAAAAAAACTAGTTTCAAAGATAACAATTTTTCATATTTTTTAAAGAGAATACTGAAAACTTAATAATTTTCTAAAATATTATTTAATTAATAAAACAAAAAAATTGAGGTACACCTTTTTATGCGCATCATGTGAATCTATTAACAAAAAAAAAACTCTTTTAAATAGATAATGTGCATGACGATGAATACAATTATTATTTTACATTGTTAGTTAACGAAACTTTGTTCAGTTATACGTTTGTTCTTTTGTACGTTTTTAAAATTATTTACGATTTTAAATTGAGTAGGATACGAAGACATTTTACTAACATTTAAAAAGTTTCGTTTTAAAAATTATTGTAATGTTTATTAATCTATTTTTTCATTGAAAGCTAAATTAAAATATAATTATAACTTTTTAAATTTAATTTGTATGTTTTATTAATACCATTTAAAAAAAATATTTTTTATATTTTAAATGAAAAGTTAAATGCACATTTTGTTTTATAAAATATTTTATAAACTACAATATTTTCTCAAATATACATAAAAAATTGTAATTTAAAGATACTTTTATTCAGATATTTTTTAAAATAAAATATTGTATTTAACTTATTCACAATTTTACATTCTTTATATTTCTTATCATAAACATCTTTAATAAAAATATTTCGACTGTAATTTTTAAAAAACTTTAAATATTATGCTCTTATTTGTCTTTTTATTAATTTATAAATAATAATGCACACGTTTACTGCACACATAATAATTGACGGTCGAATCATCGCGTTTTTTTGTCTTCCAAACTCGAAGTCCCTTCACGTTTCTCCTCACCCGCCCCGCTTCGTAATACCCCCTCAACCCCCCCCCCCCCCCCCCCTACTTGGAGTGACGTTTCGAAGAGGGGGGAGGGGTGGGTAGGGCCACATTCCAATCCCGTTTTCCGTAGATGGCGCTCACATCTGTCTACAAAACCGGTTGGTGAAACCTCTTCTTACCCTCCTTACTCTATGGGCTGGCCTATCTGGCCTTTTCCTACCTCGACTTATACACGGGTTACCGATTTCGGAAGGATATTTGGTTTAAAAATGGGGGGTCGGGTTATACACGGAGTCGGGTTATACACGAGTATATACGGTAGGCCAAAAAATTTTATGATTTTGGAAAAAATATGTTTATATTGATATAGGTAACAGCAAATAAAAGATCTGCTTGTTCAACTTACTTCAGCCCTCGACTGAATGAGCTCTTGGATAAGTTCGGGGTTTTTGGCATGCTGCAAAGAGGCGCGAAGGGCTTCTGGGTCGTTAATCACCTGCCGCAAATCTGGGTTGGTCTGTAGAACATAGGGATAGATAAATTTACGACAGAAAGTTTAACAGATACACAGCCACAATATTATAGATATCAATGCTTGAAAAGGCAAAATAAATATGCTATGAAAACTAATAGACTTGTGTGTATAGTGAAACTAATTATAATAGTTTTCAATCGATTTATAAAATATTTTATTTTTATAGCCTTAGGTTTCGCAACAATGGGCATAAAACCCTGTAACTACATTTAAATGTGACTTTATTTGTAAGGCAAATGCCATCTATGTATAAATGTTCAATCCAATTTACGTGTAAACCTTCATTTAATTTCACTTCTTAGGTTCCATATTTTCAATTAAACCATTTACCCCAGTAGACAACCTCTTACCACTCCCATTGACACAAGAGGATGTTTACTATACATTAATTACTATAATAACAAATTTATACAGGAAAATCAACATGAAATTGCATTGCTAAAAAACTTCATAAGCAGACATGTTTAATTACTTTGCTAATGTACAAACATTTTATAAACCTTGTTTCAGAATTAAAAAATCTTGATCATAATTACTATTTTTAAAAACTAGAACCTCAAAACACAACCTTAAATGGCACCCACAAATAACTTTTAGAAAAATTAAGATATTTTTTTAATCGGTGATATTTCTTTAAAAAAAAATACAAAGGACAACATTTTATAACCTAAAAACTATCAAAGATTTTTTTTTCAGTTAACATGAGGAAAAAATGAAATTGCTAAACCATGCATTTGCACCCAATTACCTCGATCATTTCGGCCATCTGTGAATTACTGGTGATGACTTGCTGCAAAAATCTGGGATTCTCCATTATAGACTGAACAAACGGGTTATCCATGATTTGCAGAAAAAGATCTGGGTTTTCCTGAAGCTGAAGCAAGTAACCAAAAAAAGTATTAAAATTCAAAATCATAGGAATTATTTCATTGGATAGATATCAATTCTTTATAATTATTTCAAATTTTATGAGCAACAACAAATTGCCTAATTTCTATCATTTAAAAGTAAAGACTTGCACATTAATTTGTATAGCTGATTAGAGGTTTGAAATTGACTGTAAAGAAATGATGTATAACTAACTATAATACCTAGGGGTTAAATGTGGCCAGATAATTTAAATACGCATTTTTGCTCTTACAGCAGATTGTGATAAACAAGCATGCTCATTTACACTGCTTGTACAGATTTCTTTTAAAGAACTTTTAAAGATCAAATTTTGCAACGGGAAAACTATTTATGTCCAATATGTAAAAGGGACATTGGGATATTTTTGATTTGTGCTAATAATTTGAATAAAAGTAGGAATACAGCATACTTGTACACATTGAAAGAATAACATTTGTAATAATTTTAAATAATGTAGCTTCTGTGTGCATAACATATTTTGAAAAAACTAACAATAGTTATTTATGCAACTCATATGTAATGTTAGTTTAAAAAAAAAAGAGTAATTAATACATGTTTCGGATACATAGCTTTTATAATCAAGTAAAAAATATTTGCTTAGTTGCTAACAAAGTTTTTATAATCATGTGCGAAAGATCCCTCTTATTCTAATCAATAGTCAGTCACTGATATTTCCATTTTTCTAACTGACATTTTTTTTATTTGCATGCAAAGTGCTTAATAAACTTGTTTAATAAACTTGCTTTTCATAAAGTAAATTTGAACGAACCGGCAAATGAAAAGAGTTACTTTAGAGACGATTATGACAATAAAAAATGAATTTTTCACATGGGATTATAAAAATCTATATTTATTGAATTTCTTTAAAACCTAAAGACCTGGTTTGGAAGATAAGTTTTTCCTTAGGTCCTTAAAAATTATAATTAGGTCTCTAAGAACCATTCAAAGTATGATTAATGAACCAAAACAATACTAACAGCATTTTCCATTTGCTTCTGGACGTGGACAAAGTTGGGCGATCCTATTCCGATGCCCGAGAGACCAGGAATGGCGCCGAGCTGAGTCAGGTTGAAGGGGGTGCCCCCGGTGTCAGAAGGGGCAGTCTGGAAAAACAGGAGAGAAACAGACGATTGAAGCATATTGATGAGAAGAGTTCAAAAATGAAGTTAATTTTAACGTTAAAAAATGTGTACAGAGCTGTATTTGCTGAAATGATTCATTTGAAACATATATTTTTGATACAAAAAAATGGTTTGAAAAAAGTCTTAAATTGTGCATTTGAACATGAAAAAAAATAATATAACAGTTTTAGAGAATAGACATATTTCTTGTACTATTCTGATCTGATGTAAAAGGGGCGAAAAATCATAAGGCTATTCATTATTATAACATAACGGGTATAAATTTTTAGGAGAGAGGATTTAAAATGGATATCATTTCACCTAAGAAACATACTAGCATACACTATAAACATATGAATAAAAATTCAAATTATACACACGGCAACAAAAAATCTAGCATTTTAAAAGAACCGAAGAATACAACAGACAAATTCCGAGAAATTCCTGTAAATTAAGATTTTTTTTAACAAACTGTAACTTAAAATAAAAATATTTATATAAATTCTATAGAAAATGAATAATTTTTCACATTATAAAAGAATTGCATTTAAAAATAAACACTAACATTACTAACAAATTATTAATATTAGAAAAAATTGTTTCATAAACCTCCTTCCGTAATAAACTTTCATTGCAAAAATAAATATGAATACAAATTAATTATCTTCAAATATTAAAAAAAAAAGTTTCCAGAACCACTACAACAGCCGGCACAAAGAAATTTTTTGCAGTTACACTAGTCTTATGATCTTAACTTAAAAAGTATTGAGTTAAAAAATCTATAACTATGGGAACATATATGGTGGCATCATTTACAACTGTAATTATGTGATATCAGCATCTTTCCCAAATATGGACTTTAAGCACAGAGTTCTGTTCGACATTTTTTTTAAAGTTTTCACATTTTGCCTCGATTATTAAAATGAAAGCCTAAAAAATGCCGAAATGAGGATCCCGGGTTTCGGCACCAATGTTCAACGCGCGAGTTGGAACCCTCGTAAAACGCAAAATGAATTAAGACGAAAGAAAAGATTTAAAAACCAAAGGAAATTTATGAAGGTAAAAACAACTAGAATTAAATTAACCAACAAAAAATAAAGATGCTGCAGAAATAATGTGCCGCCAAAGAGTAACGGCTATATGTAGCCAGAAAGTGAGCAGCATGCCTTATGCAACAAGACACCAGTATATATACAAAAGATCAACTCAAAAATTTGCATAAGTAGAAACATTTTTCACTTATGTGGCTTTACTTATATGAAAAAAAATTGCAAATTCAGTTCACGTGCATAGACACTTTTAAGGTTTAAAGGCAATTTGTAATTTTATCAAACGTTTATTTGTCAGGTAAGAAATTCTAAAATCCCATAATCCAGTAAATTTTCCCGACATGTATGAATTTCTTCTATAAATCAGGGAATTTTTTCAATGAATTGGCAAACAACGACCACTAAGTTGCTACAATTTAAAGATAAAAGACAAAATAAGATTACCACACTTGATCTGACGACTAAATGAATGGTTCTTCCATCTTCAATTTCTAAAATAAGAAGGAAAGAAAATTTAAAAACAAAAGGTGTCACAAAAATCAATAGACAATTAATATTCAAATAGGGGAAATTGATTTAATAATAAATTTAAAATGCCAAAAAAATATTTGGAATATTTTTATATTAAGGGCCCTCATCTCAAAAATTAAAACATCAAGTCAAGTTTTAAGAAATACACTATTCGATGCTTAATTTTGAAAATAAGAAAATTTCAAAATTTGTGCTTTAAAATTTAATTTTTAAGAGAGATATAGGGTTTTAAATGTTAAAAACAACAAGAATATTTTTAACAAGAATATCACATATCCAAAAAAGCAAAATTTCTCCAAGTGAGCCATATGTTAATTTAATTCAATTTTAAAAAAATGGGCAGACACTCTTTTAGAACTATTGCCATATAAAGCAGGATATGTGTAACAAAATTACAAAATAAATTTTTGACAGTTTTGGAACAGCCTATTCTATACTCACTGGAACTGGCAATGGTTTCAGCCTCTTTTAAGACTTGTCCTTCAAAAATAAGACAAACTTTTTCCAAAGGAACCTTGAATGATTCTGACACTTGATTTTTTAACTAAATTGGAAAGAAAAAAGCACAATTTAATTAAATATCAGCGAAAAATAACATCACAACATAGATGAATGAGTGGGAAGATAAACACTTTGCGTGTATTTGCATTAAAAATTGAACAAAATCTGTTTGATATTTATTTAATATTATTAAACAAACTAAGTGTGTGTAACACTACACAGCTTTAAATTAACAATCAATATATTTCAAGATATTTAAATAAACTTATAGGGTATGTAACTAACTTTAAAACCTAAAAAAATCAACGGTGGCAGCTACTATTTGCACACGTGCCATTTTTTCAAATACTTTATAATGACATCCAACGGGGATCTAGTATACCAAATACTTAGCTCTTTTTGTTCGAGCTTTATAGAGTGGTTTCAGACAGACTGGCTGACAGACAGACCAATGTTCGAAAAATACTTTTCTTGGCACCTTCCAAAACATTTAAATCCTTCCAGAAATTTATCTCCATTTAGGACCCTATTGCAATACTTGCATTACCTTACATTAGGTAATTGAAATGTAAGGTAATGTCCAAATGTGGTAGTAAACATTTCACACAACTCAATAGGTATAGCAAAACTTTTACATTTTCAAGCTTGCAAATGAACAGACCGACCATTTTATCGTGGCTGTACTAAAAAAGTTAACAGTAATAGGCTATATCATGATCAGTTCAAGTTGTAACAGAAATGGAAACTTTGCTAAGCTATACATGGAATAATGATATCAACACCGCCTAACAAGTACTCAGAAAAGTGTCTATTTTATGTGTCCACTCAATGGATTCAAATCAACTTCTTTAGGTACAACTATGATATAATGGCCGGTTGGTTCAAAAACTTAACGTAGGGTTGCTATACCTTTTGAGTTGTATGAAATATGAAAAAGAAATGGGCATTTTCGTTGCTTGGCAACATAACACAAGTCGCCAAGTTCAGACCGAACATTATTATCATAGCTGCACCCTTCCTTCATATTAACTCAATAGGTATCGTCACTTTTCAGATATTGTTCTCATCAGGGCCAGATCTCCGATAAGGCCTGGGCAAAGGGCCTCAGTTGTTAAGGGCCACAAAATTGAAGTGAGTTTTGTGCTAAATTATGTTGCCCCTTGAAATTTTTATAAATTGTGCCATTTTATAGACCCAAATTATTTTTAAAGCTAGGAAATAAAGCATTAAAATAGAGAACTCCAGCGAAATAATTTGAATTTTTCAGCTCTTCTAGCTTTTTATTTTCATTCCGGCATTGACCATTATAAGAGTATTGATGCAAAAAAATTTCCTTAGGGGACCACAACATTTTCTGTGCCTTTAGTCCGTGTTATCCTAGATCAGGTCTTAGTTCGGATCAGATTTACTGTACGGTCCCCCTCGGCGCGATTTTTTCGGATTTGGCGATAAATAATTTTTCTAGCAACCTGTCTGACTTTGATTGAAGATTCGAATTCTATGACTTCGCACCGATGACGTTTTCCGGCAACCCTATTGGACCGTTGTTGAGTTTTCATAAGAAATATTTCCATACGATCTTTTCTTTGAATCGTGTTTTTTTTTTTAAAGTCGCCAAAATACAGACTTTTGGCGCGATTTTGGAAAGTTCGCCAAGGGGGACCGTACAGTAAATCTCTACCCTTAGTTCATATATATTAAGCTATTCTAAAATAACTAACCTCAGTGATTGTAGACTCTAACTCAATACTTAAGTCATGTGTTTCATCGGAATTTTTTACTGTAATCTTGATTTCTTCCTTAGTTTTGTCGCCTTCTTCAAGCGGTTCCGACTTGATTTCAACACAATCAGTCGCTAATTTGGAGCGTTTGGGACTTCTGGTATCTGAGTCGCAGACAACATCATCGTCATCTTTGGTGTCATGTGTAACTTTACTTTCTGCAGTTGATTTGGATATTTCTTCCGACATTTTCACAGAAATTTATACTGAAAGTAAAAGTAAACAACATAAAAACAAAACGAAATACCGCATCCTCTTAATCAGCAAGGTTACAGTGAAAGCAAATATCAACTTATAAAGCCGAGTTGTTGACGTCAATGGTTAGGTTAGGTTGAAAAATCGTCGCACTAGAACTACACAAGGGGTATTGGTGACGGACGTCTTAATAAAAACGAACCGCAGTCAAGTGACGAGCAGGCACTCAACGCAACCGTTAAGGGTGACATCGTACGTGGCGTTGGGTCTTTGGAGCTGGAGCATATTAAACGTGCACTCTCTGCAATGGTTTTTATTTGTCGGACATTTTTGGCTGCACAAACCGTTCATAGGTCGGCAGTTATTTTGAAGATGCCCGGACCCGAACCTGGGAGCTTCCTCGTGCAAGGCGAATGCCTTAACCGACTAAGCTCTCCAGCAGACCCCAATGTTTAATTATGCACACTGAAAAGTGAACTGCTCAATATTCTACAGATACAAAGTTACCTGGATACAAAGCAGAGGTGCCGATCCCCCCCAGAGCTAACGACGCACCCCCCCCCCCCCTAGAATTTTTTTAAATCCGCCCCCCCCCCAAAAAAAAAAAAAAACCCGGTGTGGTTTTTATATTTATATGGACTTATGGAGTACTGAACTTAAGTAATTTACACCACATTGTGTATAGATAGGAATCTTTATGGTGTATACATGAAACTTTATAGTAAAATGATATTTTAAGTACCATCGAATGGGGTAACTTTGTCCTAAGAAATAAAACCCAAGTACTGACTTTCTTCTTGAATATTTTTCTACTGATAGGTCAACGCAGAGTTGCCCCTAATTAAAGAGGGAAGCACATTTTTTAATAGCTTTTATAATCCGGAATTGCAACTTATTTTTAATTTTCCTTTAAATATATTTTTTTACAGCAAAAGCTATCGGGAATCTAAATAATCAGTAAAAATTCCGCTCAAAATTTATGTAATTATATTATTTTTTAAATCAATAAAAATAGCCAGATACGTGATCCAAAAACAGCTTCCTTCTATGCAACACATTCGACATTAACAAACAAATCAGAATAATTCTATTATGTTTACAGATATAGTTTCACTTAAAAATGTTACTATTTATTGAGTTACTAAAATTAAAATTAAATATTAAACAAAATTCTTACCCTGAAACTAGGAATTGAACTTTCTTAACTATATTCAATCACCCACACATTTGACACCAGACGAAAAGTATCTCCAATGGCGGGAAAATGGCTTGGGCCTGAGTATGTATGCTAGGCCAGAAATATTATCCGAAGGTCATTCATTCATAGAACTGTTATATACACAATTCTGAATATTTATGATGTCTGATGCTTCAAATGCTATAACAGCGATTAAGAAATGTTTACGAGAAATAATTGTCAGCACATTGCTTTCTTCCGACGCCGGGCCTCTTAAAATAGAATTATCATTTTGCAGATTGGATTGTTAAAGATTTTAGTTGCGATTCCTGTTTTATTATGTGATTTTTAAAAATTAGAAAATTTTCGGATACGTTTTGTTAGAAATTTTATTTTCAGTTTTTTGTTGTTGTTAATAATAAACATGAAGTTCTGTTAAAATTGATCACGACTTATTTAGTGCCAGTTACTGTTATTGTTCAAAATCAACTTCACAAAACTAAAACTAAAGCAATGCTCATACCCATAGACATATAACTATCTTTTAACATCAAAATCGACCAATCAGCATAAACGTAAGATTCCAGTTTATGACCATACTGTACCACACCACATGCCTCTTGAAATTCGAGTTCATCATACTACGTTTGAAAGCTGCACCACTTGAAAACAAAAATTTATGTGACTGAGTGAATCGTTAAATTGCTAATTCTTGGAAATGGAGAGGGAAAACTGTTAAAAAATCCCACCACTCTACCGTATTCTAACTAAGATATGTAATTTTATATCTTTAGTCATCTTTATACAAAAAAAAGCCACGTAATAATTTTTAAAATCCAGATGCACATTAAAAAAATTAAACAATGTTTTTCATTATTAATATTGATTAATATTTTTGGTGCACAAACATGTTTTAAAGTGTAAACTTTGAAACTCAAATTATCAGTTATATCAAATATAATTAAAATCTTTTAGTATCCTTTATTTTCCTTATTTCTTTATTTCCCTTATTTGCTTTTTTAGAGGGTTAACAGGCTTAAAATATTCAAATTATATAATTACGAAAATATCACCGGAATCACTGTCATAACACTTCAAAATAAGCTCTTGGAGTATTTATAGTTATAGCACAGTGCATTTTAACTTCATTTAGTTTAAAATAGATCAAATAGATTCATTTAATAAAGGTGTATCTTTGAAGCTTCCCTCCGTTTCGAAAACAACAATCTAAACAAAGTAATACTTCTAAGCGGGAAAATTGCACTAATGTCATTGGGTGAAAAAGAAATATGCGGGAGTCATCATTTCATCGAGTTGTATGTTATACAGACTGCGTGATATTTATGACATGAGAAGGCCAGCTGCAAGAGTTTTGTTTAAGCTTTAAAGAAGTGATGGGTTGTTTATGGGTAATAAATGTCAAAAATATGCGTCAGGCGCAGACGCCATATCCCATTATCCATGTTCTACTTTTCGTAATGTTCTAGGATTTTGGTTATCATTTTTGATTCTTGACGGTTATGCCCCCCCCCCCCCCCCAGGTATCTGGGGGGGGAGGCAGATGATTAGAAAGAACAAGAATTCATTAGAGTTTTATCTTAGACAAAATAAACCATTCACATAAAAAAAATTCTAATTTTTTTCGACCCCCCTCTAAAATTTCAACGACGCAGTCTGCGTCGTTGACCCTCCCCCCCCCCCCCCCTGTAGGCACCCCTGATACAAAGTACTTTGGCTATTTTTGCAACTTTGACGTTAGTGTTTGGCTCATTTTATGACTTGCTATGTTAATGCTATTTTAGAGCTTTATCTCCATTATTTAGTGATAAAGTTTAAAATTAAGTAACTTTTTAGTACGCGCATGCCTCTGTCATTTTGCGGGAGCACTTTTTTCGTGAGTCATAATTTTAGTTAATAATGAAGATATGGATAATTTCAAGAGCTGAAAATTTCGTGAATTCGTTTTTATAAACGTAACTGAAAATTCGACTTAAACTGATTCATGCTTCTTGAAAAGTATATTTAACGCTGCTGAACTGTTGATGAAAAATTTAATTTATGTATAGAACAAAAATTATGAATCATTTGAATAGCGATTACTCACTACAGTTGAACCTTGTTAACGCGAACTCGCTTAACACGAAATTTTGCTTAACATGAACTGGAAGTATTTCCCCGGTCTAAAAAGCTTTAAGCTAATGCTAAAAATCTCTTAACGCGTAATCGATTTAGGTGAAATTCCGCTTAACCCGAACAAAAAAAAATTAAGAATTTTGACTTCTTTTTCCTTAGTTTCGAATCAGAAATGAAACAAAACATGAAAAAAACCGGCAACGAACATTGTAAAAATAAATTGTCTTCTTTTTCTGAGAAAATCATGAGATTTTCCATGATTCGTCAATTTAAATCGGCATGTGTCGGATGACCCTTACGTCAAAAAAATCGTAGGTGTTTCTCTACAGAGGTTAAAGGTTAAGGGACGTATGACATTAGAATTGGTTCGCATTTAAACTTATTGATAATCAATCGAAAGTAGCAGGCCTTTAGAAACAAAAATAAATTCTCAAATGATATTGACGACAAATGTTAAAAAAAAAGCGAAAATTGCGTCTAAATATGGTGTGGCAGGGCAGGGCTAAAAGCACAATTTCAACAATTTAAAAAAAAAATCCTAATTTTTTTGTAGTATGTACTACTCCAAATAAACTATATTAATTGAATTACTTATTGCATTATTAGTGTATTACATTATAATGTAAGAATATTTTTTGAAGTTAATTTTTTAAAACTATTTACTGGTTCAATGAAAAAAAAAACCTGACGGTTAACACGAAACTAGAGAGCCTAAATAAAAGAACACGAAACGTTTCGGTGCTCCCTTCGAGTTAACGGGGTTCGACTGCACTTTGTGTTATGTGCTTTTATATTAAACACGAATTTAAATATTTTTACTTTCAATTACTCTGAAATAAAAGGCAATGAAAGTATTGTAATGGGGATTGAAAATCCGAAATGGAGATTTTGTGTTTTCAACACATTTTGGAGGGTGCTGATTCCAAAAAAGTGGTTATAAAAACATTGGTCCACCCTTTTGTCTGAAACAACTCTACAGCTAGAACTAAAGAAAGCTACACGGACTTCAAGAGTAAAGGGCAGAGCTTATAGAACTTATTTGGCTTTAAGGGTATTGCTGAAAAACGAAAAGCCATCGAAAAGCGATAGACTTCAAATCTGGTACACGTTTTAAAAAAAAATAATTTGTAAAATGTAATTGCAATCAATAAATAAATGAATAAAAAAATCCGAAAGTTGAAATCAGATTGTGACAAAACATTGAATACTACGAAAAAAAAATCAGGAGCAATCAAAACACGAATTTCGTAATTAAAGAAAGGTCAAAATAATTTCTTGTTCAGACTGCAAATTATTTAAATCCTTTTTGAGTTGCCCGCATTTTATTGTTAAATAACTAAAGATATTTTTTTATTTATAAAATTGTGGTTCTTTATACAAGAGCCTTGGGACTTGACCTGTTGGGTTCTCTTATTAGTGAGAACTGACCAGGGTTCGGTAAAACTCAGTGTTCTAGCAAGTTGAAATCTTTCTCGAAATTAAGTTTTCTGTTTATCCTATATTTCACGAAAGTTGTATACAAACGTTTCTTTTAGTAGTACTAAAGGTCTTCTCTGTTTGTACAAAAAACCTATGTTAAATTGCTATCCCACAATTTCACTAAATTTCTCTGCATAAGACAGAATATCATCTAAACATTATACCGAAGTTTTCTAACGCTGACGTTTTGGTAATGACGCTGAAATGTAATCAAATTAAAACCGAAAAAGTTTGATAAATACTAGTTGAATTAAAAACAAGTTACACATAAACTGTAAAATTGAACACAGCAAACGAAAAAAAAACTGTGCGTTTAAAAAAACTAATCCAAACAATTATATCGCAGAAGAGCAAGAATTAAAACTGAAATTCCATGGTAACTAATAAAATCGTAAGAGGCGATGACCTTCCAAAGTAAAATACCCCATCCCCCCCCCCCCAAAAAAAAAACACCCAGCACTTTTTGAAAACAAAAGAACCTAAAAAAACCTCCAACAGAAATATGTAGTTTAGCTGCAGCATAGCCATTTACATTTAACCTAAATTGTTATATCACGGTTGTAAAAAGATAGATACAACCGTTCAAGTATTTCAAGTTTAGTTCTATAGGAAGTAATTATATTGGCTACAGATATAGAAGCACAGAAATTTTGGGGAATTACACACCAGTAAGATGAAACTAGAAAAAGTATTACACATATATCAATTTTTCTTCTCTTGCTAGTTAGAAACACCGTACATTTTCTAAGCCTTTGTATCTGTAGCTCAATAGTGATAACCCACGGAACAATACATCAGTCGAAGCAAATTTTATGTTCAACAACCTTGTTTTCTTCTAGATAACTTTACAGTACTAAAAACAATTAGAAAATAACCACAAAACACATTTGACCTTACAACACAGTGATTTATTCACAAAGGCACCAGGCTATGTACAATAGAATCTCAAAATATATATATCAAAGAATAAAGATAAATAATTTTTCTGATAAATGCAGAGGAGAAAAGAAAAAAGACCCCTTAAACCAGAGAAGGAAAGAGCTCCGTGAGAGTATCGTCCCAGACGCTACTAACCGGAGACCCAACGGAAAAAGACGAGTCGTAACCGGCATCACTTGACGCGGGGCTCAGGCAATGCTTGACCGGACTCAGGCTCGGGTTTTGCTCCAATAATTCCGAAAATGGGTCCTCGTCAAAATGCACCACTTCTACATTCGACTCGGGTGTTGTAATTGAAATGGTAGGCAGTTCCATATCTGTGGCTTCTGCAGTGTAAGTTGTCTCACCGGGGGTTGGGTTTGTGGATAGCTCAGTGGGTAAGGTCGTTGGGTCGGTGTTGGTTTTGGAGTAGATGTGGTCGAGGTGCACCACTAGCTCTTTTTCTTTGTGGGATTCCAGGAGCTTTGATGGGGACCCCACCATTTCGGAGGATGGCTCTGGTTCCTGGAAGAAACAAGACAGGTTAATGTGGTTTATTGGGATGTGTTACATTTTAAATTTTAATGGAAGGAACTATAAAATATAGAAAAATCGGAACATCAAGGTAATGGATTTGTATTTTAAGCCTGAATAAATGTACAATTGAATCCGGTTTAAGTTCCACGCAAGAGTTAAATGTAATTGTGAAATTATAAACAAGGCAGCAGACCATAAATGATTTTGGATTGTACGAGAGAAAACAAGTTAGCCAAAATATGTCATTCAGTAGCATTTTTAATACATTTGCATAATTCAGTTTAAGCTGCAGACCTTTACTGGAAATTCTGGTACTGGGGAAATGAGTAGAGTGCTATACTTAAAAAAAATAAACACAGGCTAACAAGTCAAGGACCCCAGAAACAATAAGCCCTGATCTACTTAAAACATTAAAAGGCGGAAACGATTTTAGCTTGGTTGCTCCAAATGTTGTTAACTGAGTCGGGACTACATATTCTATCTATTGATTCTAATTAAAAAAACAGCCACTAAAAAAGATGAAATAAACAGAATTTAAATAAACACTTTGGTATAAGGCTCGGCTCTTCTCAACAAAGTAAAAATATAAGAGCTATAATATTTTTCTAACTACATATGACTTACATTGGTGGTTTCTGCACCTTCGTCACACAGTGTGCTTGGGAGGTCAAACTGCATAATGTCATCGCCACATTGTTGGAGTAAATCCAGAAAGTTAGGATCCTTTAAAGGAAAACAGATTTGTTTAAATGTCTGTAGCATAAAAAGTGTACTTTTTAACTGATAAAACATAATGTGGTGTTTTAAAATTATATATTGTCCAATTGTTTTGTTATCAACCTTTGGAAAAAAAAATCACAAATTTAGACTAGATTATTAATTTAGAATAAAAACAGAATGGGGATATAAAGGACTTAATGGTACATAGTTGTATTGCAATGTTTTAAGTAATAACTTTACTCTGTGCCAACAAAAGATAACACAAAAACAATGAGTAGAATGCAAAATGGGCCAAAATAATAATTAAATACAGCAGCAGTCTGGCTGGTTCAAACAAACAATTTTTCAATCAGTTGTCTGGTTCGAAACCCATTTTATGGTACTCTTTACATCTGCAGAAGGGTCCTCTCCCTAGCATATTTCTATTTTATCACTTTTTGTTGGCACAGTGTATAAATATTTCTATCTTATTAGTAAGGTCCTAACTAAATCCTATTTTTACTTGACTAGGATCGTCATTGGGGAACTTCCATGCCATGTCAACAAATACATTAAAAGAACATAACGCCAAGTCACTCACCTGGCTATTGCAGGCAAGAAGACGAATTGCATCATCCAGAGTGTAAGCGTCCGTGGATCCTGTTCCTGCAGCTGAGGCACACTGAAACACACAATTCGTTATGTTTACATAGGTTGTTAAGGAACATATGATGTGAAAGCCCAAGCATTTATTTATAAGCATCAAAAATACCCTGGCTTTTATCAATTTTTGAAAAATAATCATTATTTCAGTAAAATATTAATACATTTATTTATAACAAAAAATCATCGATAATACAAATCAAATATGAAATATTGTTTATAATTGATAACACCTAGATGTAATAATTATAGATCCTTTATTTTAATCTAATGAAATAAGTTCTAGAACACATTTTTTTTCTCTTCCCTATTAAAGTAAAATATTCTAAACAGGTCATTTTTCTGTGCAAGAAGGCTAAGAGAATATACACAATCACTCGGTATAGCAAATACTTGACACAGAAAAAACTCCAAACAAAGTTAGTCCCTAACACAGAATATATTATTATGATCAATAAAAGATGAACATATTAGAAAATGATTTTCGAAGCAAAAAATAATTATGCCGTCCAACTTGAGCTTTAACACAGCATGTCAAAGGGATAAGTTAATTACCTAATGAGCGAGGCTTGCTCAAGGAATCCGCTTTCGCCTGATACTCTAGACCCTTCTTCTGAATAGCTGAGACGTTCACTTTTGACCTAAAAGAGAGAACACACTTCATAAGTAAGGCAAAGGGATCATATATCTTTGAATAGTCAATGAGATAACACACTTAACCTTCTAAAGGGATACAGATGTATAAACCCATCACCAACCAGTCGGGTTTTCCAGCAGCACACAGAAATTTTCAAAAGTGTAATTTTATTAAATTTTATAAAATTTAAAGCATGGTGGTTTCATTTATAGCTATCTACTACAGAAATATAATTAAAAAAAATTAAGAAATTCAGTTTTCAGTTAAAAATTTTAATTTGAATACCATGCAGTGAAAACAAATTTGCACTTCAGCCAATTTGCTTATCCCTCAGAGGGTTAAAAATAATCGATGAAATAAGAAATGCAAGTAAAAAAAAACTTTTAAGTGTGTCAATGCCCTAGTTTTAAGATATTGTTACCAACACTGGGTTTGATTAGTTTTGTCAATAGACACTGTACATGTGAAATCACACGCTTAGTAACGAGTCTAAACAAACGGTTACTAGGTAGAGGCAAGTCAATGATGAGGGATGTATGTTTTTAGAAATAAACCTGGTTGAGTCTGTCCTAAATACAGGGTTGCCAGTCAAATTTAAGAAAAATAGTCGCTTTAGTTGCCTGGAACTTTCAAAATAGTAGCCAAAATAATTGCATCACATTTAAATACTGTTAGTGTTATCATAAATTATAGGATTTATAATTAATTTAAATTAGTTTTAAAAAATAGTTTCTATGTTTCCATAAAAAAAAAACAAATTCAAATAACTTTGCCTTAAAATTTACAGACTTTTTTCTTAATCTTTTCTCTCTTTTAAAAATGTAGGATTTTTTTGTGAACACAAATTCAAGATGACATAAAATAAAAATGCTAGAGATTCTGTGTTCGACAATATTTTATATTTAACTTTGATCGCTTAACTTTTTAAACATTAAATTCAACAAATTGAATTGGAAAATGTTTAAGAAAATTGACTTATGGTTGACTTTTGCATTTTTGATTATAATATACGCAAAACAATATCAACTTGAATGACACGAATAAACCTTTAGTGCATATTGGTTTTCAGCGATTAACTCAGACCTTGGTAATTTTTTTAATAAAATAATTAATACTTTTTATTTCATCTTGTTGGAATTATCTTAAAATGCATTATTTTAAGTTAAACTTCTTTACTTGCTTTTACATAAATAGCCTGCATTAAATATTACCCAATAATAACCCCTCATTATTTTTCTACTACAACCATCCCCAGAAACCCTGGTGATCGTAATATCGTGAAATTAAAGCAATCCTAATGCTTCGAAACTTCCGGCGATTAGAAAAAATTTCGGCGATTTTGGCATTGGACTTGTGGCATTTGGTGATTTTTCAAAGCGAAAAAACCTAAACAAATATTAACGATTATGAATTTTTTGTGAAAAATTAGCCCATTCTTGAAGTTGACAAAATGCCGAAAATAGTTGCTTTTGTTCCGATTGTATCTAAAAAAGTCGCCGAGGGTCGAAAATAGTCGCATATTAGTTACCACTGGCAACCCTGTAAATATAAATGCAATTGAAAATAAAATAACAAAAATCTGCTGAAAGATTTAACATACAACTTTCATTTAAAAGAATATATATTTATTGAAACGCAAATTATCAGCTTTAATCAGAATAAACTATCTCGATTTCATATAACTTTAAACTTGACAATAAGCAATTTTCAAAAAGGGTATTCACCTTTACGGAGGTTTCTTGTGTTTCCTCTTCAGAGTCCCCTTCCAACTGTGACAGCCTCTTCTCCAAGGCATCGATCCTCTCTGCTTGCTGACAAATCACAGACTGCTGTTCCACTATTTTCTCAAGAAGCACTTTTTGCTAAAGAAATAAAAACAAATAATTTTGAAAAAAAAAAAAGAGTATTCCGAGTCTTATTTTGAAAATGATTTAAAATAGAAGCATTTCAGATACAAATTTTAGATGTTAAAAAAAATACTATTTGAATGATAACTTGATTTCTAATGCATTTCAAGAATAATTTGCAATTTATGCCGTACGATTTCTTCCCTCAGAGTGCTTGATAAATTTCCTTACATTTATCATGAGATCCGAGTTTTGCTCTTCCAGTTCGGTCATCTTGGCTTTTTTCCTGTCTCGGGCTGTCTGTGCTGCAACCCTGTTTTTGAGTTTCCTACAAATGGCAGAACATTTGATTTACTTAGGTTTACTTTAAGTTCTTACGAAATAAAATACATAATACTGTCAAAATCGTTAATGTGTCATCTCAGAGGAAAAGAAAAAGTATTCGAGACAAGGTGTTCAACAAAGAGCTACTTTGTTGACATTTTTTAATAAAAAAAACATAACCTTGCTAGAATTTTAAACTTTGCTACAAGTTTCCATTTATTAATTAAAGGATTTTAATTTAAGTCATAAAAGTTTTAAACCTAATCTTCAATGGATAGAACATTTAGTTTTCTCGTTACTGTTGTCATTTCAACCCTTGCGAAAAAATGAGTTCTTAGCTACAGAGTTTTCGATTCATAACTAAAATGCCCATTAAAAGTTTAACGAGTTCCTAAGTAAACAATAGTGTACATCTACTTTTAGCACTTATCAGCGTATTTCTTCTTCAAAGAGGAAAACAATTAAAATAATTGTCAAAAATACTAAACAGACATTGCAAGAAAACTCAGATTAATTTAAACATTTTTGTTCTTTAATTAGGCCAGCGGTTCCGAACCTGGGGGCGATCGCCCCCAAGTGGGCGATATGTGTTATCAAGGGGGCAAAAATACTTGAGGGGCGATGAGTATTCAAAGGGGGAAAATTAAAATAATGTTGTACCTTTGTACAGTAACAGTAAAACCATTCTCTAACCATAACCAAACCAGCCAATTTTTACATTAAACTCTCTTAAATTTTCTAGAAACCAGTAAAAGTATCAGTTAATTATTTCACTTTTGTTCTTTAAAATATGTGTTTTATGTTTTTTCTATTTTATTTAAAAGTAACTGGATAAAGCTTCTTTGGTTGCTTTTATAAACGGTTAGTAACCCTAGTAGCAATTTTTCATCGATCGATAATCGAATTTTCATCGTTCACCGGTGAGAATTCGAATAACGGATTTTCGTAGAAAATTGCCCGATTGCTCGATAACTGCTCGGTTCTGTCCGCTCGATCGACCAACCTAGGATGAGTTTTTCCGATGAGATTCCGATCAAAAGTCAAGAAGAAATCGATAAGAATCCGATAAGTAGTAATCGTCCGATGGAATGGATCGACTCATCGTCCGATGGAATTTCGAACACTTTCCAATAAAATTCCGAACAGTTTACGACATGTTAGCACAAAAGGTTTAAATGAGATGGCGGCACTATTTTTTCTGTTAGTCAGGTAATACTTCGAATTTTAGGTGGAGGAGGACAGAACCAACAATCTCGGGACCCGCGCTTTTGACTTGCAACGAGGCGTTAGTCCTCTCGGCTATGGAGGCTTGCAGGGAGATTGCGTTTAAATAAAGAGATCAAAAGGTTGATCGTTAAAGAAGTTTTATGTTATTGATTAAGAAATTTTAATTTAGATTTTTTTTTTGCAAGTTGCAAATTCCTTTTAAATATTAATTTAAGTTAACAATACTAATATAAATATGTTTAATTTAAAAATAACTCTTGGTAACTTATGTATTAAAAAGTTGTTTGGTTCATAATATTTATTCAAAAATCTATTTTCTTTAAGTTTTTCAAAAATTAATCAAGGTCATTGGCCAAAAAGTTAAAAATTAATTTCCAAGTAAATAAAAGAAATAAGTTATCACACAGTAAAAATATTTATCTTCGCAGGCAATTAAAAATGTTGTGTAAGTAAATAAAAAATAACTATTACCAGTTTGAACATAATAGCTTTCGGATCTTAAGTTTTCGAAATAATTTAACGCAATTTGTATGTACTAAAATAAATTATAAGCCATATTTTTCGGTTTCTTATCGTTGCGATATCGATTCGTCATAATTTTCCGATGAAACGTACATCGATTGAATTTTCACCTTTGACCGATATCAAATCGATGACTTTTATCGATAGAATTTCGTACACTGATTGCCGATATATCGCCTTGTGCACTTTCGGAATACGGATGCGATCACCGGTGAGTTTTCGCTGAATCCGATGATCGATCGAGCACATTTCGAGAAACTATGCTACCAGGGAAGTGTTATAAAACTGTTTTATAGTTACATTTTAACTCAAATTATGATTAGACACATGAAAATTAAAAGGGGGGCGATGGCAGGATATTGATCAACCTAAAATACGGGGCAATGGTCCAGAAAAGGTTGGGAACAACTGAAGCAGGCCAACAATGTATGTGTCCAGATATATTTTTGCCAAAAAAAAAAAATTAAAAACAGTACTCAAACAGTTCAGATAAACCTTAAGATAAAAAAACTACATTAAAGCCATTCTATTTGACAATGTGAAAAACATATTTCACACAGATTAAACGAACTATTTACCAAAACTAGTTCTTTCAGTTTCCGGTTTTTCGGAAACGCCCCTTTAAAGTCAATGACACTTGTTTATGCTCGGACAGAGGCCCGTTCCCCCTCAATGGCGATTGCATCAGATAGTTTTTTAACCAAGATAATAATGACATTCAGGATCGGGATGCAAAAGAGATTTAAAAAAAGGAGAAAATAAGGAATTTATGATGCCCTACTGGAAGCTCCTTTTAAGGCAACATCGTTTATGTTTACCTTGTAATGAAAGTTAACAGTTAACTGGTACGGAAAAATTACGTTATATTCACCAATAAAACGTGTTAAAATATTTACACGGTAAAGTTTTATATTTTAGGGAAAATAAATACAAAAATACGAAAACAAAAATTTCATTGTGACCTCCTTAAGCACAAGAGGGGCGTAAATAAACAAGACGTATTTGATCAAACTGAACTAACGCTAAATATAAATTATTTAAATAAAATTTCAGGTCTGTATTAAAATGACGCAACAAAGGTTGAAACTAATCGATAATAGTTGAATTTCTCGACCTTTTAACTGAAACTTGATTGCTCGTTTACAAGCGTCCATATGGTAGCGAAACAAGAACCAATACAGAGAAAGTATAATTTACGATTAAATTCAATCCAATTACCTTCTCATAACCTTTTCTTCTTGCGACAGGTGATCTAACCTCTGCCTTTTTCTCGGGCGAGTCTGTCCCGATTCTGCACTGTCGCTGTCCGGTTCGCTGGTCAGCGAGCTGTCCCGATCCATGAGCATGGCCAGGTACGAGCTGGAAAATATCGTCTGCTGTTCCATCACGTTGCTCAGGTCGATCTTAGGTAAAATGCTACCAGGAAAGGCGGATATTTTCTTCAATTGAGGCATATTTATTATTTAATTCATCAAAGAAAATGTTATATCTTGTAAGTGCAGAATTCGGAGCGCCTCAAAACGCAACCTTCGTGTATCAAAACAAACGCTGAAATGACTGGAAATGAAACGTCGTGGCGCATTCTCATTGGTTGATGAAACTTCCAGACGAATTTCATCATTTCTGCCAGCGTGGAAGCGTCTGCGTAATCACAGCTGTGTATTTCTGTGTATATTTTTTTCTTTGATACTTCAGAATGTTTCCGGTTTTATACATAAACGAACACATCAAAATACACGAACAATTTTTAATTAAATCACGGCTTATTTCGTTCTAATACAATAAATAAAATTATTTTACTTTCACTTTTGAAATACTTATTGATTGTTGCCAGCTAATTTACACAGCATTAAATTAAAATGTTACATGTTAAAAAGGGAAATACTTTACTATAATAATCCACGCAATTTTTGATATTGAAAACACATAATCTGAACATAAATTACAATATTATTGATGAGACAAAGCAAAAAAAAAAAAATATTTTTATGAAGTGTCAAAAAATTAACTGTCAACTTAATTGAAACCGTAAAAACAGATGTTTATTTATTTAAAATCCGTTGCCGCGGAAAATTTTGAAAAAGCGTCTCATTTTTTTTAGTTAATTAAGTTATATTTATTGTTTAAAACTGTATTTGGCTTTTCGTAAAATGTGTGATCAGATGATACCAAGCTCATTCTGAGTGGATTTTGGGTTTGTTAATGATATTAAAGAAGCCAGGCATCCGATAATACAAAAAAAGTTTTTATTCGCATAAACTGTAATCCATTATGGATGCTAACAATATCGTTACTGCTTTCGTTACTTCAGCCAATCAGTATACAGTGAACCAAACTGACGACAACCTAAAACAACTTCAGAGACACTTGGAGATCCTGGTTTGCTTGACATCCGAAGAATGCAATCTCAGTTACTTCCAGAATCGGACGCTCCTCTCCTCTCAGTGCATCACTCACGTCATCAACGTCCTCCTAGATGCGTCTTCCAAACATCCATTGCTTTCCAGGGCACTCTCCGTTCTGCAGAACCTTCTGAAAAATCCCCACATATTCAAAACCCTGCAGACCACATTTCACTTGCAATCAGCTCTCTCGACCTTCATGCAGAACTACGGCATGAGTGCAAAAGACCCGCTTGTACTACTATGTCTGCAGATACTCGAAAAAGTGACCTACGACGTGAAAATAGATTACATCGAGCACCATTTCGAAAATTTCATCAAGATGTTGCTCACTTTGATCGAGTCCGAATCGGCACAGGCGGTCCAAGTTTACCTCCATATTCTGTCGAATATATGTCGGAAGAACCCAAAGGTCCAAAGTTTTTTGTGCTCTTTGCCGAATCTGAAGCAGATCGTCAAGAAACTCATAAGTTTTCTCAATTCTGTGCCCAGTATTATCCTGTACTCGCTGTCCATTTTGCTGAGTATAACTCCCTACAACAGCTTTGGAACACGATTGTGGACAGACGATCACTTGACGACTACCTTCGATCTCATCGGGAAGCTGATGTTCTGCGATGACGACAGCTGTGTTGCCACTGCACTGGATCTGTTTGTGGATTTGACTGCTGTAAAGAAAAACCAACTTAGTTTTGTGAAATCGCCCAGCCTGGTGAAGTGCCTGAAAAAGATGTGCAAGTCGATAAGCGAAGAGACATCGATGAAACGGGCTGTTTTGTATTTGAGGTTTTTCCTTACTGTAGCCGAGGTTCCTGAAGCTTTTCAAAAACTGTGCAGTGTTTTGTGTGTACCATCCCCAAATAAAGATTCTGGTGACTCTTCACAAAGTTTCAATATCCATCCTATTTTGGTGGAAATGTGTGCCGTGAATTGCAATGAAGGGGCCCCTTTGAGAGAAAATTCTTTGAAACTTGTGCAGAAACTTTTAGGTCAGTATAATAATGGAAACTTTTGCTACATTGAAGAAAGTGTGAAGTTGATATTGCAAGGTATTTTCGAAAGCATGCAGGGGCCCTCGTTGACGAAGGATCAGGAGTGGGAAGGATATTTAAAAGCTCAACTGGCTGTGTTTGACATTTTAGCCATTTGCTGCTCAAGTGAAAGTCTGAAGATCTTTATTTCTCACCACTTAAACATTCACTTGTGTGAAGAGGTTGCCAAATTTGTTCTTGACAAGTGCAGCACGGATAACAGCCTCTGCTACGAGTCCAGTGTTGATCTTTTCCTGATGATTGTGGAAGTCATTCTTGGTCTGGAGACCTCATCCGTTGGCATAGAACAGGCACTAGAAAGAATGTTGGAGAACAGTTCTGCCATGCAGTGCCTTTCTTACGCCTTGACCTCCAGCAACAATGAACTTATTACCAGGGCTGTGAGGCTGATGTCACAAAGCAAAGGCAATTTTTCGGTCAGTCTTTTGAGTGAGAGTTTACTGATGAGGAATGTCAACCTACACAGAAGTGCCAGTCAGTCCTCTGAATCTAGTTCGCAGAATTCTTTTACGAGTGATTTCATGCCATCGGCTCCCAAGAAACCACACCTGAGCCGATCCAGTGGGAAGTCTGTGGATTTCCTTCTCAGCAAGATAGAAAATGGCCTCCAGATTAAGGACCTTAAATCTTCAGAAATAATGGACCTGTACGAGCACAAGATTGCCATGCTCACTTTAAAAGAACAAGAGCTGCAAAGTTATGTGGATGCCAAGACGGCCGCACTACAAGAAGCTGATAGGCTCATAACGCAGTACAAGTGTCGCCAATCTGACGCAGATACGGAAGCACTGAGGCTGCGGAGCATGATGAAAGAGTACGAGCAGAGAAGCGAGCAGTATGCAACTCAACTCCAGGTGGCTGAGCAGAAGCATCGGAAGACAGAGGCCAATTTCTTGGAGGCCCGTCAGAAGCTGAAGGAGATGGAACAGCAACAGAACGAGCAGAAGGACATGGCAACTTCTCAGTTGAACAGGCTAAACGAGCAGAAAAGAAGTCTTGAAGAAGAAAAGGCAAGGATGGCAGAGCAATTAGCTGCTAAAGAGCAGGAGAAGAAAATGCTCACTAGCCATCTTCTGCAAGTGGAGGATGATCTGAGGCTAAAGAACAAAGCCTTTGAGGATCTTGCCGAAACCTTGGAAGAGCTGAAGAAGTGTTCAGAGAAAGCCAAGGTGAACTACGAACAAGAGCGGCAGCATCTCCAGAAGCTCATTGAGGCTTCCCAGCAAGCAGTGTCTGCCCTTGAAGAGAAAAATGAAACTTTGGCCAATGAAATGGCGAAGAAGACCGAAGATTTCTTGCAGAGAATCTCAGACTTGGTGGCTGAAAAAGAACAGCTCAGTGAGCAGCTTAAGTTGAGAGATTCGAAAATTGAAGACCTTAGCGAGTCTTTGAGTGAAAAAACGGAACGTCTCCAAGAGACCGCGACCGCATTAGATAAAACCAAGGCGAACTTGGAGCAGACCGATGCTCAACGGAAAAAGTTGCAGCAGGATAAGAAGATTCTGGAACTCCTATGCAAAAAATACGAGGGTTCTATTGAGGAGAAGGATTCACAGATAAAGACAGTAACCGTTGAGTTAGAGGAACTTAAAAAAGAGCATGAGGAGGCAGTGACCGATAAAGACGGCCAAATTAAACACCTGCAAGATGAACTGGCTAAACATGAGTATATCACAGGGATGATTCATAATCTTACGAGTGGAAAACTTGCTCCTCCTAAATAGAGACAAATAACATTTCCTTTGGTCAAATATATATTTGTAAAAGCATATGATTGCGCTTAGTGAGTTCTAAAAACTTGGTATTAGAACTTTTTTTACTATCAATTTCGGTGTCTTCCAAGTTTTTGATTTGTTGCCAATACATTAAATGATTATTCACAAGATACCAAACTTATAGTTTTTTAAATATTAGTTTGCATGAGTACACATAATTTTATTTTCCTATAATAGAAGTCAAACTGATTAGTGAGCCACAGTGATATCAAAATATTGAATAAATAAAGGGAATTTGGCAATGAATCAAAAATTGTATGACTCCTTTATGTTAATGGAAGTCCTATTAATAGGATGTGCACATACAAAAAATATTTAAAGTTGGCTAACTTATTTAAATTGAGTTTAGATACAATCATGCTGATTCAATAATTTTACTTATGTTTTAGTTTTTGCACGGCACCATTTGCACCAACTTGCTTAGTTGCAATCATAATTTTTGTAAAAAAAAATGTGTCTTATGTATTTTATTAGTTTCTATGAAAGACAATAAGATATTTTTGGAACTGTGATTCCCTAAAGTTTGTTAGTGCTATCAGATATGCATGGGTATATATATTACACACCCTTGGTAAATTGGTGCAAAATCCTTTTTTTTTTTAAATAAAAAAGAGAATCTACAGAATAGATTAATTCCCCAGCATGTTTATGATGAATAAATATTATATTTTTATTAAAATTGCAAACCTTACTAAATTCATATGATTTTTGTGTTTTAAAATATGTTCATTTATCCATAGCTATTCCATATACTTTAATATTTTCCTAAATGTGGCCCTCTAAAAAAATAATTACTCTCCATCATTTAATTATAAAAGCAGCAATTATATAAAAAAGGCCTAGCATTTGCATTTCCTCTCTTTAAAAATCAGTAAAAACAGAATCTTGTTTAACCATCTGAGGCATATATTTGAGGTTTAGTAGGCAAGTCTGAATAGGTCTGTTTATCTAACAATGTACAATATTTTTAAATTTTATTGAAATTCGACATTTAAAACATTGAGAAATCTTTTAAAATTACTTTACTTATGAATGTCTGCATTCAATTATTGATTTGAAAATTTAAATTTCATGAGCATTTTAAGCATTTTTCCAAAGGTGCCCTTAGAAGGAAAATAAACATAGTTTGGTACAAAATAATTTTATCCTGAAGTATTTTCCTATAAATAAATATATATTTTTGGGTAACACAAGTGGTTTTGAGACCAATTTCCTTTTTACTGAATTTTGACCTTTTTTCTAATTGGGGCTCCACGCACTGACCTGCAGGATGGTTTGAATAAAATTGCAATTTAAAAAGTTTTATTATGAAACTCCTTGTCAGAATGAATTGAAATTATACATATGTGGCTAATGGAATTGTGTTTACTGAGATCCATTCAAATATTTCCCCCTCCTGTTACTTTAGAATTTATTTATGAGGTCTGTTCGTGTTCCATACTCTTAACGTATTAGTTTTGAAATTTACGTTTTTGCTTAACCGTTTAGGCAATTTTTTTTTATAGGTATAAAAATATTTAAGTCAATAAAACAGATTTAAAGGGGAGAATATCATCAGTTCATTTAATTATTTGATAAAGTTTTAAAAAAAGTTGCTATCTGTCAGTCTCTTTCAAAACTTAAAAAATTATAAATAACCAGATATTTTTTTTGTTGTTATTATGAATTTTATACGGGTGGAAAATGGCGGAATTTGTAGAGCAAGTATTTCATAGAAATTAGGGTTGCCAAATAATGCATTAGGTACACTCATGTCGAAACTTATCTTTCTATGATTGTTTTCCAGTGCACAAGAGTTGAATTTTTTTTGAAAAAAAAATTTAACACTTTTTCTAAGATAGGGATATTTAAAGGACATCTTGATTAATGTGAGTTCATGAAAGGTATTGAAAACCGTTGTCCTGCAAATCAATAATTCTAATTTTTCTAAAAAAATTGACCTGCATCTTTCAACAGGTATTGTAGCATTATTAGTGAGAAAGTTGTTTGAAATTTTTGACGTATCATTATTTCACTGAAGGAAAAAAAATCAAAGGAGGAAATCTTAATATTGCGTTGGGGAAAAACAAAACGGATATTGTTGCGTATTATTGAATATTATCAAAAGTGTCGCTGCAGGCTTTACCTTATTAATTAAAGAAAGAGACCATGTCTTTGTGATATTTTGGACTTCTACTTGGGAGATAGAAGCGAAAGACCTGTGGCCCTGAAACAGATGTTCTTGAAATATATGCTATATGTTTCTATTTATTATAAATCCATAACTCATAGTATAAAGTGGAGATTTATTCATAAAATTATGACTATTTTTCATGAATGGAATAAAAAGAGAAAATTGTTGATACTGGTACCTGCAATGTGTTATTGTAATTTTTAAAAACTACAATAGTAATTATATATCTAGTTCTTTTTGTATGAAATTTTTTAATAATTATTTTATATAGGATATATATATCAACCAAACTATTGTGTTAAATAATTATATTGACCGGAATTTAAATTAAAATGTTTGCATGATTTTCAAATACTGTTTGAGTAATTTAGGTTTGTAATTATGCATTTACGAATACTTGTAAAGTTTAGTGAATTTCCTTAATATTACTACCAGATTCCAAACGAAAAACTAAATTTTAAACTTATTAACTTTGTTAATTTGACAGTTTTGTATCAGCACAAATTTAAATTTATCTCATATCTATTTTTACTAGACTATGTTGTAATGAACTGAATTTATGGATAATGTGTACTATTAAAATAAATAAAATTTGTTAAGTACGGCTTGCTGTACAGCTGCCTTACAAAAACTAATATTAATCTGATTATTTTGTCCTTTATACATCCTAGATACCCCTTCCCCTTAGTCGATCAACCGCTTTCTGAGAAATATTATTGCACCATTTCTCTAACGAACATTGCATACCAACTTTAAATATTTTCGTTTTTCATTTCTTTCTGTGAAAATAATATTGATCAAGCAATTTTTTTAATGAGTGTGTTGAAACGGATTCACAAAATAATACTGAAACAGGACATGAGAACATTTTACGAACGTGCATTTGTATTTCATTAGTAGTTAAGTAGTGCTTCAATTCAATTGAAATGCTTAAAACAAAAACGCTTTTTCATGACTTTTTAATCTTTCCATTTTTGTGATATCAAGTAAACAGTTGAGCTTGCGTACTTGTTTATTGTTTAATACACAGAAGTTTTTTTAGTTTGTATATATTTCGTATTTATGTTTTCGTTATGTATGTTTTTGTTATGTTTCGTTTCTATGTAACTCGTATGGCAATCCCAAATAATGCAGTATAAAAGGAAAGAAGTGTAACCCAATTTACTATAATCGTGACTAGTGATTTCTGCTTGATATTGATTAGTTTCTATCAATACGAATCTTGGTGTAATGAAAATACATGACAGTGCAATTTTATCAAATACCTATGTACGATATGGACCGAAGCGAATACCTTCCAATGATAGTGGGTGGTTCATGAATAATTGGTTTGAGAGAAAGGCTCATGTTTTGGCGACTTATCTTAGTTCTAGGTATAAGCCAACTTTGTTTTCTACTCAACCTCCTGTGTTCCCAGAAAAATACCACTCACATATTTTTTTTACATAAAAATATTTTTTAAACAAAAATATATATATTTAAATATATGTTCTGCTAAGAATTAAAAAAAACACCTCTTAATATTAATCGAGAGGCGCATCTATTTGATGGAATTTGGGGGCTTAAAAATTCTAAAAGTGCACATTTTCGTGCTAGGAATGAAAAAACAAGTTTAATCAGAGTTTTGTAGTAAATTGTAAATTTTAATTTTTTTTTAAATGCAAAATACTTTTGAAATTTCCTGCTAATAAACTCGAATCGTGTTGAATCTCGAGCTACGTAGGTTTTTATACAAATAAACTACTACCTCTAATAAAAAACCCAAAATCTTACCTTTCAGACTATCTTCTATCAAACCATTTCAGTTGTAAAGTTTACAATAAATTGTGTTTAAACAGGAACTTAAAACAAAACATACATGTAAATGGATGTCAGATCCCAGGATGTTAAGCTGTTCCCTTTTTTTACTTTTAATATCAATTTAATTCCATAAAAAATAACATTTCTAATATTACCAACAGAGAACTGATATTTTTATGACGTTTAGTTAGAAATATTCTTATAGTCATCCATCCAACCCCACGTGACATGGGTATTCGGTTACGGTTGAGATAGCCAGACCAGTCTCTCTTCATCACAAATGTTTGAACAATCTTTGCAAAATATCTTGCACGTTGAAAGTATGTCACCTATGATGACCGTGGCATCAATATAATGCAAGCAATGAAACAAAAACATTGATGAGGGAAACTGTTTTTTTGGCTTGAAACGTTTTCTTGTGTCAGAGTCATATACAAGGTATACTCTGAAATAGAGTAACCTACTCAAAATTTTTTGCAGATAAATAAACCGCGAAATATTATTTTAAGAACTTAAAGAAATAAATATTTTGCTTTAAAATATTGTTTAATTAATTGGTAAATCGCTGATTGCACAATAACCTTTGGCACAATAATGCATTTACCTATAAAAATAATTCATTACATTACTATTTATGTTTCTTGCTTAAGGCTTAGTCAAATTTAACCTTAAAATAAAGTTAGTGAGAGTTCCCGTTAAAAATTTATTTGTTTTAAGAGAACTACAGTATGAATTGGAATTTGTCCGTACTTATCAGTCAGTTAGTAGTAGTCATTAGACGTTGCAGATAAATATTAAAATGTAACTAACATGTTTGTTCGAAACAAATAATGTAAGACTATTTATTACAATTATGACGTCTTTCTAAATTCTAAAAGCGTAACATATAGAACATAGTTCGGTTTTTCCAAAGCATTTTATTATTATTTCTGATAGGATGATGTTTAAATCCTCTTCACACACAACGTTATAGCAGGGATACTTCCTTTAAAAAAAATCAAAAGATTTTAAAAAGGAAAAGAAGTGCGCTGAAATTTCCGTCCAACTGTTTCTCTGTCTGTCCGTACCATTGAGCTAGAAGAAACGTGGAGTGAGGTGTGTGATTACAGGGCAGCAAACGAGCCGGTTCAATAACGAAACGCGGAGGAATACACGGCACTGCAGCAGAAACGAACTGGGTAGAAAACCTAGAAACTTGCCTATTTCGCTATTGGGTTCGTCTTCACTAGAGCCCTCCATCCCTGTGTGTAAAGAGATGCGACAATGGAGCCCAAAATTGTCCAAGCCGGGTTTCCAATGAGAAACCGCCAGGGAGAAATTGGTCAGGCTTGCTTGAGCTTGGCGGTTTAACGCTTATCGTTAATCGTACATGTCTTGTACTAATCCTGCCCGGAAAGAGTAATTAGTTTAGCTTTAACTTTAAAATGAAGGTTATCTCAGCTGTATTGCAGTTCAATAAATTGATTTCGGAAAAATCATTGAAATGAATCGGATTGAATCTTAAAAATTTTGGAAAATACGCAACACTAACAAGATGGTAAAGTACAAGTTAATATTCTTTTATTAATAAATCACAAAATAAAAATTGCTCAAAACAAAAATTCCATTTTTACCAATACTATTAATAAGTGACACGATAGACGATACTTTTTTTAAAGATTTGAGCAGACTAGTTTGTTTACCCACAAAAAAGAATCTTCGCCAAAAAGTAGCCAACTAGAAAGGCGCGCGAATAAATGTTTATTCTCGTATTTTAAGAAAATACGAAGATTCTTTGAATATTTAAAAAGGTGGAAAGATTTCTACACACATAAAGTGAATAAGTACTGTTTTTTAAAACGAAATGAAGCAATATTTTATGCATAATATGTTTTAATAGCCATCATAAATACATTCAGGAAGCGTACTGTTACAGGAAAATTGTCTTTTTTTTTTTAACTACTAAAGTATTTTTGAAGAAAATTATGGTTTTAGAATATTCTTTACACATTTAGGAAATCAAAAATAAACATAAAAAAGTTGTACTTTCCCTAAATTTTATAATTTTGGTCCTCGGCCATCAGGAGCGGCTGGCAATTTGTCGCATCTCTTTCACACAGTACGAGTGTAGGGCTCTAGTCTTCACTGGTCCTTAGTTAGTGATCCTTATGGTTATTTTCTTAAAAAAGTTGCAATTTAAAGTTAAAGAAAGTTAATTTCTTTCGAACTAAAAATGTTAAAATACATTTAGGAGCCCAAGTCAATATGATAGAGGGGTCTCATACAAGCATTGCATACAAGTGTAGGGAAAATAGTCCTTTTCTGCCCTGTTCGCTCAAAAGGGTGTGAGTGGGTTTTCGGCTCGCTGACACCTCACCCTTCTAGCTCACTGCTGTTTCCCTTCTAGCTCAATGCTGTAAGGTTTTCCAGTAACACACATAATCAAAAAATTGTAGGGTAACGAGTGCAGTGATTGGCACCCTCACAGTGATTGGCCCCCTCATTCATTATTGAAATATTGAAAATAATACGATGTTAAAGCCCAAAATGTTGTTGCCAACATGACAAACGTTAATGGCTGCCTGTAAGAATATTTGTTAGCAGAACATTTGTTAGAATTTCTGTTAGCATTAAAGCAATTGGTTAAGTAAGTCCTTTCAGAATGTTCTGATCCTTTTAAATTAAATGCCCTTTTCACCTATTGTATATGAGTTCTAAGTATAACTTCCAGAAAGTTTACCTTATTCTAGATGAATAAATTTTGATAACAAATAGTCAGTGATTTTTCTTAACTTTAATTTATCCGACAAATATCATACATACTTTTTCACCCTATTTTCCAGGGTGCTATTGTACCTCAAAATTCTTATAGTAGATGGCGCCACGAAAACCTTTGTTGTATTCTTCGAAGATGCATTTGCCATCCTTTCGTATTTGAAATGTTTAGGTCTGAGATAAATTTCCGAGTTTAACGTCTTGGCAACTTTTTTTGTGGAACAACACATCGCACCTGAAAGGTTCAGGCAACACTATAAATGTTTTCAACTATAAATGTTGTTTCTTGCTTAAAGACTGATCAAATATTGGAAAATAAATAAAAGTGTTTTTTAAGGCATGCAACCATATCCAATGTGTTTTGAAACCGTATTTTACTGAAATATAATTAATTAAACTAGTATTACAATAATAATGCGTTAACAATTTCAAACTCAAACTGTGAGAAAAAAATGTCAATTGACTTAGCCCTTAGTGGATTAATGTAGTAAACAAATAGCAGTTGCTTTTAAGTCATCCACTTTTGCATACTAACAACTGGGACCTCGTTTCCAAGTGGTTTCTGTATTATACTCAATACAAAATATTTTATGATATTCGCATCCCACTCACTACCAGTCATTATATAAATCAGTCATGCACTGGAAAATGGAATTCGCAATTAGTTCTGGGGGTGCTTAAGTACACTGCCGGACTTATAAAGTTTGGGGCCCAGGGCACAAGCAAGTTTGGGGCCCAGGGCACAAGCAAGTTTGGGGCCCAGGGAACAAGCAAGTTTGGGGCCCAGGGCACAAGCAAGTTTGGGGCCCAGGGAACAAGCAAGTTTGGGGCCCAGGGAACAAGCAAGTTTGGGGCCCAGGGCACAAGCAAGTTTGGGGCCCAGGGCACAAGCAAGTTTGGGGCCCAGGGAACAAGCAAGTTTGGGGCCCAGGGAACAAGCAAGTTTGGGGGCCCCCACAACATACATTACTAATATATCTATGAACGTGATTTTTTTTCATTTTAAAGTTGTACAAATAATTCCCCTTTAAAAATTATCTTAGCATTATTCGTATTAGCATTGCATATGTTACATATTTTTTAAACACATGAATAAGACATGACATCAGAAACATATATCATTGGAATATCATGTAATCTCATATTTTAAGTACACACATTATTTTTATTCAAGAACAGGGCAGAATTTAATAAAATAACCCACTTCATAATAATTATAGTGGCTGGCTTTTGAAACATTAAAGGCGGTTGGTTTAATTGTATTATATTTATTATTTTTTTGTAGCAACTAATTTTGATACATGTTTTCCCCCATAATATTTTTTAAAGCAAATTTAGGGGCCTTGGGTAAGTGCTCCGTTTGTCCGGCCGGAAATCAGGCTCTGCTCGAGTACACTAGTCTCCTGAAATCTAGTCTCCGGAGTTTAAAGTTCCGACGACGTTAGCGTACGTTTTCGTTCGAAGGGTGCCAACCTCTTGATCGCCATTCTATACTACGAAGCAAACTTGGCTGTGTTAAAAATCCTCACTGAAGCTAGAAATAGACAATCGGAAACTTTCAAATTATACCAAACTTGCAACTCTAATATACGTGGGGTGTAGGGCCGTAGTGAGCCTAGTGGTCAGCGTCTCGGTCTCGGGATCGGAAGGTCCTGCGATCGAGTCCCTGTACCACTGAAGACCTACCGAGTATATGCGGAGTACGTGCTCGTTAAATCTGTTGGGTCCGAAAGTCCTCTAAGTTCCCATACCAAATCAATACCTCTGGGGGTGACAAGCCAATTCTGGGGATCCTCTAGTTGGCCTCTGTCTCTAAAAATTAGATGGATCCACTTATGTGTGTGTGTTGTCTGTTGTGTCTGTCTTACTTGACGAAGGTTTATAAGCGGGTCGCTGACCAAGCACACAAACCTGAATATATATGTCTACCAACCAACCAACCAACGTGGGGTGTGCTTGGGTGCCATACGTGCTTGTTAAATCTGTGGAGTCTAAAGTCCCGGCGGTGTTGGTGTGATGTTGCTCGAAGTTCCGTTGGATGCCCGCTCAGGTGTCGACCTCGTCACTTGATGATCAGTGTTCTAAATTACGAGGCGTTATTGGCAGTGTTAAAGCTCCTAAAGAGGCTAGAAATAGACAGCCTTAAACGATTACATTAACATAATGTATTAGCGAGAGGTCCCAGTTAGTGTCCGAGAATTGCCAAAATAACTGCCTCCCTATAAATGGTGTGTGCATCTAAGAAGTCCGACGAATAGAGGGAGTGCACGTTAAAATATGCACCCGGACGCTACGTACGATGTCGCTCCATAAAGTATCATTGGGATCCTTAAAGTATCATTCACGACTCGCCACTTGACTCTGGTTCTAAGTTATGACGCCAAATAGCCCTCGTGCAGCTCAAGTGTGACGATAATTCAATTCAACTCTAACATACATTGTTACAGAAAGTTAGGGTTCAAAGCAAACCTGGGCAAAAACCGAATGCAAACCAACCCGCAGACAAGACAAATCTTTTAAATTCCAATCACCGTCCTGCCGCGCACCCATGCTGCTTTCTCGAGAGCCCCGATTTATCCCTTTTTTATGCTATGCTCGGAGAACATTGAAGAAATAACGGTTTGGTGATTTTCGCATGTTTTTAAAAACCCATTAACATAATACACAATTTTTGAAATAGCAATATCTGTCAAAGTTGTGCTTCATAATTTGAGAAAATTTTTCACCAGGCATATATGAGGATATGTGAATAGTATTAATAACAAAACTATTTAAAAGGTACACTATTATCGGGTTATGTAATGTAATGTGTAATAATGAATATTTATTGACTTTATTACATCTAGTTTATCGTCAGACGTTGACACTACATAAAAAAATAATTTATTAATTTTCAATTAATAATTTCGCATCATATTTAATGTTTCATTTTTGTTTTGTTTTTATTAATTTCTCATATATTAAATGAAACTGCATAAAATTTAAAGCAATATTGTGATTTCAAAGTTAATGCACTATGTTTTGGGGACTGACCATGCAACAGTAAACACATCATTAACATGGTATTGTATTTTTCACCAAATATTGCAAAATAATTTTTTTATTTTGCAAGCTTAGTTTTTCTTCAAGGTAGAACCAGAAGGGTAATTTAAGAACAGAACCAGAAAGCAATTGGTTTCTAAATTCATCTTTTAAATTTCCAACCACGTTATCTCTTCCTACCTCATGTAATACACATCAAACTGCCATTAAGAAGGCATTCTTCCCTTCCTGGAGATTATAGCAAGCAAAGGGGGAAAAAAAGGGAAAAAGAATCCTACTCATAAAGCGCAATCAAAAATATCTCATTCCCATCGCACGAAGCCGCTCATTTGCATATTATTGTGTTGCCACCATCCCACACAGAAAAAGGGGCCCCTAATCTGTATTTCATAATATACCATTGCAGATTGGACCGCCATTTATCAATGGGAAAAAGAGAAAATAAAAAATGGCGGCGATTGTGGAATGAAAATTATAAGAGATAAAAAAATATCGTCTGCCTGCTTTGGAAAGAAGGTTTTGAATTTATAATCAAAGTCCCTGTGAGACATGTTGAAGGGGAAATAAAAATCAGCGCAAGAAACGAAAAAATTTAATATTGATGGAGTCTGCGATAAGTGATGCAAGAAATATTATAATAATAAAGTTTTCGGTGGGATAAAAAAGAAGAATAGCCGATCGTTTCTTTCGCTCGAAAAGAATGTAAATAATATTTATGTCAAACATGATTTGGATTTTCGTGTCGATTTTATTACGCATGATGTTTAAGTAAGTCAACTTTATTACGAGTTCGAATGAAATAAAATAGGCGAACTATAATTAAAATTAAAATTTATAGAGTCTTTCAATTAAATACTTATTAGAATCAAATGTTAAATTGGAAAGTAAACCTTCTGTAGATTAGAACGTTTTCAAAGTAACACAGCGATATGTAAAAGAATATAAGGAAAATTCCGTTGCCATTCTCATACTACTTTTCTTTGTTGCCCAGATGAATGTTTTACAAGTTCTGATGACATTATCTTGAGCAAGATTCCTAGCGAAGAATACTTTAGAAGATTCTTTCGGAATCTTTTTTCTTCTACTTAATATTATTATTCTTTGTTAGGTAGGACCAGAAGAAAACTTTTTATTTTCATTTTGGTTCGGCTCCAGTTTCGTCATTATGTGCTCTTCTTTCAAAGTAGATTTTTTAAAAATGGAACTTCGCCATTTGTGATTATAAATACTTTTTCGTTCATTTTTATCGAACTTGGTTTCCATTAATTATTACTAAATTAAATTTTTATCGCTTATTTTACTTTTGCAGGGTCTTAAAGCTGGATTAGAAAATTCTTAAAGTTATTCGTTTGAAAAAATATCTAGTTGTTTGTTACATTTTTGTTTAGCAAGAGAAAAACGTAAGTAATGGGCATGTTTCAGGTCCTGAGTGAACAAAAATGCTGAGTAAAAATAAATTTGTTCTTGAGTCGTGATTGGTGAATCAATGTCACATGAGAGCAGGCCAACAACCGGATCACTGACCGAACAAAGGTCGGGAATGAAAGCCCGAAATTTAACTACGTCACCTGAAACAAACCAATGGATGGACACAAATGATAGTAAGATAAATTTACTCTAGATAAATAACGCTTCGATAAAGATTGTGAGGCATAGGAATAACTTGGTGGGTTTTACTAACAAACGGGAAAAAACAATAAAAACTACCTATACTCGCCGCCAACCTAATTAGAACTCGTTAGGGATGGCAGTTTTTCAGAAAAACTGGTTTTTCAAATACCGGTTCCATCCCTAAAGTGTAACAAATAAGGGTGGCGGGAACTATAGTACCTTAAAAGTGTTATAAATATAAGAATAAGGTTTTATAAATGTTTAACCTGTTGTATACTGATACAAAGTGCTAAATACTGTGTTAAATTTACTACTTCAATATGTTTGCAAAAAATTAGTATTTGTTTATGCAAAAACTAAAGAAGTTTCATAGATACTATCATTTTCCCGTACTAATAGCTCACTGATAATAAAATATCAATCAATAATCATTTGCTATTATTCTTCATCTCAATATAGAACTCTATCGAATCTGCATTCTTAAAACTGTAATCTAAGGAAGCATTAGTGTGAAACCAGAACCATGTCTTTATATACGCATTCTATCATTAAGTATAAAATGAAAGTGAAAATTCTCGCTGCAAAAGCGGACTAAATCACTTTTCTGAAACTTATAGTATTCCTCTACTTCTGCTACATTTTATAACCACGTACACTATTGCATTCCAGTTACTCTTAGATTTCCTTCCGTTTTGAAACAAAAAGATCCTTACAAATCAATATAGTAAATGTAGTTAACAAATCTATCGTTTTGCTTTAGTAATCGGACTGAATTTATTTTTCAAGGGGAAACCCAGGCAAAAGAAATCTGACTGAATATCTGATTCTGTGGTTTGCTGTTGAAAATGAATCCAATTTTATTTCAATGGAAAAAAACCGATTTTGTGCATTTTTTGATCCTTTTTTCTTAAATGAATATTTTATAATCAGTAGAATTTTACAATAAAATCTTTTATTGGAATCAAATTAATTACTTCCAGATAGGATTCTAAGTTTTATCAAAATTATTCTATTATTTGAATTATTTTTACTTCACTTCAAATTTTTTTTTTATTGCACTATTTTTTTTCTTCTTTTTAGTAGTATTAAATCGAAATTGAAGCGAATCATACTCTAAAAAATTTATTTAAAACTTTTTTAAAAACTATATTTAGTTTAATCTAGATGGATAATTTCGATTAAAAAGCTTAAATTTAAAGTATTTTTTTCTTTTTTTGCAAAAAGAACAGAAAACGGATGATTTAATGCTACCAGCTCTAAAACGTAAGTCAATTATATTTTTCTGTAACAAAATTAAGTAACATTTAATTTGCTATTTTAAGTTTTCTTAACTTTTAAAAAAAATATTTTCCTACTTGCTTTTAGCTAACTTTCTTTTTTAATTCTAAAATTAAAAAAATTGGTAGCAGGCGATGACCTCATTTCGATGTCCGTTTGTATGTGTAGTACCTCCTTTCAACTATCGTTCTGAACGACAGATTCTGTTTGTTTTGTTACAACATCAGAGACATATCTTTTAACCTTTTTGGCCAATCTCGCTGTGCGTTTGTCTGTCTATATGTCTCTTGAATGTCTGTACGTTTGTCTGTCTATATGTATCTTGAATGTCTTTTTCAACTTCCTTTTTAACAGTCTATTTCTAAAATTTTTTGTTGTTGTCAAAAATGTGTTACATCAGAAAAATATACACCATTTTGGTCCGCCTGTCTATGGTTGCGATAAGAATTTCTGTGCGCATTTGAAGCAACAGGAAAGCAGACTCTTCCTCACACAAATGGAATGATATCGTTTAAAGTCATACCTATTTGGTTCTGAAGTGCCGAATTCGAATACGAGAGGAGAATGGGGATCCATCTATCGATGAACGCCGTGAAATGTGGGTTGAAGAGGCGGAAATTGTGATTAATGTGCAACTGATGAATCCGCACGTCGAGTCTTTGATCTGCGGTGTAGTGGCGAGTTTTAGTCAGTTCAGATAACGAAATATCTGTAACACGATAGAGAAAAGGCTTAACCTCCATGTTATAGGATAGGACATGGGCCCTCACTTAGATGTAGAAATGTTGTGTGCAACTGACCATTGTTTACCATTGAAAGGGTCTGCCGTATTGGAGAGATTGTTTCCACCACGAGTTAACAATATGGCTAACAGGAAAATGGGTGCTCCCAAATAGTAGTACAAAAGGACGCTTTCAATAAGTGGAAAATATACTGTTAAACATAAGTCTATTGTTAATAACCTTTCTGAGAGATGAAACTTGTTTTCACTGCTTGATAATAAAACTTAATTTTTAACAGAAAATTTAGTTTCTTTGCATTTCTTAATTTGCTTCTGTAGCAGATGATTATAAATTATTCCTCCATACTACGAATTTTAAAATTTATTAACATTATAAATTTATTATTTTTTAAATTTTATGCATGTTGCTGGAAAGTCTGCGATTTAGTAGAAAACAAAAGTTAAATGTCGACACTTTTTTGATAAAACTAAATAATGTAGCATATTCAAAATAATAAGCAACATTCCGTCAGGAACTTTAAACAGGAATTTATTTCTACTAGGGGAAGGTGTTGTATCTCTGACCATATTGTTCCTTTGACCACCTAGGCTGTAGTGCTTTCTAGCAATATTTTATAAAAAATTGTCAAATTAGCACATAGTTTCTAAACTGGAGAGCTTCTGTAGCCTAATGTGGATCATTCAAGCCAAACAGGATTCATGCGAAATATAACAATCCATTTCCATCCAAAAAATTTAAGTATTTTTTTCATAAGGTTTTGCCTAATAATTTTTTTTTGTGTAATGTTTTTCTGATAGAAATCATTTGACATAGTAGCTATACACTTTAGAATGGTTATTCTAACCCTTTTAACTGTAGCGCATGCTTTTTAATTTGCATTGTCATGGTGTTGCACCTCTGTCTGGTGTTGCACCTCTGACCATGATCAGTTGTTGTTCCTTTGACCAGGTCAAAGGTATAACACTCCTGAGTGATTTTCTCAACATTTCAACTTTGATGTGTTATTGCTTCAACTTTCGTAAAATTAAGTTAATATTTTTGACTTAAGTTGCACATAAAGAATACAAAAATTGCAAATAAATTTTAACCCTCTGAGCGGGATAAGCGAATTAGCTGAAGTGTAAACTTGTCTTCACTGCATGAGATTTAAATTAAAATTTTAACTGAAAATTTAATTTCTTAATTAAAAAAAATATTTCTGCAGTAGATGGTTATAAATAGCGCCTCCATGCTTTACATTTTAAAATTTAACAAAATTATTAAATTTATATATTTTTTAAAATTATATGTGTTGGTGAAAAACCTGACAGTCAGGTGAGGGGTTAAAAATAGATTCTACTTAAGAAAATTCAAAATGTAATAAAATGTCACTACCATCTACCATTCTGTACCTCCTACTTAGATTCTTGATTATTCTATTCTAACAATATTTTTTTATTCTACTTCTAGTGGATAATTCTAAGGAACTTAAAATATGAATAAATAAGGTGAATAAAATTAAATAGTTAGAATTTTGTTAACGTAAACTATTGTGTTCCTAATTATCTTCCCCCTTTGTAAATATTCCCTGACTATATGTTGTACCTATGACCACAGTTTCATTCTTTTTTTAAAAATAAATAAAAATATAATAAAATAAAACTAGAACCATAAAAAAATTATCTATGACAAACCATACGATAGAGATTAGAATAAAATAGGATAATTGAAGTTAGTCTTAATATAAAAGTTAAGACAATTGAAAATTTGTGAAGTGGTCAAAGGAACAACACCTTCCCCTACTGGTCTCTATAAAAAATTTAAATTTTCGACAGCAGTGGAAAAAAGTAAAAAAAAACCTTTTCTGTACATTTTATAAATTAAGCTTGGGAAAATTACAACAACATATTTTAAACAATGTAAAAGTATGGTCTATGTGAAAAACTCAAAAATTACTAGAAATCATAATTAAATAAATTTAAGCGAGTGACAGTAGTCACAGATAAAAAAAGAACTCTTTCATTTCTAGTCATTTTAAAGTTCAAAGTAAGAACCAAATTGCTTTTACCAAGACTCAAGATGAAATCATACGCAAACTGTATATATGTAAAAGAAATCTAAATCCGTCACCTGATGGTTATATAACAGTTATACACAAGAGGACACAGTAGTGACCAAAAACTAGGGGTCAAGATTTCTAAATCAGAATAAATGTATATGATTCTTTTTAGTTTTCAAAAATAATTGATTATTTTATAAAGAAAATTATAAATTTTTATTTTTGGGAAAACAAGAATTATGCCATCAAATCTAAATTGTCACAAATACAGCATATTTAACCTCAGGAGATGAAAATTAATTCACTAATGGGAAAATCACCCAATAAATTGCGTACAATCGGTGTACATCCTGTTGCAGAGTTACTTTTCCTAAAAATTGAAAAAAAAACTACGCTTCTATTTTCCCAATCAAAACCATTCTAACGTTTAACAAACAGCTTAATGAATTAGGGATTTCCCAATATATTTCCCACACGCCACCAGCACCTCCTTTAACAACCCCCAGTAAAAACGTATCGAGCCGCTTTCAAAGTGAATTTATGTCGCAATTAACATTTCATTCGAACATCGGATGCAATCAATGCTAATGGGGCGCGATCCACGACAATGCGTCGCAATGTGTAAATTCCCCGGTCGTTAACTTTAAAATTACAGTCGTCGGGACCGGGCCCTGGTTTGACACCCTTGTAACAGATATAGGGATGAATAGGACGGGTTAAATATGTAAGAAAAATAAGATTTTATGATTTCTCAGTCATTCATAGAAATACAGAATATTTATTTAAGGAAACAACACTCAATATATGAATTAAATAGTCGCACAAAACTTACATTGTCCAAAGTATAACTAAGATATTGGGTTCGTTCATTGGCTTCAAAATAACGTTAGCTTTTACCTATAGTAAATGAGTAGATCCAAGGGATGTTAATCGATTCCAACCAAATATATCAACCTTTTTGTTCAATTTTGATCGGATTTGCATTTTACTAGAGGTCTTTGGCTTGCTAAAGGGCGTTGTTGTCATGATATTCGATCCTGGTATCCAACGCTATTTTTTGGCGATCACCGAACGAATTATGGTCGCACTAGAGCTATACGAGAGAGCTTTTGGCGACGGGCGTCATAATTTAGAACCACGGTTGAGTGACCCCTGAGTAGGCACCCAACGCCACTTTTTTTTAATTGTGACATAATACGCGGAGTAGGGACTTCGGTGCACATTCAAAATCCTTTACACGTCGTACCTTTTAGCTGCACAGGCCGTTTATAGGTCTCATATAACAGAGATAGGAACTAATATGTCCACACTCTTACATCGTTTATAAAACCCCATGGCCCCGTTTATTTAGTAATACTTTATCAACAAGGGAGGGAAATAAGCTTGTTTTTCATGTTGTTTTTAAAACCCGGTATAAGCTGAATCCAATGATTTAAAAGCTATCCAGCATTTTTTTTTAAATATAACCTTTTTGTCTGACTAATTAGTTGAAAGTTTTTTTTTAATTAATTGAAATTTTTTTTCAATAGAGCATTCCAGGCATCGTCACACTGGGCAAAACGTGTCGAAAAATAAGATTTCCTCAGTCATAAATGATCGAAAAACGTGATATATATATTTAAGAAAGTACAAAAAATGTTCAGCGTCTAGTTGCAAAACTGACTTTCCTAAAGCATAATTAAGGTTTATTGTCCGGCCAGTTCATTAAAAGTTTTTGACAATCGTAAATTTAAACAGACCCTACACTTTAGATAAACTTTGGAGAATGTAGATTTTGCAACTAGACTTTTCGTTTTACTGTTAACAATACTAAAAATATAGAGTTTGAAAAAGTTTCTTTTAATTAAGTTAAAGTGAAAATAGCATGTTGGGCAGCATGAGGAATTGATAGATATAATAATATGGGAGACTCTGATCACTTAATCCTATGGGAGATTTTATCCTTAGGAAAATCAAAATAAGATACGGTTCAGAAGTTAAAGAGAATGGTTTATAGGACGGCTCAAACAATGCCATAACCTGCGAAGACATCTTCCGTGGCCATGACGCTTAAAACTGCCGTTTGGTATTATTTGCGTCTTTCGTTACCAGATTTTTTTTGTGTTATAAAATGATATTTACAGCCTTGTCACCCCAGGCCATCTCATTGGCAGGAGAGCGGGCCATTCATAATGGAAATTTGCGACGCAACAGGGGATTGTTCGAGTGCGGGTGTAAATCAGCCGCGGGCCACTATTGGCGAGTTTTGGCGCGCGCCAAGGGAATCGTACGTGGTTGGTTATATTTTTGAATTTACAGTTGAAACATGGAGGCAAGAATTAGAGGAAGATGCTGGGCTCGGAATAAAATGAAGGGGTCTGATAGTCTTAAAATCTATGCTGGTTGGTTGGTGTCGTGTCCATTGGGGGAGAACTATAGACACAGTAAATCTCCTTGATGTTGTCGGAGTACAGATTGATGTCAGAGGGGGAGAATTCCCCAAGCTGAGCCAAAGATCTTAAAATGGCGGCACAGTCAAAAATATGTTTTGGTGTAAGTGGAACATAATCAGAGTTACTGCAGAGACGGTAAGTTCTGTTGCCATCTCCCAGGATTTTCATGCCTCGATAGTGACCAATTCTAAGGCGGGTGATAGTTTTCGTAAGGTCTCTATTTGCGTATATTTCACAAATCTGCGAGTCTTTTTTTTTAATGGTTTTCTCTCTCAGACGGAACCTTGCGATTGCATTAACATCGTCGAGAGAGACTTTGGCGATATTTTATTATTGCGATTTCTCCCTTCCTTAGAAAGTTGATCTGCCTCTTCTATCTTAAAATCTATGTGATAAGCACGAATAAGCCAATTTACTCACCCTCAAGGAGATTTCTATAACATAAATGCCTTATTTTATTCTTTCAGAATCTGCAATTAATGATTTTTATTTACACGACCTCCAGGTACGTCAGGCTTATAATTTGCTTTTCTCAAAATATTTGCACATTAACCAAGATATAGTAATGGTTTAGGTTAAAATTGTCAAGAAAACTTCACATTATAATGAACAATGACATTCCAAATCTATGAATTTGTAAGGAAAAGTTAAAGAAAACTCAATAACAAAACTGACAATAGGGAAAAAACGTGTTTTATTGATGTTGAGGTATGATAATATTTTACAGAATAGAAAGTTTGAACATGTCGAAGAAATGCATGCACCAGCATAAGAAGCAATTGTCACTTTTCAAGAGAAGCACCGCCCAGTTTGTCACCAGTTGAACAAGCGCGGAAGTCAGATCAGGGAAAAGAGGTCACAATCAGGGAAACTGTAGTCACAATCAAAGACAATTCAATTACAATCAAGGAAAGTGCAGTCACAATCAAAGAAAATGCAGTCACAATCAAAGAAAATGCAGTCACAATCAGGGAAAGTGCAGTCACAATCAGGGAAAATGCAGTCACAATCAGGGAAAATGCAGTCACAACCATGGAAAATATAGTCACATTCGGGAAAAGTAGTCTTTTATATTTTCAGTTTAGACGACAACATCAAGATTCGTCTTTTTGAGTTCTTCATGCTCTGCAATATCAAAATAGATTTAATAAAAATGTGGCACAAATTAAGATTTTCTTAACTATTCAAGGAACCGCTAGCGTATTATGGCCGGAATGCGTTTTGGCGACTTTGGAGTTCGTGAAAAAGTAAACACAGGGTTGCTATAGCAACAAGATTGATGTAAACATCTATTGAGTTGAACTGGAATGTTTAATAATTTAGTACGTTTTCGCTACTTGGCTTCAAAAGGAAAGTCGCCAAATCGAGACCTGCCATAATACACTTGCAGTACCCTATTCAATATTGCTATTGCATGATAATATTTATTAAATTAAAATTTTATTAACTAAATAAAGATATACCTTACCTGCAGTGTTTAAAGCACGTTGAAGTCGAAGAACTCCTGGCTGACCGAGTAGTGTGGGTCAGGGTGTGGGCAGACTTGCTGAACCCAGAAGCCAGTATAGAGAGCCTTGTGCAGGTTGTGGGGCAATTTGGCAAGTTGTTTTTGGTGATAACGCTCTTTTTGGCGACGGTAGGGCGAACTGAAACAACAAAACACATATCTAAGATATAAAGTATGAAAATAATTAGCTTAGAATTACAATTTGAAATAGCATTACAGATTGAATTGATTGCAATGGTATACAAAATTTGAGCAACTTTGATTTTTGCGTGAACTTCCCAACAAAGGTTAAAAGAAAGTCGCCACATAACCGAAAACCTTCTGAGGGATAAACCCGTCACCTGACTGTCAGTTTCTTCAGCAAACACCCCTAAATTAAAAAAAAAAAAAATAATTAATTAATATTTTAAATTGGAAGTTTGGAGGAGTCATTTATAATCATCTGCTACAGAAATATAATCTTAAGAATTGTAATTTAAAAATATTAAATCTTTTCTAAAAACTTAAAATTTTTATATTATGCAGTTAAAACAAGTTTACACAGTTTATCTATGTATAACAGAAAATTTGTCTTCGTCTATATTTTAAGGATTTAAGACTCATCTAATGTACGAGGTTTTTGCAGGAGTATAATTAAAATAAATTTATAATTACTAATCTTAATAAGAATTCTACACATTAAAAACAAAATGACTAACAAATGTTTATGATTTTGTTTCAATGAAAACAAGGTTGTTTTAATGCTTTCTTAATTTTACGTAATTACAGTGTTAAAGTATCATGGTGGTTTAATTTATGTTAGAACATAACATGTAGAAATTAAGTTTGAATCAAAAATGTACTTACAGGTGTTTAAAACACCAAGAAATCCACTCGCTGCACATTTTAGTACCGATTCAAAGTTACAACCACGCGACTACAAAACTCTCCCGAGGTTTTATCCGTTTAAATAACTCTTTAGAAGCTTCTCAACTTAGAATACGCCTTTAAAGCAATCCAAATAAAACTTTATTCAGCTCACTACAATATAGCTTTTTAAGTTTAAATTATACTTTTAAAACTTTTTTTGAAGTCAAATAACGCTTTTGAAATTTCAGTTTTTTCAAAAGCAACTGCTTTGACCAAATCAAAACTCCTACAACAGCGCTACCACAATTTTATAGGAAACAATGGTATAATAAAGATTTCTAATTTATAAATGATACAGTGTTAAAAATAAATATTTAAAACCCATTGTTAGACTAAGTTCCTTTCGTTCCTTTTTAAAAGAAATATTGTTGTGCAAGTCATTTTTTTCACAATGCAAAAATAAAAAATGCAAAATTCTGTCAATTTTAAATTTGTTATCAAAAGTGTGAAAAATAAAAAGAGAAAAAAAACGAAAAAACCCAGATTTATTCATTTGAAATAATGTTTCAACAATATTAATTTGTTTTATGTTGATATAACCACACCGAAAAATATAGATTTCAAATTTTGTGCGAAAAATATCGTGAATTTGTTGGCAATTGGAGAAATGATAACTTTTAAAGATTTAAAAGTTAGACTTTTTATTCCCTAAATTAGACAAACTATTTATAAAACAAATTCAGCTCAAATGATCAAAATAAGGCTTTTTAACAAGAAAAAATAACTTTCTTAAAAACGAGATTCTGGTGTTAATGTCAGCAGAAATTGCAGGTTGATTAAAAAAATGAAAAGCCTTTAAAATAGGCGGCATTTTTTAAAAATATCAGATGTGTATATAGCATTTTTGGGTTTTTATCACATCCAGTTTTGGCACAATATGAATTCAAAATCTAGGAGGAATTGTTTTGATAGTATTTACTAGCGCTAAAAAAGTTTATCGAAAATAGAAGCTTACACTGTTAAAAATTTCGTGCTTGGTTTCACCATGATATTGGTTCCTAGTAGCTGCAACGGCTGAATGGTGAAACGTTCCACCATATTTTTGGTATTCGGTTGAACCATTTCTCAGGTTTTTGTTTCCAAATCCAGAAAAATGGTTCAACCAAACACCGAAAAAAAGGTGAAACATTTCACCATTCAGCCGTTGCAGCTACTAGGAACCAATATCATGGTGAAACCAACCAATATCATGGTTAAATCTAGCACCAAATTTTTAACAGTGTAAAAATTTCAGATTAGAATTTAGCTTCCTTCCAAAATAAAATTCAGAAAAGAGTAAGATTTTGGAATTCGTGAAATGATTTTTGATTTGATTTTTACTTATTGTGTAACGTGAAATGCTGTCATATTCAATTTATCACTTAAAAATAGTTTAAAAATACATGTTTTCTTTTCGACACTATTTTGAGGAATGAAATTTATTAAAAAGTACCTTTATTGGAAATATCGAGTAGTAAATTGTAGAAAAAAAAGTAAGAAATACGGCTATTTAAACGTTACATTCTAATTAAGTTCCCTAAAAAATAAAGAATCATGATATTTTTTCAGAATTTATTTAATTGACTCATCCTTGTTATTATGAATTGCATAAGAACTTTTCATTAAAAAAATCAATTGGTAGGACTACAAGAGTTCAATAAAATTACTAAAAATTTTTTTATTTAGTAACAATATTATGACCGATGTCTCCATAGAAAAAACCTTTCGACAAGAAATATGTGTTTTAAAAATGTTTTTGGTTTTGTAGTTTGGAAAAATATTTTAGTTATTTATTATAGAAATTTGAAAAAATATTTTGTCAAAGGAAATCAAAGTCGTTTGTTTGTGAAATAGAATTTTTCAAATATTTGTAGCTTAAGGTGGGTGGATAACTATGTTTGTGAAAACTAAGCATCAGTAAAAATAGATTGTTCTTAAATTATTACAGATATTACTCATAATAACACATATTAGATATGTTTAAGCAGAAAGCTCGTTTTCGGGTGGGAAATTTTCTTGTTAATTGTCGATCAAATATGTTAATCTGATAAAGGGTGCTCATTGCTATTACTTTGTGCTTATCATACCAATAATCGTGATTCCTATACGTCTTCACTTTTCTTTAGATAGGGCATCTTTATAAAATTCTAACCTCTCTTTCATAGAAATAGAGATTTTTATTCTTTTCTGCATAACCCTGCACAATTAACTCAACACGTTGCCACCGACCCTGCAACAATATTTTCACTTTGATCCCCGCCCAATCAGGTTCGTCCCCTGCGAAAAATAAGGGGGGATGTCTCAAATGGAATTAGAGAACTGCGACCGAACGGACGACTTTTGAGCGGTTTCGGGGCTCGGCAATTAAAAGTAGCCGGGATGTCCCTCAGGTTCTTTTAGTTCCCGGAAAGTCCACCAGGTTTTGTAATGGCTCCTGGGGTAAGGGTTGGTGCACACATTGAAATGTGCGTTAGGAGGAAAGCTCCTGTGGACTTGCAGGGCGTGTTACAGGTTCTAAACGTGTTACAGGTTCGAAAACGTTTAATGGGTTTTGAATAATGGACAACGGCAATGGTCACACCTACATTGATGTCACAGTTACTTGCAGTGCTGTTTTAAACCCACAAACAAACCACCCGACAGCTATTTCGTCCAAAGTTGAACGGTCACGCCTACATTGACGCCAGATTTACTAAGCACTGTCTTCTTTCCAACAAACTAATCTTCGCCCTGTTCGAATTGTCTATTGAAAATTTTAAAATTGTCCTTTTAAAAAAAATTAATTCGTTGGATTAGCAAGCAAAAATGTGTAGCGCATAAAACGTCTTTTTAATGAAATATTAAAAAAAAATAGACGATTATTTTTAAAGATAGAAACTTGACACTGTAACCCTCGTATGAGGTCTTCATGACCGAGGACGATAATCAACCCGTTTTTCTCCGAGAAGGTTCCCAGTTCGCATTACAACCATACTAATAAACATATTTGTGCTGAGGAAAATCCCTTAAAAATGAAGGGGTCCTCGATTATACATTGACAGACATTCTCGTTAAATCTGTGGAGTCCAAAGTCCGAACGGTGTTAGAGTAAGATGTTGTTCGAGGTTCTGTTGGGGCCCGCTGTAGGCTAGAAATAAACTGCAAGAAACGTTTATAATAACCTAACCATTTCGCCATTAATATTTCCTGCTGTGCTACCTGGGTATAGGCTATCCCTTCTAGTTTAGACGAATCAGCTGCCGAGTGGTTTATTTGAGGGTTTGAAGTAGCTTTGACTTTACTGTTGGTGGTGCAGCTTCACTCGCACATTTAACACGTTTATAAACTAAAAAATAATCTCCAGTCTCTAACTGAACTTGTTTATACGTAATTAGTGGATAAAAAAGTACATTGGGACACTTTTTCGTAATTTTAATTTTAAATTTATTTTCAATTTTCTTCTGCCTTACTTGTAAAAATACACCACACCAAGCAAAATCAAAACGCAGCCAATGGGTAATTTTTTTGTACTAGTATGTGGTCAGCGTTTCGAACCTGGTATGTTTTAAAGAGAAAAAAAGGCTTCGCAGGTTTTCCCTGCAGTTGAGCTTCTTGGCGCTAAAAGTAGCGTAAAGGAAAAACGATTTCTACAGATTTCTCCAAAAGCTTAATTTACCTGTATATAAAGTATCACAAAGGAAAAACAAGTTTAACATATTCTCTAGTCTTTTTTTTATACGTAAAAAATATACTAGAGAGGCTAAATGTATTTATAATGATTTTTCTGCATCTAAAATTTTATATATTCCTTTTTTCAGGCCCAGGCATCCCTAGACCAGGTCCATAAGATCGAGCCGCCACAATTGATCCCATATAATATCTCCCTCTCCCACCAGCTGCCCCAATGAGGCAACTCAGGATATGAGAGGGAGATGCAGGAGCTCCGCAACGGCAAGGATCATAGCTTTTATAACTCCCGCCCAGAATCGAAGACTTTTCATGGGACTTGTTCTAAGCCTTGACAAGGCTGTCTGGGCAGGTATTGGGCATGAGGCCTGGAGTGACATACCAGGAGCAGCATACCAGGTATGTTTGGGGGAGTCCTCCAGGCGGCCTTTTTTTTGCCAAGAACAGGGAGTGTACCTCAGAAACCTGTAGCTTATCAGAAGGAGCATTAGGCAGTTCGCTGCCTTCTCTGGCCAGCAGATCGGCAACCTCGTTTCCATAAATACCTACATGGGAGGGAATCCACTGTAAACTTACAGTGCCGTGTTGGGCCAACAAGACCAATTTTGAGATGATGTCCTGCCCCAAAGTGTCAAAGACATGTGGCCAATCCCTCAAGTATAGCATGGAGCTTTTTCTGTGGTTTAAAATCCATAATTCAGGTTTTCCGGTGCCCAATGCGAAGTTCAAAGCCTCCTTAATTGCAATTAGTTCTGATCTAAACACAGAGCTATTGTCCGGGTTTCTGTAACGATGTCTTTATTCCCCGTCACTTGTTCTCACAAAGATGTTATATTGTTTTCTAATTGACACTCAATAATAAGCCATGAGAAAGTTCCAAGAACAGTTCATCATATTTGTGAACCATGATCATATAATGCATTAAACACTTTAGCTGTCGTGTGTTGTTTCATATCGTCAATACATTTGACCACATATGTCCATGAAAATTGGGCCAAACCTGGCCGAGTAGTTACGGCATTTATTCACCTTTGATGTCAGACTTTCTAAGAAAAGGCGAGGGTTCTATTCCTAAAGGCAGCAACAGGTAATTCGAATAGGGAGGAGCGTCGTTTGATTGTAGGGTATAATACGATGATTGGCGTAGTTGTGACGTCACTATAGACGTCGTTCTTGTTTGAACGAATTAGATGCCGTTTGTAGAAGACAATGTTTGACTTATCTGCAATGTCACCGTAGGCGTGGCCGTTCCACTCGTCCATTCCATTAACGGATATGTAAATGAAAAAATATCATCCTTCAACCTACGGAAGTTCCCGAGGTATTCTGGTTTTTACGTTTTCATCCAATAAGGGGAGTATAATGTTTCTCGAGGCTCTGTTGTCTAGAGAAACCCTAACCATCGTTCATTGACAAGTTTGTCCAGGAACTTGACAGGATCAAACTTCGCAGAATATTGTATAAATAAGTAACCTTAAAAAGCGGGTTCTTCGATTTGTTTAACACAAAAACTGGCTTGTCTAAATGGTATTTTCCAAGGAGACAGTAGTTTAATTCAATGCTTTCTCAGGTATTGCCCTCGTTAATTGATTAGGGCTCTAAATTACAAGGCGCAGTTGGATTTGTTAAAGCTCCTCATGGAGCTACAAATAGACAACCGGAAACATTCAAACTACCTATACCTACCCTCCAAAACAATTTTTACGAGACCCCTTTTCCTCTGAGAGAGGTTAGAGCAAACGATATCGCTGATTGTGGCAGACGACAGAAGAGCGAATTAGTCCACCTCCCCTCCCCCGACGATTGAGGATGCAAATAACCCTTTGAATACAGAACGGGGTGGGTCGAACGTGGAGATCGTCTGCAATTTAATTAAGAATGGGAAGAATGGCTTTTCTAGTGGTGTGCATTTTTTGGTGGTTGCTCCCCCCGTGTAGTAATTAAAGGAATCCGGGCATTTGAGAATTGGACGTGAGGGTATCGGAGGATTGTGTCATTTAGGGGTGGGGAACTTGGTACTCTTATTGACTGCGGATACAGTAGCACGACCGGACAGCTATTCGGGAGAAAAGGAGCAGATTGATAAAATGTAATTTAGATATTTTAAATAACTATTGTAAATGATCATTAGTATTAAAATTAATAAATTTTATAACCGCTATAAATAAAATAGAGAAATATAAATAAACTAATGCAATTTAAATAATTTAAAGAACAAATTATTTTTATTAAGATAATGATTACTATTAAGTTACAGTAAGTAAGATAGTTTCTATAATTAAATTTTAATAATTCAGACAACTACTACAAATAAACTTTTGGAATTAAAGTAGTTAATATAACCCAGATAACCCCAGACGTATTATATTTCGATGTGCTGTTTAGTTTGTTATTAAACTATTTAAACAAAAACTACTCAAATAGCTGATAGGTTTTATTTTTTTTATAGTTTTTCGAAAGAAAATTACTTATATAAAATATGATTTATGATTTTTTTAATCATGATTTTATAATTAAAAATTTAATCACTGAAGCAAATCTGGTCAGGCAAAATATAGCTTATGTAATTTATAAGTCTGTAATTCACCCGTTTTTATTTGACTCTCCTTACTAGGTCTAGAGCAATATTTGCACAATTGCATAATTTATAACTTAGTGTTGACAATAGTAGTTTTCTTGCTTTCAGTTGATTTAATTTGAATGTCAGGACATTGAAAGTCGTTACGAAACGTATGTAAAGGTTGCAAGTAGAAGTATGCTTATTTTTTTATTTTTGATTATCAATATTGATATTAGCTTGTTTTTTAATGAAGATTTATTATACATTATTAACTTTTTACCTGTATCAACTACCACCAAATGCCACAATTCTGTGTTGCAGTTTTTGCAGCTGGGATATGTTCTTGTTCCATCCGGTTGAGTTTTCACTCCCCAAAGTGACCAATTCTCAGTCTTATTAGGAGTTTAGCAAACGATCTGCTTGTTGTTAATTCACAGAATTGATGTTTTAACCTGATGACATTGCCCTAAATTTCAATTTTGCTACTGCATTTATGTCAATGGAAGGTGATGTTTTTTCTTCATGGAGGTATTTCTCTTTTTTTGTCAGTACATATAGGCAGCGTCATTCTCTTCTATACCAACGTGTGCGGTTATACATGTATGTTAAACCGCGTGAAAGATTCTATAAAAATAAGGGTTTCGTTACCATTTTTAAACTTGTTAATTTTGGTAAGATATTTTGTTTGGTGGATCCTGTTATTAATTCATCTATTTTTTTTATAAACTGATAATTTATTCAGTTGTATCAAGGAACATCTACAGTTCACTAACGGTGTCCGTTTTCTCCAGACACTTACAGTAACACGCCCTTTACAGAGTAAATATTCATCTTAAAGTTTTATCATAAAAAAAAATCTCTTGGCTTTTTCCCAGCATGGCAAGAGTGTGAGAGAAAAACTTCATTAAAAATTAATTTCACTTTTGAGAGGCACACCCCCCGGTAATTGCGAGATTAGGGGGGGGGGGATTCGACTTTATTAATAGTTCGACATGTGCGCCCTTTTAGAACACGGTTCCTCATGACACACACTCCGATCCCCAAAACTAAGTGGCAAGTCAAAAAGTCACAAGGTTTTTTGGAATTGAGAAAAAAACTGTTCCTTAAACTGAACACTTATTATCTGTACCAGTTAATAAAATGTAAGGCATTACATCGTCGTAAAATCGAACAGGTTATAAATACTATTTTATTTTACCATGCTTATATTTATGCGAGAAAAAGATGACTCATATTATTGAAATAAAGGAGAGATATTGTTGTTGTCGTCTTGTGCCTCCAGGGAATAGACTGGAAGGTAGAAGGGGTTGCAGTACCGTCCGCTGACTTTGAGAACCCGTGAGGGTGGAAGTCTGACTTCTGATCCAAGAGGGCGCCACCACCTCAATTCAAACACGTCTCTGGAGGGGCGGAGATTTTTCATCAGAAAATCTGCACCCATGGTAAATGCGATAAAAGTATGTTACCTTTTTTATGATAAGATAAGATTTAATGTTTCCAACTATTTATTTCCAGCCTCCATTCAGAGCATTTATCGCAGAGACTTAATTCTTGTAATTACTTTTATTTTGTACATCATTTAAACACGCCATCTCATTCTGTAGGCTATGTTAGCAAATTTTTGCACTTACATCACTCTATTTTGGAGATAAAACGCAAAGCAAGAATTTGAACTACCGAGAGAAAAGTCCGTTCGAGATTAGTTAATGTGGACTGTGCGTTAAAGGAAAGAGCTAGTTTCGACAATAATATGTGTGACCTTCTAGAATATATTTAATCTGAAAAAGTCTGAAAAAGATGAAAAACTTATATTTGAACGGTTTCAGTTAGAATAAATTAAACATTTGAACTCATGCGTCATTGTGCCAATAAAAAATATTCGTATTTTTCAGAAACAAAACTACATAAGAAAAGGAATTTTTTTGTTACAAGTGGAAGAACAGCTTGGTTATGTTCATCTAAATAAGCAGGTAACATGGACAAAGAGTTCTTTATTTCCACATCATAATTATTTTTCATCATTTAGCTACATTAGAACTTGAATCTGATAATGAAGGTTATAATTAAAAAACACCTGACAACTTGATGGTAGTTCTGAGACGTCAGTCCGGAACTCACATTAATTAAGATTAACAGAAGCCTATAGTTAAATAAGGGCGGAATCTTTCCTAAAGTGATTAGAACAATTAGATTTTTTTTCTGTTTTAGAAAAACGTCCCATGGAATTTGTGGGTGCAAAAAATGATACAAAACCCCATCATTTTTCTTATGATTCTAGACTAGATAAATGATGGATTTTATAATTGAAGGGTGTCGTTGCAAAACTCACATTTTCTAAAGTATAACTAAGATATAAGGTCCAGTCCATTCATTGGCGACATTTGATAACGGCAAATTTAATTGGACGAAATCGCCAATGAAGGTGCCGGATTCTATATCTTAGTTGTACTTTGAAGAATGTCAATTTCGCAACTACACCCTGCAATTGGTGTAAGGTATTTGGTCGAGGGCAGTTTTTGAAAGGTGCAACTAATTTGTGGAATTATTTACGAGTTTGATTTATTATCAGAAATTATTTAGTTTCGGGGTATTTTGTGAATTAGTTTCTTGAAATTTAATTTTCTGATGTGTTTGCAAATTAACTATTTTTTTTTAAAAAAATGTTTTGTAAAGCCTTCTTTGAATCCACTGTTAAAACCTAATTTTAAAATCTAGAGAAAAAATTAAATTAGAAATGTAGTTTAAATAGTAGTGTATTTAATTGAGGAAATAGGGTTGTTCTTATCATGATTGACTTGAAGGATAAAAAGGACAATGCAAACAGGAAAGAGATCATAAAATGAGATTTTAGTGGAATTACTATCATGTTAGAATAAAACGAGGGCAGAACAAGACAAATTGCATTTCGGGAATTTATTTGTTTTAGTGTATCTTTTCAAAAAATTAAAATGAACTTTTTTATGAAAAGCTTTTTCATTGTGTTTTATATGCAAAATAAACGTTTTGAAAAATAATGAGTTTTGATTAAGCTTTCTATTCAAATTAGGGTGACCACACGTACTGCATTACGTTTTACAATTTAGTTTGTTGTATGACTATTTAGCATAAAAGTTTTACAATTAGTCTTCGTTTCAGTTTTTTTCAAACAAAAGCAACTAAAATTAAATAGGATTTAAATTTTCTGATGATTTCATAGTCGAAAAGTTAATCACTGACACAAATATGATCCGGCTAATACTAGTGCCTAGTAATTGTATTGCATGTTACTAGTAAAACTAGTGTTAGTCAATGTATCCATTTATCTAGTAAAAACGAACAGTCTTTCTGTCCAAAAACAGAACAACTAAATTTACTTTTTATCGCTTTCATACCATTACGCTACTACTATTAACACGCACACATAACATTACACTAACTATTATTAAATAAAATTGCATTTTTAATACTTATGAACTGGTTATATTCATGATAAGGTTTAATGTAATGAATATCTATTTACTGCTGCAATGGCAAAAAGAGTTAAGCTTTGATTTTAAAAGTAATTCTTTTACATTTTTAACTTTTTCAAAACCATGTTATACTGACAGTAGCAATTTATTTAAATAAACATTGAAGTCAATATTTTTTGTTGAAGAAAGAATTCTATCATACTACACTAATTATTTGCAACTATCGGTATTATATGGTAGCACAAACTTCATTTAACGCAAAAAACATTTAAGCTTAGATATTTATGATTTACGTAACATCGCAACGCATGAAGCTCTTCTGAACAGTCAATTTAATTTATTTCCGAAATTTAAACAAAAAAGTCATCAATTACAGAAAAGATCTAAATCCTGAAAGTCTCAAAAAAGAATAGCATTAAGCGTGAAAGTGTCGCATGTTCCGAAAAAGGAAGCTAAAAAAAAGTTCTACCCGGACATTCGAACCGGAGATTGGATTTCAATTTCGCAAGCAACAAATTTGAGGTAATTCTAATTACTAATTTCAAAGTTCGCGACACCTTTGATAGAACAAAAGCCCCTTAAATTAATTTTTATTCCCGTTACTTTTATTTCGTGCTAATTAGCCGTTAGACGGCGCCTTTGTCCTAGACGCGCGTTGCCATTCGAGATGAAAGAAATTAAGCGGAAAAAAAAACTCGATTGCTTCTCTGAAGAGAAAAGGTTCCGTTATTAATTTAAATACTTTTTGACGTCTCCTCATTACTTAATTTTTTTGTCGCTTTTCCTTTTCTTAAATTAATAATAAAGTAATTATGATTAATTTGGATTGTGGATTCCATTGACGGAGCCGTTCCCACCTTTTCAGCAAACGACTTGATTGATATTAATTGTAGTTCGAACGAATTTAAGCAAAGAAAAAGAGCGGGAAAAAATATATTACAGAACCAGAATTGATAACAATAAATAACAAAAAATGATTTGGTCATAAATAAATTGATCATTAGGGTTCGCTACAAATCTTCTCAGCCGATTTCTGCCGAAGCAAACGATTTGTCATTTGGAATGTTCCAAGTAAAAAATTCTCTCCGCGTTTAATAAAGGCAAATTGTGGTGTAAGACGATTTATAAAATGGTATTTGTTGCACTCAAGAAATTAGAAGATGATGAAACGTTTTTCTTTCATAAGTGTAATAACATAAAGCTATATTTTCGGTAATGATTCATTCAAATCTGTTGAAAATAGGCGTACCTTTATGTATGTGACTATGAACATGAAATACTGCGTTTACTGTACGATGGCAACTGAAAATAAGATTGAAGAGTATGTAAAAGAAATTAATTAAGCAGAGCCACAACCAAAAAATACTTTAAAAACAAGAATAAAAATATAGAATTTTTAAAAATGTTCCTTATAAATGTATATTTCTTACTTTTACTCTTCACTAAACAATTTATTTGTACACACAACCTTGGATTTAATATCCTTAGTTAGTCATTGTTTGGAAAATTACTAAAAAAATATTTGTCTATTCTTCTCTACACAAATTGTTGATTTATCTAAAAAAATATTAAACAAAAATCCTCCCATAAGTTTGCAATGTAACTGTTTACTGGGTACATGCTCTTACGCGGTTGAAAATCATTTTTGATATGGATAGGAAATCTACTTTTAAAATTAGGTACCTAGTTATATTTTGCGACTAAATAAAGAAGAAATGTTCGAATTGCTGTTTTATTTATTATTTATTATAGAACACACATTACAGATTTACGATTGGGTAGGCAGAAAAATACGAATAAAACAATAAAGAATAACAAGGAAATAGTAAAAAAAATTGATGGTTTACATTAAAAAAATTAAAAAGATATATTAAAATAATCTAGATGAACGCTAATACTCTTAAAAAATGTTATAATAGAGTCAAAATTATCTATATAATAGCTTTTAGTTACAAATTTATAAACAAGCGATTTTTTCTAAAAATTATTGGGCACTGAAAAATAGTACAATATTTCATGTAGTTCACTGTAACCAATCGAATTGTTACAAATAAAAAAAAAACGTTGACTGTCTGGATTTTAAACATGAAATTTCAAAAATATTGCATAGGAAATTTATGATAAATCTTGAGAACTTATACGTAAAATAAATAACATTTAAATTTGGCTTGGAGCTGTTCGATAATTCTAATTTTTTTAAAATTATAGTATGGGTTCCAAATAATTCTGCAATATTCTAAATTTGAATGAACGGAACTGACCATTAATCCCTAAAAGCATTTTGATTGGAAAATCCTGTAGTTAAGCGTTTCAGAAAGCCAAGTACTTCTTTAAGATTTAGATACAATATTGTCGATAGGTTGAGAAAAATCAAGCGAATTATATCGAAGCCTCATTAACAGTTTGAATCATTTTAAACAATTTTAAATCACCAGAAAACAAACTATAGTCACTAAATTCTTGATGGGCTATTATTTTTTAGGAAATTTAACTTGTAAGACTGTAGAAGGGTAGAAATAGACATCCGGAAGCGTTCAACTTAAACTTGTAACAGGAAAAATAAAAAATCACTTTTTGACTAATTTTTCTGATACGTTGGATTCCGGAATTTCCCGTTATCTCACCTTTAAAAAAATCTTGACAAAAAGCAGTGTCGTTCAATAACCAAACATTTCAGAAATATGTTTTAACTTATTTCATTTTAAAATTTATATATAAGTTTACTGCCTATTTATTTAACTAACCTTAGTCCTGCTAAATACAAATGATTTTAACGTATATTCTTTACCATAGATGGCGCTACACTACTGGATTCCAATCAACTGGTTGAAAGGGATTTGAGCTAAAATACAAAATGAAGTTTAACCGAACCCATCAACTACGGCTTTGTGAATGTCAATAACACCTTCGTTTCCAAATAAAACGTTAACTTTAAGTTTTTTTAAAATTTGTTTTTCTTGTAACTTAATTTATCCTACATAAATTGTTCAGGGCTGTGCTTTTCATTTGCCTACTATTGTGTTGATAGATAGGCTTATTTTCGTTTGGCAATTTTTTTTGGGGCAAATTTTTGTTATTTTGTTAAACTGAATTACTAATAAAATATTTTTAGATTTTCATAGTTAGAAGTATTTTTCATCATCGCGCGCGATAGGTTTACATTATTTAGTGTGTTTTCAATTCTTTTATTCATTATTTTTGTAAATTATACAGAGAATAAAAATAGATTCTTAAACAAATGATTTGGTCGGAAGGGCTCCATTGATGATTTGGATTGAATTGGATGAATTTTTTGGAGAATCATTCATTGTGGTAGCATAAATATATTATGAAAAAAACCCTTAGAGTTGAAGTTTGGAAATCTGAGAGAATAGGTGTTTAAAAACCAAATGTAAACGTGAAGTTTCTTTAAAGATTTAACGTTTTGCGCGTTAAGTCATCAATCATTGCGTGCAAGCCTCGTTCGATTCTAGAATTGATTTGTATTGTTGTAACTGAATTAAATTTTAATGGTGTTGTTTCACGTAGGATCTGGCAACAGCTGCGTGGTCTTGTTTTCATTTTTATTGAATTACTTTTGTTTTGGTATTCTTTGGTATCCTTAAAGTTTATTTTCATCTATTTCCGCATTCTGATCGTGAGTTGAAGCCGAAACAACCAATGAAATCGTAGTACAGAAAGAAACTAAGCAATCAATGAAATCGCAGTACGGACACGGAGAGCGTGACATCATAAGAAACATTCCCATTATAACTTAACAAAGTGTAATATAATATAATTTTTGAAGTAATAACCTAAACAGTAAAATTGCGTCGATATAGATTTATTTTAATATATGCTGGTTACAATAAAATAATTATATAAAGTAATGTTTTTTTGTATAAATTCCAAATACGTTATCTAAAAAAAATTTAAAAACCTGAGGATTAAAATTTATCTCTTATGGAAATGAAGACTTAAAATAAACAAAAATAATCTGCATATAATCCATATAAAAACAAACTTATATAATCTCCTTAGTTTTTAATTCTTTTTCAAATATTATCAATCAAGAATTCTCGCCAAATAGTTTTATCGCCAACATCACACTATTTTTTTTAAAACTCCCTTAAAAATCATTACGCGAAAATCGCAATATTGACGTGATTTAAAACACTCTACAAATATCCGACTCGATCTCCACAACAAATAAAAAAAGTAAACAAGAATGTTAATCCTTTTTCCATTATGTATTCGAACAGTCAATTCTTCAACTATTTACATTTCCCTGCGTTCGAATTATTGACATTCCTTCTCGCAAGAATCAGTTATTTGTATCATGCATCAAAAATCCCCCAGATTTATTTTTTGAAGGCGCAAGGTATGGTCATGTGTATTTTTAAAAATGAAAGATATACTTTAATCGGGGTTCTCACACAAACGTTTATTCGCCAACGTGAAGTGAGGTTTGAAAAAATGATGCTGCAAGTGATAAAACGCTTGAGCCAAAAGGACTCGTCCAATGTATTACGCATTGAGTACATATTCAGCGATAGCATCATCGATTCTAGATAAGTCTATCGTATCGGAAAACGGTGAGGAATATCGATTGATTCATCGCGTTTTGAGGAACGTGGGCTATAATTTAAAGTTATAGGTACTTATCTTATTTGGGACCATCGCCACGGAATATTCTTTTGCAAACGATACTAGATTTTAGTATTATGCAAGTTAGATGGAAGAAAAACTAGTCGCCATCATTTCAGAAAACTTTGAACATTAAATAAAATTTCGGATAATCTGATGCATTGTGCATTTTAAGAGAACATTTGTTTTCTGCTTAAATTGTCAAAAAATTTAGATAGCTTAAATTATTCGAGTTATCAGAAATATTTTTGAAAAAAAAAATTAAATATCGACCTAACGTTTAAACTTTTAGAATAAAAGTTTAAAACGTTAACATAAGAAAACCAGTCTTAATTCTTCAATTAAGTTTTAGGATAAATGTATACGTGTTTTAAAAACTAAGCAGTTCAAATATATTTGTTTTTCTTAGGAAGAATTTTCATAATTTATGATTTACTGGTTATGATTGCATTACAGTTGAGAGAACCAAAGCTAAGAAACGCAAATGAAATAATTCGGCAGATCTTAAAGTTATACATATATTTTGGTATATTTTGGATACACAACGAATCGGAACTTGCACCAAGCGCTGAGGACGATGAAACTTCTTATAGTTTTAAAATTAATACAACTCTTTCAACTATACATTATTTATTTTTAATTTATGCTTATACTAGCAAATTTATACCCGTTCTTCGCACGGATTAAAAAATATCAAATCGTTCCAAATATGTGTACCATATAACCTGTTATAGGATCATAAACTTATGTTATTGTTCCCGCTCGTTATAAAGTATAAAATCCCGTTTCATTGTGTTCGACATCACGAGTAAGCAGCTCAGGTAGACGCTTCAGTAGTCCTGCGAGTGAGGGTAGCCTAAGTGCGAGTTCTGCATTCGACCAACTGTCAGAATTTTCCTGTTGAACATTCTTCCGAAAATCTTTTAGACTGTGGCTGCAAGGGGAGGCGTGTCGTGTTTTAGGAAGTGTTCGGAGGAAGATGTGTCCAGATATGAATTAGTTGCTATTAAGTTTTTAACTTTGTTCTTGTTAACTTTTAACCTTTTTTACTTTTAAGTTGATTTTAATATGAAGTTTCGAATCTAATAAACGTTAATCTTTACCACAAGTGTGTGAGGTTCCTGTGTTCCCGTATACAAACATACATAGCTCTCATCATCTATACTCAATCATTCACATTGCCTTAAAATTCCAAAATGAAAAATAAGCTATAAAATGCACTCATAAATGTCATCACAATTCCCTCATAAATACATAAAACCTTTTAGCTCATTTGGCGCGTTTTGGGAAATAATTTGGCGAGAAAATAGATATAGCTACAAACACACCCATTATACAGCTCTAATACAATGACCTTCGAACAACCGACCAGCTTATAAATTATTTATAAAAGAAATTGCCTATTTGGCGAATTTTAGTTAATAAGTTGGCGATATTGGCAACGTATTTGGCGAAAAAATAAAGACATAAAACACTAATAGCTCTAGTGTGATGGCCTTTATTAACCATCATAGTTCAGTAATAGCTTAACTGTACATTTATTGCTTAAATATGCATACATGCAGTCCACAGAAAAATCAATGAAAAATCATCAAATAAACCCACAATAAAATCCGGGAATGAAGACTGGCGGAATTACGTCACTTGAAACATGTCAATTATTTTTCAAATAATGAATTTAGTTTCTGAAAGTAATGGCAAAAGTATAAAATAAACATTTTGAATTTTAAATGTTTTCGTTAAAAGTTTTATTTAATTTTTTCAACCGATGGCATCAGGAAAGAGAAAAAATGATCGGATTTGAGCGAAAGTGGTGTCTTTTTTTCAGAAAATTCGAATTTTCTTTAAAAATTGAACAAATATGAAAAAACTAAGCCTCAGGTGCACACGTTAATATTAAAGGGAATCTATCTTAAAAATTTCGAATTTCTGAGGGCAGTATAAGTAGGTCTTTTACGATCCGATGACAAACAGACACACAGACAGACTCTTTCTTTTATTATTATAGATTTATTGTATTTGAAGCATAAAATAAAATTAATTATTATGAAACTGATATATTTTATCTGATCAAAGCAATATATTTTGTAAAATATGATATCTGTTTCGTTTTATGTTTATGGTTATGTGTTTTGGTTTCGTTTTTTGGTTTATGTTTCTGCAGCGATTCGTTACCGATCTACAACTACGATGGAAAGAATATGAGTATTTTTGGCGCTCACAATGCTATTGTTATTGAACCGACATGCGGCGAATAAAGGATTCCATTTAATGAGTCCTTTTGAACTTTCTTTAAGTAGCAGTGTTTGTGTTTTGTAGGCTTCTGGTTTGTGCAAACAAAAGTTCAAAAGTTTATTTTAGTAATAAAAGAATTTTAATCCATTTTTATGATATGTTTTTGGCTATTATAAATGCAATGCCCAAATATAATAATGCCTCAACTCACACAACAAAATTTGATTTTGCCCAATGACAGCAAAAGTGGGAATTTCTTTCCACTTTATGAGTTTTAAAACATTAATTTTTAACTCATAAACTGAAATTTTATATCATTTGAAAATGCAATTTCAGTCTTGAATGCTTTTTAAAGATTCATCAATAGTTTAAATTTGAAAATTTACTACATTAATACAATTTACTGAATTAATAATATTTATTAAATTAATAAATTAACTAAATTAAGGAAGTTTAAAAATTATTAAAATTTAAAAATTATTAAGATTTAAAAATTATTAAAATTTAAAAAATATTAAAATTTAAAAATTATTAAAATTTAAAAATTATTAAATTTTAAAAATTATTAAAATTTAAAAATTATTAAAATTTAAAAATTATTAAAATTTAAAAATTATTAAAATTTAAAAATTATTAAAATTTAAAAATTATTAAAATTTAAAAATTATTAAAATTTAAAAATTATTAAAATTTAAAAATTATTAAAATTTAAAAATTAATAAAATTTATTTAATAAATAAAATTTACTAAGTTAATACCATTTATAAAGTAAAAAAATTATATATATATAAAGGTGTTACCTGAAAAAATGACAGTTTCCTCACGAGATAATATGATCTGTAAAAGTCACCTACTGCCTACTCAGGTGACAGGCTCGTCACTTGACTATGGTTTTAAATTATTACTTCCGTCACCAATCGCACTCGTGTAGCTCTTGTGCGGAGATTTTCAATTCAACTCAACTGAACTAATATAATCTGCATCTCTCAGATAGCTGGTGTTTATCCATTAAGAAAAGAAACTTGTTTAACCAACAAACCAGGGACCAACAAAGCTCAGACAAACACAAGTGACTTTATTATTATATGGTCTTAAAAAATATTTCGGTACTTGGCTTTCTAGTACAATTCATTCGGGTACCATTGAAACAACTACCCTTTTTTTATATCTATCATTCACCAACTTACTCTTTTGAACAAAAAAAGGCTCTATCAACTGATCCTCAATGACGGTAGGGTTCATGGCACAGAGTTAAGAAGATGGAGATGTTGCCGGGCAAAAACCAATACAGAATTCGGTTTGCCAAGTGAGGCCATCCATCGCTTTGTAGTAAGCCCAAACAAACGTTCTCGGTGAGCTATTTGGCGCTATTCTACAGAGAAGTTTTTAAAGGCCTACTACATACACTTGGCAGTTTCTGTCACTTTCATAAAAACTATAATTACAATGCATTTTTCATACCAGTGAAGGGAATTATCACCATCTTGTGAACATTTAGACCTCGTGCTATAGCCTACAACTGCACAAATAGTCATTTTTAAATATTTAATCAACGGTTTCTAAGGAATAAAATGATGCGTTGCAGCATGAACTAACTTTGAGTGAGCGCCTCATAAGCCCAAGATTCCGAGTTCGTACCCCAGCTGAGTCGTCAGATTTTCTGGATGGGAATGTAATATGATTATGTGGCTAGTAAAAAAAATCCCTTGAGTACCCATTTGGTCCGAGTTCTCTCGGCAAAATTAAACTCGGCATACCTTACCATCCACAGAAGAGCTCAGATTTTTTGTAATCTGATCAACAAAATTGGTAGCGAGAGTCGCCTACATGGTGTCACATAAAATGGCTCACACTTCTTAGTAATATCCCGAGTTTGAAAAGGCATTTCCGCCAATAAAGCAGCCTCGTTGGAAGGAAAACATTGAGTGAGCGGTTTGTTTGGGCTTACCAGGGTTGCTTGGCGACTTTCTGTCGGCTTCACTTTTTTTCTCGCCAAGCACCTCCATCTTCTTCTTAACTCTATGGTTGTGGGTGAACGGAAAGGGCCCCACCGCAAAGAGGGCCCCGGGGGCCCAATACGGATCTGTTCATCTGTGAGATCGCTGCTCGCTAACTGCGCAGTTATTTGCCCTGCCTCGAAAAGAATATGTTTCATGCTTTGTTTTAAACTGGGGGTTGAGAAAAATACCTTTTTTTTGGTCTAGCTAGATAAGTTTTTTTGGTCTTTTTTGTAGGCTAGGAGGTGATTCAACAGATTTCGGAGTTTTTTTGTTGTTTCATTCGTGCCGGTTTATGTCTGTAGGACTTGGAAACCTTTAAGGGGTTGTTTACAAATGGAAAATTATTTGAACTTGGGAGAATGTCCCAATTTTTAAAAAAAAAAAAAATATGTTACGAGATCAAAGTTTAATTGTCAACAAATAAATCATACAACTAATTCATCTTCTAAACGGAAGCATTAATAATATAGTGAAAGCATTGCTGAAAAAAAAACTAATTATGATATAATATCAATGCCAAAAACACGTTTTTAACCCTAGATTGTATCAAACTTTTCATTAAGAATATTTTTTAAAGAGATTTACACAAATTTGGCAGTGATAAACTTGTATCAAAAGAACGGTTACTTCGCTATAGAAAAAAAATTTCTTAACTAATCAACAACAAAAAATTACCAACTAATATTTAGAGCCTTGTGCAGTGTGGCACACTTTCAAAAACAGCCAAACTGGAAGTGAAGCGAAGTATGTGAGAGTGAAGTTACTTAGTGAAAACCTTTATTTAGTGCAGGGTGCACTTTAACCTATGTAGTCGATGACCCGAGCCTATTCAACTTTATAAGTCCAGATGAGCTCTTCGTGAAGTCACGATATCCGTCCTATTCGGATTGTCAACTGTTCCGAAGAAGAAGAAGTAACCAACCGTCGAATCCTGTTCGGAATCCGAAAAGAATGTTAGTCCATGCGCGAGGAGGTTTCTTTTTCTTTTCCGTAACAGCCGACACTCCGAATAGGACGGCTAGCGACAATTCACGGAGAGCTCTGCTGGTCTTGAGTGGGCAGTGGTTATACCTTTGAATCAGAGCACAGCTCACTTTGTATACAACCCCTCGCGTATCATCACCCGAAATCGCCCGTATGGAGTATATCTCTCGCATCGCGTAGCCGATTACGCCAAATCTGGACAAGGGATAAAGCTCCAGCTCAGGGCTCAGAGGTACGCGAGGGGGAGGCTAGATCAAGATGGACATACTTGGCGACACAAAGAGCAAAGCAGTTTGAAAGTTGTCAAAAAAAAGTGTAAGTCCCAAAAAATTATTTGTAAGTCCAAAAAATTTATCAACGGTATTTGAAACCATTTGAGGGATACAGCATAGATGGTGTTGGAGACATTCGTATAAACCCATCACTCGACTATTAGGTTTTCCAGCACCACACATAATTTTAAAAAAAATTATAAATTTTATCATTTTTCTAAATTTTAAAATTCAAAATATGTGTGGAGGAGTCAATTAACAACCATCTACAACTTAAATATGATTTTAGAAAAACTCAAAGTAATTAAAAAATAATGTAGTCATTTTAAGTTAAAAATTAAAATTTAACTATTTAAAATTTAATAATTTAATTCAGAGAAAACAAGTTTATATATCAACCATTTTTTTTTTATTTCTCAGAGTGTTAAATCACGCCCTACCCAACTTACAAGGCAGAAGAAGTTCGTCATGACGTCATGCTTTCGGTGATGTTCGGAGTGTTGGCTGTTCTGACGAGAAGGGAAAAAAAACCTGCTCGTGCACGGCCGATGATACTTTTCGGGTTCCGAACAGGTTTCGAGAGCAGGATTTTCCTTCTCTTCGAAACAGCCCATACTCCAAAAAGGACGGCTAGCACGGAGAGCTTCTCATCTGGCCTTATAAGTTGAGTAATCTGTGTTTAAATACAAAAGATACAGTTTTATTTTTTTAGAAATGGTAATTAAAACTCGAGACAATTTTTAGAGTAGTAATTTTTTTTTAATGCAGACCTCAGTACTAATAAATGCATATGCTCTAACATTTTCCTTATAGGTATTATTTAAATTGTTTTTATTAAATCTATTTACTGAACCCATTTAGCTGGATATTCCACCATTTGTTTACTGCCAAAATTGAGCCAAAATCGCTCGCCAACCACTTGTTTGGGCGTATTGCTTAAGCGATGAACTGCTTCTTTTGGAGAACTGGTTTCTGCGTTATTTTAGACCAGGCAGCATCTACATTTTACTCTCACCTTCACGGTCGGAACGCATAAGCAGCCTATTCATAGCCTTCTGCCGACAAATTGGTGAAGGCGGATTCAAACCTCCATAAACTCCATGGGTTTTTAAGATCGCATTAGACAACTGTAGGGGGGTCGCCATATCCAGAAATCCCCTCTTTATTGGGGGTGCATGAGGGTAAGGATTCGGCAAAATAGAAAATGTGTGTTGTTGCTGTTATGAAATCATTAGATTGTGTTTTTGTTACAATAGAGAAAAATACGTGGTCTACAGTTCTAAACTTCGCGGAGTTTTAGTCTTAAATAAAGAGCTTAGTGGAAGAACGTGCTAAGTGACAAAAAAGTGAAAACGAGAAAATGAGCTTTAAAATTTTTCGTTTACACTTAGGTACATTAAAAACGCCACTTACAAAAGGTAAAAAAATATACTTTACTTAAAGTTAATGAAAAGGGGGAATCTTGTTACCTTATTTAATGGAGGGAATAACATGTTCACTGACACAAAAATGTCAATTTTTTCAAAAATGTCATTTAGCACGTTCTTTCACTAAGCTCTTCAAATATTAGAGTGGTCGTTATTAGTATAAAAATTATAATTTTTATCTTAACATTAATTTATCACAAAACCGACTAAATTTGTTACGCGTAGAGGATGCAAAAGTTCTAGTTTTTACTTAGGTAAAACAGATATTATGTCTATCCCAAAGTTCAAACCATTTTCCTTCGTACTAAGAAGGAAAACTTACAATTTTCAGTTTTATTCTTTTTTGTTTCACATCATCTGGCTATGGTGTAGCGTATTTTACAGAAGTCCATGACTTTTTCTTATCTCGATAGTTATTGGAAACTGGTAAGGAATCTATATACATAATACTCTTATACGGCTCCCAAATGTTCTTATATTGCTAACTCTGCAATGGCAACAATCAAGGTTGTTTAATAATAGATTGGTATAAAAAACTTTAATACCAATATATATTTAAGATTTAAATGTGGTTTTACGAAATGGCAGGGGTTGTAAAATTATTTCGTGCGAAATTTCGCCAATGAAAACAATTGTTATCTGTGGCACATTTTGATCCTCCGGATTTTACCATCAGCCAATGGTTACGTCCTTCGTAAAACAGGGCCTTTTTGTTATAGAAATCAACAATGTACATTTTTCTGTAATGTTGTGAAAATATTGTAACATCACCATTAAAAAGCTAAATAATAATAAGAAAGAAAAACAAGAACAAGTAGGTTTGTCACAAAATATGTCGCCTAAACCGCTTCCACACAACAATTGTGCCCAGCAGGAAACAAACTATTTTTACACCTCAGAAAGAAATTCGCCAAACAGGGCTTTTAGCTAGTTTAATTCACATTTTTAAACGCCAAAATTAACGATTTTCATTAATTTTCTTTCTCAGATTAAACAATTAGTCTTTATCGTTTGCTAAATTTGTTTGAAGTTCGAAGAATAATGATGTACTTTTTTAATAAATATCTTTGAGTCTCCACAATTTCTCATGAACTTTCTTCCGAAAATTCAGTTATTATTTATCGTTTGTTAAAATTTAATTATTACAGTGTTCGCGAAAAATTAGTTAAAATGATGCCTGTAAAACTATTTAAACAAAATTGGCATATGTTGTCATGGGTTATTTTATCTTCGCGAGGGAATATTATTATTAATTATTACTTATAGTAATTGCAAAAATGTAATTTATATTTTCAAAGAATAAATATGTAATATTCCCTCGCTTTTAAATAGAATGAAAACATTTCATGTCAACATACAAAGAATCTCGTAGTGAAATATATTTGACGTCATTTCAAACTGATCAATGTCGCAAAAATAAAAACAATTTTGTTGTATTGACGTACTGACAATTTCCTCTTTTTTCTTTTCCCAGTAGCGTACTGCAATAAAAAGAATTATCTTGTATTTTCAGAGTTTAACTTCATCTAATTTATTTACTCATATATTTCTTCCAACAATTCTTATTGTCACTCGACTAAAGTCCTCAATACACAATAGCCAAAAACCAACCCCCCACTAAATATTCCGCCGGGTATCCCTACACATATGGGGTCCCCCACCCATTTCTCCTCTCTACCAGAGGGGGTGGAGGGGCATAAAAAAGGCCCCCTTAAGACTGAGTGCCCAGGGGTACCACAATTAATGCGCTTCTCATTACCGACCCTGTCACCCCTGGTTTTCTCATTATGGGGTCTCGCATCCACCCTCACTGGGTTTAGTGGGGGGTACCTACAGTTTGGCGAGAAATGGAGGTTTAGGCGATTCTTCAGAAAGAAAAAAAAACTTTTTTTTCTTGACAATGGAGGGCGAGTGCATGTCTATTTATTGTTATGGAGTTGAGTACGTTAGTTGTTAGTTTTTAGAACATGCCTACATACAGCTTTGCCGTTCCTTTCCTGATTATCATTTTTTCAATGTTGCTGCTTTGTTGACGGCTAAACCTTTGTAGTCTCGGCATATTCCCCAGAAAACAGAGCCATTTTTATGATGGCACCATCTAGGAGACTCTTGCTACCAATTTTGACGCTCAGATTACAATGAATCTGAGCTCTTTGTGTGTGTTAAAGCATGGCGAGTTTTACTCTTGCCGAGAGAGTCCAATCCAAATGAGTATTCAAGGGATCTTTTACATGCCTCCTTATTGTATGGCATGCGTGCCTTCGATTTTCCCATCCAGAATATCTGACGTCTCAGCCGGGGCTGGACCCCGCAAACTTGGGCTTATGAGGTGGACACGTAATACATCTCAGCCACGGACTACTGAGCCACCGATTATCTTAGAACGCGACTACTGTCCAACCTCTTCCAAGTTTACTCCTTTTCGGGGCATAATTAATAAAGGAGCAAGGACGCTTCGCGTCGACGTTCTTCAGCTAGCCTTCGATTTCCGATATACCAGTTGTTGCCACTGCTATGTGTTTGTTTGTCTAATATACTTAAAACTCACGTAGAAAAATTCGTAAATACGTGGAACACTTCCATATCTTCTTCAATAACTTTTACTTTGTAGTGAGGGCCAAAAAAGTGGACAGTGGGATTTTCTGAGAGTGCAGCGTGTTTCTTGTAATGTTATAAATATGTTGCTTGGGAAATTATGCTGTACGATGAAGTATATAATTTAATTTGATCTGACCAAATTTCATTCGTTTTACAAATACTGAAGCCAATGACCTGAAACTATTATAATCAATAACTCAATTTTAGAAATTTGCCGCTTTGATCAGCATGATATCATTTCATGTATATAAATTTGCAAACTCTTCAACGTAGTGTTCGACGTTTGTCGTTTAAACATTTAAAAAATAAATTTGGCGATGTACAACTGCATTTTACTGCATTTGGCGTATTTTAATATAGAGTATGGCAGTCTTGTATCTGAAATCCTTTTTATAGACCCGCGGGGGTGGGAGAAAACAGCTGCCCCCTCGGCATGACCCCCATAGGGGGGGGAGGAGGGATAAACAGGTCGCATTTCTCACCTGAAATTGGAAGCTTGGCGCAACACACATGGCACAGTCAGGGCTGCACGATGGAAATATTAAAAACCGCCAACTAATGCAACAATCGCCAAATAAAAACACATATTTTAATATTTTCATTGGCTTTCAAATATTAGCTTTTTATTGATGCAACCTCATTAAAGAATTTAAATAGAAAAATTTAAGGTAGGTTTTAAGTGATAACAAACATTGAATGAAGTTAAATTGACTATTTCAAAAAGGACGATTCTAAATACTTAATCGTAATTAATAAAATATCTATAGGTTAAATGCTACAAAAAATATTATTTTCTAAAAACAATCACTGCAAAAGATAAAATGGTTTTAGTTCTTAAACAGTAAAATAACAACTTGAAATAAAAAAAAGAGTTATAATTAAAAAAAGAAACTGAAATCACAATTTTGAAACAACTTAATATATCAGGCGTTTTCAATATGGGACATAGCCACAACATAACAAGTACAAATGTATTTTTTGAACCTTTTATTAAGTTTACTAAACCAAAAATAACACCAATTCCTTGTGTGTAGAACAATAAAGCAGAATATGAACGCATCGGTAGTTAACCTTTTCCCAAAATGCAGATTTTGAGCCAAATATTGTAACCCATTGCGTAACTAACAGCCTTTAAATTATGTGATTCACCCCGCAGGGCGATCACAGGTGTCGCCAACTATAAAAAAAAATACATTTCCAGTCTGTTTTTAATCCGCCAAGTTGCACAAAAAATCGCGTAAAAAAAGTCGACCTTTGAAGTTAAGTAGTTAAATTTTAGGGGTTCTTTGGATTAAGGGTATGGATGTCGCATGGGATTGTGTGGGTGTTCCAAATGGTTCGATTTTTTTGTGTTCTTTAAAAATATTACTTGGAAAGATAATCTGCAAAGACTGTACGATATTGGATACTACAACAGTGTTTTGTTTTGTATGACTAAAACAGAAATATAATAATACGATGACTTTAAATTGTATAAACATGTTAGGACTAGCCACCTGTGGTATGCAGACATATAAATCCTTTTAAGGTCAGTCACTTTTCCAGAAACATTTATAACTTTATTAATTTTCAAAATTTCAAGCATTTAAGATCTAAAAAACATTAAAGATCTTAAAAAGCATTAAAGATCTTAAAAAAAAAATTTCCAACGTGAAAACTTATTTTAAAATTTAAAATAATTTAATTCGTGAGGTTGAAAATTTAAATCAGATTAACATGTGAAAACTCTTTTCAATTAGCTTATCCCTCAGAGGCTTCTTTTTGTTAAATTATTCAACACTATCAGACGTATATTTGCGACATTTGTAGTTAGACATTTAAAAACACTAAACAAATTAATTGGAAACTAAATTATACTGTAGAATAAGAAGACAGCAAGAATATTTTTTTTTGTTTCCTTTAACTTTTATCCATTTTGAACTTTCTATTCCTTTTTAATAGGCACATTTTGTTCCTGGGATCTGTTTACCTTCTGATGGATAAGCAAAGTAGCAAAAGTGTAAACTTGTTTTCACTACCAGAGATTTAAATTTAAATTTTTAACTGAAAATTTAAGTTCTCAAATTTCATAAAAAATATTTTTCTGTAGTAGATGGTAATAAAGGAATCCTTACATGTTTTAAATTTTGAAATTTAATAAAAATTATTAATTTTTTTAGGGGGGGGGGGGGGGGTGGGGCACGGATAGTACGTTATATTTCACGATATTTATTCAGGTACAGCTTTAATATAATAATGTAATATTTATGCATATATTATTATAGTATTTGAAATTTAAAATCATTAAGTAGGTAATAAAAAATAGATAATTTCGTGAAAGATGCTGACCAGTGACAAAAAAATCTAAGATTTTGAAAAAATCACCATTTACAGATTTTTGTTCCGAAAAGCCAAGTCTCGAAAATTTAGTAAACTGTGATCCTTTTTCCCCCAAAACCTTTGAATTCAATTCATTGCGACTCAATTTTATTTGCAAATTTACATATCATAAAAAAATATTTATTATTTTTTTATTATAATATTTTGATATTAAAATATAAATATTCAAATATTATTTTTTTAATTATTTTATATATTTATATTTTATAAATATTTATTATTATTTTATTTTATTAAAAAAATATTTCGCAAGCACTATGACATCGCCACACAGCCATTTCAACTTCGACAAAAGTATCCTTAGTATTCCATTTAAAATGCATTAAACCATAAAAAACGAAGTATATCTATCGGCTGAACACTATTTTAGCTTAAACACTCAAAGGCCTTCCTTTAGAAGGCCAATAAATTTCAGGATAATACCGCGGCACACCGAATTTAAATCCTCCACTTATAGACCCCCAGGATTTTTTTCTTCTAACTTTATTTAAATATCAGTATCGTAAAAAAAATTCTAGGTGTTGCAAAACTTAAATCAGGATTTGAGTCTCATAAAAGTCTCATTTTAAGGTGCCTCTTACTTGATAGCGTTGCAGTATTAAAAGTGATTTTGAAGCATAAATTTTACTTTTATTCAATGGTTATTTTAAGATATCATTTAAGAAATGTTGATATATATGATTTGTTCTGATGTAACTTTATGTCTGACCTGGTAAAATGATAAAACCCCCCGCATATTTTAAATTTATTTTATGTGGACGCCTCATTTTACTTCCTTATTTAATCCATTTTTGTTCTTTTAAGCTCGATTGCTGCGCCCACTCTTTCTCTGTGGTTTTGAATAAAAAATTGTATTTGTCAAATAAAGTAAAATTTCAACTTTATTAATGCAATTTATTGCAATATCGAATGCAACAATGTATAAAAAAATCCACAACTATAATGACGAAATAAAAGAGGAAATTGAGTAACATGAAATATGTCGCATAAATACCTATATTAATATTTAAAAAATGTATTGGAAATTTTAAACTTTTATAAAATTGTGCATTTTAAACGATAAGTCAAACTTGAATATTTCCAATAGTTTGACTTTGGTGAAAAGTTTTAAGCACTATGTTTTTTTTTTAATTTCAAGTGTTGAAAAAGAATTTATTGTGATGTTGAAAAATAAAATTGGGCGTCAAATTAACGTATATTAAGTTTTTGATAGTTTTCTTAACTTTTAGCACAATTGAATTAGTTTTTCCACCATGTTTCAACAGCATCTTTTTTAATTTGAAGTTGTAATTTGAAATAGAACAATAAGACAATAAATATTCCTTTTACGTTTAAAATTCAAAGAAATATATTAAAATGTAACTAGCTATAAGACATCAAGTCCTACCATATACTAACAATCAACTTGCAGTAAGTATTTCATTCTAAATATGCGAATGAATGAGTTAACTGCTCAGAGAAGGGGACGAAGAACAGTGGACACAGACAGACGAAGCAATGTTCAAAAACCACCTTTTTCGAAACAGCACCCTCCAGATTGCGTAGAAAACGCAAAATCTCCGTTTCGGATTTTCGAACCCATTGTAAAATTTCCTTATATTTCATATTAGGTAATTGAAAGTAGGAATAAGGAAAAAATGTTATTTTTAAAATTTGAATCAGCTTCAGTTTGCAGAATACCATTTCCCAATCAGAGAAATGACATTAGTTTAATTTTTTTTCTTCACAAAAACGTAAAAAAAATAAATATAAAAAACTAACATGAAATTAACTATTACGTTTTGTAATATTCTATCAATGTATGTACATTAATGCCTTCAACTAACATTTCCGAATGGCCGAGCTAACAGGATTTCGAGAGAGAACAAGCGAAAGAAAATTCAAAATCCTATTACAATGTCACTGTTGAATGCGGGGAATCAACATGAGGGGGTCTGTCAGTCATAGAGCATTCGATCGCAAACTAAATGGCTTTTTCATCTGCCGGTAGTACTAAAACAATCTGTATAAAATATAAGTAAAATTTACATTGGAAACAGGGCGATAATAAAAACTGCGCAGCATTGTTGTAGTTTAAGTTTGCATCGATTTATAGTTCATTAGTTACCCTCTACTTAAATGTAGTGATTCTTTAAAGAACCATTAGCAGTACAGTTTGAATATGCATACATTAAAGTGAAGTCTGGTGACTATTGTTTATTCACCGGTAAATGTCTGAAATATTGGGTAAGCAACTTAAAAAAAGACACATATATATAAATGTTTAAATTCATTGTATTTTAGTATGTATGTTTATGTATATTTATTATTTATTACATCTTGGTTCAATAAGAATAAGGTTTCAAGTAGCTGCAACGGCTGTGTGGGGAAATATTTCCCTATATTTCCGGTATTCGGTTGAATTCTTTCTCAGGTTTGTTTTCAAAATCAAAAAATGGTTCAACTGAATACCGAGAATGTGGTGAAAAAATTCATCACACAGACTTTGAAGAGTATTATTTTTTATAGAGCATTGTAATTGTGGCATCGCACGTTAGCAGTACTTCAAAATTGTGACAACTTTTTCTGGTTTTCTCACTCCTTAAAGCATATTTATTTCAATGTGTTTCCAATTAAATTTTTATTAGTAGTGTAGTCCGTCCCATCTGACTGTGGAATAAATTAACCATTATAAACTAACCATGAATTGCAACAAAATAGTGAATGCAAGAAGTACACGACATAAATTGTGAAACATTATATTCTATTCCATCGATTTACGTTCAGTAATGCCTTCACTTTTGATTTCCGAATGACTGGGCTAACATGGGTTCCAGCGAGAACAAGCGAAAGAAAATTCGAAATCCTATTACGATTTCACTGTCGAACCAACAGGGGCTGTCAGTCATGTTGCATCCGATCGCGTTATGCAAATTAAATGGATTTATCACGAGGGTGGCCTCTGTTTGGCGAGAGAGCTGATTTCCGAGGCTTAATTTCATTACTCGATTTGGCTCTGAATCACCGTAGATGAGGAAAAATTCCGCCTGTTGGCGTATGACGACATGTTCGGAACAATTGTTGATCTGACATAGTCACACAGTTTATTAGGTTTGCTCTTTGCTTTCCATAGTGGGTTCGTCCAGCATTTTGTTAACGCAAATAAAATGCTTTAGAAATAGAAAGTTGAAGGTATGTGATTGCGAATATCAAGTTCGAGTAAAAATATTGCTGAATTTATACAAATGAATTCAAACTTATTTGTATGACAAATCACGTTATTCATAACAGCTGATGATGCATTAGCATTATATTTCCACCAATTACTGTGAAATTTGTCTTCCCCAAAACATAACTCTGCGATAGGAAGCTATCATGGTAATGGTCAGCAGTCATCGTTTTTAAAAGCTTTTCGGTCATTGTTACTTTCAATAGGCATAAAGTAATTAAGAAAGGTTAAATAACTAGAATTTTTTAAATACTAATATTCACAACAAATTTAACATCAATTTAAAAGCTAACTCGAATAAAAAATCCCCATTCTTGAAATTGTAATTTTTTTGTGACTAAGTATGGATTTAGAGAGTAAATTTTTGACAATTTTTACACAGTTTGAAACCTTATATAAATAACGACAACATCAACAACGTTATTTTTAAAGCGGTTCTAACACCATTATACTATCACTGATTAGATCATTTGTATAAATTCCAGAGAAAATGCCAGAATAGTTTTTCTTTATTAATATAGAAGATGTTTAAGAGTTCCTTATACGCGGGTATGAGCTTTTTAGAAATGTATCTTTTGAATACGTAACATAAGAAAAAAGTTCAGATAACGAGGTCCAATTTTAAAACGATGAAGGTGGCAACGAATAAAAAAGTCTATTGACTGTTCAATATAATAACTTTGACAATCCTAGTTTTTAGTACATTAATGTTTTGTAATTAAAATAATATTTTATGTTGGTTACATTGGTAAGACAGAAAGAGTTAAAAATGTAATAGATTATTTTTCATGAGGTTATTGAATATGGACACAACCCCTCAAATAAATGAAATCAATAAAAATATCTTCAGTGCAAGTAAAGTCCTCAAAACACCGAACCGTGCACAATTAAAATGAAAATAAAAACAATGGGGAAAAAGCGGATAAAAAAGGAAAAAGGAAAATCCCCAAGAGCCCCATACATCTCGGATTATCCCGCAACGTAATTAGGGGATCGGACGCGGCTGACCAATCCAATAAGGCCAAACGATCGAGTATTTAGGCGCTTAATTTGCATATTAATTTTAATACTTAAAACGTTCCATTTTTTCTGCGTTTCGTTCTTTGTAGCGTAGAATGGAATTGTTTCGAGTTTCATGGTACACTGGGGTATAATGGGATGAGATCCCCGTATGATTAAAGCAGACGAAAGTCTGTTGGAACATGTTTTAGTTCTTAAAAGGAATTATTGAAAAGGAAAACTGAGATGGAATAAGGTGCTGATGTTCTTTTATGGTAAGAGTCTGGTTCTTGTTCTGTTTTTAATTCTCATATTCTCTTCTAAATTACTATATCTAGGACATTTGAAAATATGCATGATCCCTTCGGGAATTTGTATTTAAATATGTTGCTATTAGATTATAAACTGTTTTTTTTTAACTTTGATATCAACTTTATAATTTTTAATTGACACTGAAGGGGCTATTATCACTAATTTTCTTTTAAATTTTTAGTAATATAATTTTAAACAAATTGTTTTTGAGTTCGAGTTTTTATAGCTATACATAATATTAAAAGAAACAAATTTTTAAACAAGAATTTTTTTTTTCATGAAATTAAAAATATATTTTGTTCTTTTTCAGAACATGTGTGTGTCTCTTTAACAATAATATACACATGTTTTTGTGTGTTCATTGACCCCCTATATTTTAAATGACATAATTTGATATTTGGGAAATGTAAACGACATTGAGAATGACGTGCATTTGTCTATAATTCATTTGGATTTTCCAGTTAGCATTACAAAAGTCTTGAATATAAATGGAATTTTTAGGGTAAATAATATTAAAAACTTCTCTCTCTTACATGATTGAAAAGTTTTAGTTTTTGCATGATTTGAAAAAAAAGAAAAAAAAAACAGACAGATCGATATAATTGTGTAAAATTGTAAAATTATGCATTATTTTGAAACCAACAACAAATTTGCAAAAGGAATAAAACTTTCATAATAAAAAACAAAGTATAATTTTAAAAGTAAAATAACAGTTTTAAAGAACGCATTGTTGTTCTTTTGACCATCACAAACGGGAGTAGAATGAGTTTTCCTGAAAATAAACTGGAATAATCGGCGTCATGAGAAGGATTTGGAATTATGTGAAACATATTTGAGAGTACCACGAGGCTTTAATATTCAATCGAAAGTTTTCGAAAGGAATTAAAATTGTTAATTATTTTTCCGACATTATAAGGGAAAAAAGAAAATGGTGTTTATTAAGTATTTGTAAAATTTGAAATATTTATGTTAACGTTTCCATGTTGCTTGAGTTAAACGATTAAAAAGAAAACCCTAGTGTAGCTGAAGATTTCTCACGCACCCTTTTCGATACTTAAATATAAGAATGAAGTCAAAAACTGTAAAATAATGTTTTAAGAAATGTAGTAAGTATTTGTAATTTTGTATTGAATTATTAAAAAAAATATCAAGTTTTTGCTCAAGAAAAACTTTGAACCAATATGCAAATTATTTTTACGACATAGGTATAAGTTGATAGAACTGTAGCTACAAATATGTATGCTGTTTCCAGAAGCATAACATGTCGTCGAAATCCGTAATTTTCAAGAGAATACAATAAACATTTTTCGAGTTTGAAGCTTTTAGTTTTTGATCGCATCGCGTTTCCAAATTGCAAGATTTATATGGAAAGTTGCCTAAAAAATCTAAATAGTAGTGGATTTCTAGTATTGACTTAAGTTTTTTTTCTTCGTCTACGTTTGTAAATGTAGATAAAGTCGTTACAACATTGGCAAAATAGTTTTAAAAGCACACACTTTTCTTATTACATACAATTTATTTCCATCTTTTTTTGACGCAAACCACATAGCATAGTAAATAACAATCTATATGAATCAAATCAAATAAGGAAACAATCCAAACATAAAATACGAATGAAATTATATCAAACATACGTCAGCCAACAGTCCCCATGGGCTAGACACCCGCGGCCCCTGTAATCTTTGTTTCCACCCATGGACAGAAAAGCAAAAGATGAAGAAAGATGCAGCCAAGTCGAGTGGACTTAATAACTTCTCTCTGGCCTGCCCGGAGTCCTTTCAACTGGTCTGGGTTAGGCCGAAGGGTACCAAAAGCCATTTGATCTAATGAATGGAAAGTGAAATCTAGTCTTAGGGAAAAGGGCTCTATATAAAGTGTATATTTGTTTTCCCTGAATAAAGTTTCATTTTGTTTCCCAGACCAGCTGTGGCTACTCAGCGTTTGAGAGGGCCTTGAGAGGTGATTTTAAAATGTGAACTATTTTTTTTTAATTTAAAATTTAGTTTTTAAAATTTTATACATATTTTATTTTAACAGTAAATCATTGTAAAAGAACCCCTTTGTATTTTTTCCTTTACATAAATTCGAAAAATGTATAATTTTTAAAAAAATGTGTAATTAAAATAGTTTTTATTACCCAAGTTTAATAAGTTATTACAAATATTTATTCCACTTTTACTTTTTTTTACACTTTTTGTTATATTAAGAAATAAATCTCCTTTATACATTTTTACTGACGATAATCCACACCGTGTTTACAAAATATTGTAGAATATAGTGCTTTTTAAGGTATACAGGATTCAGGTAAAATGACCCAACAAATATTATTGTAGAAAGTCTTATGCATAAGATTACACGATGATTTTCTTCTACTGTGTACGAAAAACTAATTGCTCTGGCTATTTGTTTTTTAAAACTTAAACTAAATCGTACACATTTACTGCGTTAAAATATAAAAATAATATAATTCTTTAAAGATTATAGCATACAGACCTCCATAAACGACTATTTCAATTCATACAAATATAACCCTGCACACATTATTATCCGCAGACTTCTAAACACGAGTTTTCGCAGTTAAATTTGGATCTTTTTGGAATGTCCAACCGAGGTCCAACTAACGAGGGTGGGTCAGAGGGGTCCATGTAATGACCCCCGCGGTTTAACGGAGAGGGGCTTTTCTGCTACATTAAAATCCTGATGAACTGGCTCCAGAAGTTCACAAGCGGAGAAGTTCTCGAAGAAGGAAAGAAGATGCGTTTGGAAGGGTCGAAAGGGTGGAGGAGAAGGGCTGCAAATTAGGTGGAAATGGAATGGGCTTTATCTTTTGATGTGCGATTGTTCTTGAGAATGAGTGTTGTTCAAATATGGTTGGTTAATGTTGCCAACCTAACTTGTTTCTTCTTTAGCCTTATAAATGTCTTATTATTAGAATTTTAGTGGCTTTTATACCGATTTCCGTTGGACCCTACAACACATTGCGAAAAAGCACATCGAATTTATGGTAGTAAGCTGGCAGTTGAGGAAGGGTCGAAAGGGTGGAGGAGAAGGGCTGCAAATTAGGTGGAAATGGAATGGGCTTTATCTTTTGATGTGCGATTGTTCTTGAGAATGAGTGTTGTTCAAATATGGTTGGTTAATGTTGCCAACCTAACTTGTTTCTTCTTTAGCCTTATAAATGTCTTATTATTAGAATTTTAGTGGCTTTTATACCGATTTCCGTTGGACCCTACAACACATTGCGAAAAGCACATCGAATTTATGGTAGTAAGCTGGCAGTTGAGGAAGGGTCGAAAGGGTGGAGGAGAAGGGCTGCAAATTAGGTGGAAATGGAATGGCTTTATCTTTGATGTGCGATTGTTCTTGAGAATGAGTGTTGTTCAAATATGTTGGTTAATGTTGCCAACCTAACTTGTTTCTTCTTTAGCCTTATAAATTTCTTATTATTAGAATTTTAGTGGCTTTTATACCGATTTCCGTTGGACCCTACAACACATTGCGAAAAAGCACATCGAATTTATGGTAGTAAGCTGGCAGTTGAGGAAGGGTCGAAAGGGTGGAGGAGAAGGGCTGCAAATTAGGTGGAAATGGAATGGGCTTTATCTTTTGATGTGCGATTGTTCTTGAGAATGAGTGTTGTTCAAATATGGTTGGTTAATGTTGCCAACCTAACTTGTTTCTTCTTTAGCCTTATAAATTTCTTATTATTAGAATTTTAGTGGCTTTTATACCGATTTCCGTTGGACCCTACAACACATTGCGAAAAAGCACATCGAATTTATGGTAGTAAGCTGGCAGTTGAGGAAGGGTCGAAAGGGTGGAGGAGAAGGGCTGCAAATTAGGTGGAAATGGAATGGGCTTTATCTTTTGATGTGCGATTGTTCTTGAGAATGAGTGTTGTTCAAATATGGTTGGTTAATGTTGCCAACCTAACTTGTTTCTTCTTTAGCCTTATAAATTTCTTATTATTAGAATTTTAGTGGCTTTTATACCGATTTCCGTTGGACCCTACAACACATTGCGAAAAAGCACATCGAATTTATGGTAGTAAGCTGGCAGTTGAGGAAGGGTCGAAAGGGTGGAGGAGAAGGGCTGCAAATTAGGTGGAAATGGAATGGGCTTTATCTTTTGATGTGCGATTGTTCTTGAGAATGAGTGTTGTTCAAATATGGTTGGTTAATGTTGCCAACCTAACTTGTTTCTTCTTTAGCCTTATAAATGTCTTATTATTAGAATTTTAGTGGCTTTTATACCGATTTCCGTTGGACCCTACAACACATTGCAAAAAAACACATCAAATTTATGGTAGTAAGCTGGCACTTGAGTTGCCAGAAAGAAAAAAAACATAAAAATTGATCTTTCTGTATTAAAAAAAGGTTTTGCGTCAGGCGCTATTCTAACCCGAAATGTTTACGTTACAAATGAAACATCATACCAACACGGCCACTAAATCTCTCGACAGATTGAAGCCAAAACAAAAGTTACTTTGTTGATGATTAACAAACCTCAAAAGTGGCGTCATTGCGAACAAGCTTAGGAGGAACTGGTTTCAGAATCATAAAATAAGTAAAACGGTTTTAAACCATCAAGAGTATGTGGAATTTTTATAACAGAGACTATATTTTTTATTTTTGGAGTTCCCTGTTATTTTTAGTCAAATATAAAGAGTATTGTTCAAAAGTTTATTAAATGTGGATATAGAGTGGGTAAAAAACGACGCTAAATACACCAAAACTTAAACTTGTATACATATTTTTAGAACCCTATCAACAAATCCTTGCATCGAACTCCTAATCAACTCACCTAAGTTTTCTTCACTTTTCCTTAATTCCGGATTAATATTCATTACATCTACGGAGGTGTTTAATTCCGCACGGATAGGAATTTAATCACCACATTTGGTAATTTGACAAGATAGTAACTGGTATTTTCCCTAAAAGTTAAAAGAGGGGATCCCAGTCGGTAAGGTGCTTGCCTTCCATGCAAAAGTTCCCAGTTCGTGTCCGGGCATTTTCAAAATAATTGCCGACCTATAAAAGGTTTGTATGGGCAAAAACTCCGACGAATATTTCGCCGTATAAAGGGAGTGCATCTTAAATATGCCTTAAGCCGTGTACGGTATCGAACTTAAGACTTGCGTTGAGTGCCTACTCAGGAGTCTTCCTGTCACTAGATGTTGTGGTTCTACATCGCGACGCCCGCCCATTACCCTAGTGTATCTCTAGTGCGACGATAAAACTAATCCTAAATTTTCTTGATGTTTGTTGTTGTTATTAATGTTCACTTTGGAAGATTGGCAGTTGCTAGAGCTCAGGTGTCGACCTCGTCACTTGACCGCTGTTCTAAATCACGAGGCGTAATTTATGCATTTAATCTCCAAAATAAGATGCTAGAAATAGATAGCCGGAAAAGATTAATTTACCAAATTGCAAAGGCCGGACTTCCATGCTGTTGAGCCCTAATGAGGGAAATCCATGGTCAAGTGATGTTTGAACCGTGGTCAAGTGACGAGGTTCAGACCTTCTGGCATTCAAGGAAACGAAGTGACTTATTTTTCAACCACCCTGTTGAAACCAACTGAATGTAATAAAAAGGAGTTGTTATTTACTTCAAACTAAAAACATGTGTTAATTTTAGCATAATCATGTTAAAGTAAAAAGTGTCTTACTATCCTTATACAAAGCGCATTATTAGTTATTTAAGTGGAAGCTTTATTTGAGTGGAGGATAGCTATTTAAAAAAATTAATCATTCACTGATTTGTTTTAAGGTATAAATTAAGGAATATCGCTTGAAAGTAGAAGGCCCAATATCAATAGATTTCGTGTAGCTCTAATACGACGTGAATTCAATCAAACTGTACTTGTCATAACTGTCTTATAGCGTAATCATTTCCGGCTGCCTATTTCTAGCCTCTTTTAGGAGCTTTAACACAGCCAATTTCACCTCGTAATTTAGAACCCTGGTCAAGTGACGATAACTGTCTTATATTACACCATTTGAATTCAGTATTCATTTGCTTGACTCTGTATTTTTTTTTTTGCTATGAAATTGTCCTCGTAGCAAAATGGGTTACAGCGTTTAAATTTAGTTTATAAAAAAGCGAGGCTTTTAAAAGGCAAGTAGTTTATATTAATTTTAAGTCATCTATAAATTCAATAATAATTATTAAAAATCATGTATTTTACATGTACCAGGTGGTTATAAAATAACGCTCGCTATTCGGAGAGGTCTGTAGCTTGAATGAATAATCCGAAAGCAACAAACATCGAGACACCGCCGTATTCACAAGTTCGAGTCAAGTATCGAGATATCCCCGGAACATGAATCCTGAGAGGAAGGGACAACTTGAGGGTTATTTCAAATTCGTATTCACAACCGCGATATTTATCTGAGTTTCACCTTTTGAGTTTCTTCCCCAGGTTTCTCTCAGATTTTGTAACGGGACATATCATTGGTCAAGCGGAATCACGTGACGTTGTTCACTGCTATAGATAATTCTCACGTGTTCTATTTGCAGCGTGAGACAGATCGCAATCGCCTTTGGGGAGTCGGATGGTTCTATCTCGCCCATGTTAATTTTACTAACTTTAGAAACATTTTTCTCAGGAACTTGAATTTTTTTATAGTTTGTTCCTTACATATAAATCTTTAATTTAAACTGAGGATATTTCACAGTATAAAAAAATACTTTAACAGTGATTTTTTAAAAATATGTATTAAAAAACCCAAAAAAATCCAATTTAAAGTTATATAACTCTTTTTAGCAGAGATATTTAAAATTGAGCAGAGATATTTTAAAATTCCTCAGTTTAAATCAAAGAGCTAGTAATGGGGAAGAAATAATAAAACAAAACACGTTGATATATATTTTATAGTTCCTGAGAAAAATAGTCCTAAGTGTTGAAAACCTTATATTTCAGGAAACGCAAAAGAAAATTAAGGTATTGGTAAGAACTGATGTACATAGTTTTTGAAAAATGCTTATAAAAAGAAAACTACGAAACAGAAATCGATAATCTTGGTCTTAAATTAAAGCTATAGATATGCAGATTAAAAATAAAAGAAACACAGAAAATCGACAATTTTGACCTAAGCACTCATCCCTTTAAAAAAATGGCTGAAGCGAAGAAAATAAACTTTATGCCAGATGACTGAAGTTTTAATAACTTTAATTTAAAAATATAAAGGAATATTGGAAAATAAGAAAACTAATGCCTTTATAATTATCATTATGTGCATGTATAAATCTTTAATCAAGAATATTAACCTGCTAATTATATTTTACAGTGGCAAATACTAGTATGGTTATATTATTCCTCTGTATTTGCATTTTATTATTAAGTTTGTAACATTTTTGTGCATAACTACCGCAGCACACAACTTTTAAAACAGTCAATTTAAAGATACGTTTTAAAATGGATTGTACAGTAAAAATTATCATCGCATATCTCACGAAAGTCTCTACGTAGAAATTTAGTATCAATAAATCATGTTGAAAATATATTTTACTTTCTAATATGCTATACTTCTACAATGAACAATCTTATAAAGATCAATTAAAATGGATTAGAACTAAATAATTATAATCACTAGTTTGAAAGAAGAACCTGATAATTTATGTTTGTTTTGATTTTTAACATTTTTCACCGCCGTATTCACAAGTTCGAGTCAAGTAGCGAGATATCTCCAGAACATGAATCCTGCCAGGAAGGGACAACTTGAGGGTTATTTCAAATTCGTATTCACAATCGCGAGATTTTTCCGGGTTTCACCTTTCGAGTTTCTTCCCCAGGTTTCACTCATATTTTGTAACAGTACATATCATTGGTCAAGCGGAATCCCGTGACGTTGTTTACTGCTAGAGATATTTCTCACGTGTTCCATTTGCAGCGTGAGACAGATCGCAATCGCCTCTGGGGAGTCGGATGGTACTATCTAGCCCATGTTATTTTACTAACTTTAGGAACATTTTTCTCAGGAACTTGACATTTTTTTATAGTTTGTTCCTTACATATAGCTCTTTAATTTAAACTGAGGATATTTCACAGTATAAAAAAAATACTTTCACAGTGATTTTTAAAAAAAATATATATGTATTAAAAAAACCCCAAAAAGTCCAATTTAAAGTTATATAACTTTTTGTTAGCAGATATATTTTAAAATTCCTCAGTTTAAATCAAAGAGCTATTAATGGGAGAGAAATAATAAAACAAAATTCGCTGATATATTTTATAGTTCCTGAGAAAAATGTTCCTAAGTGTTGAAAATCCTTATATTTCAGGAAACCGTGAAACGCACAAGAAAATTAAGGTATTGGTAAGAACTGATGTACATAGTTTCTGAAAAATGCTTATAAAAAGAAAACTACTAAACAGAAATCGATAATCTTGGTCTTAAATTAAAGCTATAGATATGCAGAATAAAAATAAAAGAAACACAGAAAATCGACATTTTTGACCCAAACACCCATCCGACTCACCTTTAAAAAATGGCTGAAGCGAAGAAAATAAACTTTATGCCAGATGACTAAGTTTTAATACCTTTAATTTAAAAATATAAAGGAGTATTTGAAAATAAGAAAACTAATGCATTTATAATTATCATTATGTATAAATCTTTAACCAAGAATATTAACCTGCTAATCATATTTGACAGTGGCAAATACTAGTATGGTTATAATATTCCTCTGTTATTTGTATTTTATTATTAAGTTTGTAATTTTTGTGCATAACTACCTCAGCACACAAGTTTTAAAACAGTTTTAGTCAATTTAAAGATACGTTTTTAAATGGATTGTACAATAAAAATTATCATCGCATATCTCACGCAAGTCTCTAAGTAGAAATTTAGTATCAATCTAAATCTCTCACGATGAAAATATTTAACTTTCTAATATGTTGTACTTCTACAATGAACAATCATATAAAGATCAATTAAAATGGATTAGAACTAAATAATTATAATCACTAGTTTGAAAGAAGAACCCTATAAGCTATGTTTGTTTTGATTTTGAACATTTCTCAGAGATATCCCTCTGAAACCCACCGATATTGGTGGGATAACCCGCAGAGCAGATTTGGCTCGTTATCTCTCCCCTTTTGGCATAACTCGCACTTGTGAATAAGGAATTTGACGAAACCCACCGATCTATCCCTCAAACGGGGGAAACCTGCGGGTGACTCGAACTTGTGAATACGGCCGATACTGATCAAGAAAGGAGAAAAAGAATGGAATCATAAAAAAAGAAACTCGTCTCTTGACCAGGGTTCTATATTACGAGGCGTAATTGGCTGTGTTGGCCGTAATTGGCCATAATTGGCTACGCCTCGTAATTTAGAACCTGGTCAAGAGACTATTAGAATTCTTAGTTTAAACTCTATTGTAACTTAGCAGTGAAAAAAAAGACACACCACATGTTCAAACGCAATGATGAAAACGTTTAATAAAAAAAACAACAAAACAACCACGTAGTAGATCACTTCAGTTCCCTTTCCTTTAACATACTGGTTTGTAATTTATATTTTAACACTTTCCCTTGTTAAATGAAAGACTAGTTAAAACATTAGGTTCTTAAACAATCAAAACTCTCCGAAACCAACAAAAAAAAACTTAATAAACAAATTAATTTAATAAAATCCTATTTCTGAACATAAGGTTAAAAGCCTTGGTTTGAAGACTGGTTTAGTTAGAATGTCAGCTATTTGATGCTCCGTAGCCACCTGCTGAATCAGCAACTCTTACTCCAAGACTTTTTCTCTAATGAAAAAATGTTTTATATTTATGTGCTTAGTACGTCGATGAAATTCTGGATTTTCAGCCAGTCGAATAGCAGCTGTGTTATCTACCTGGAGAGTTGGTGTTCCATTCAGCTTGGTAATGGACAGAAAAAGGCGTTTTAACCAAATCGCTTCTCTAGCACATTCATTCGCGGCAATGATTTCCGCTTCTGTTGTTGAAGTTGCGACCACAGTTTGCCTTTGACTAAACCATGAAATGGCACCACCACTATACAACACCATTACTCCACTGGTTGATCTTCCAGACTCTCTACACCCTCCAAAATCTGCATCGCTGTAGCATTCTAATATGCCGGGTTTGTAATTGCACTTGTAGACAATACCCTTATCAAAAGAACCAACAAGATATCTGAAAACTCGCTTCACTCTTTGCCAGTCTTCTTTTGAAGGTTTTTCGAGTTGACGAGACAAAACACCAACACTGTAAGCCAAATCTGGCCTGGTTCCCACCATCAGGTACATTGGTAATGGGACAAAATATCGCGGCCGAAATATCGCGGGCCAAAATATCGCGGCCGAAATATCGCCGGCCGAAATATCGTGCGCCCAAAATATCGCGGACCCAAAATATCGCGGGCCAAAATATCGCGTGCCCATAATATCGCGTGCCCAAAATATCGCGGGGACAAAATATCGCGTAAAGTAAAAGTAGTGGATTTAATGGATTTTAAGGTGTTTGGCATTGGGAGGGAGTTCGATGGTAAAATGGTATTGCACTACTTACTTGTCTAGTAATTTGTGATGAAGTTCGGTTTTACCTATAATAGTCTGTATTTTTATAAAAATGTATTTAAAGTCATGCATTTTTATGCATTTTTTTTGTTATGACCATTTAGTCACGAGGTAGGTTTAAAGGGTTAAGGTTTTATATTTGAACTTGATTTTTATAAATCCCATTAATTTATTTTAAGAATTCAGTTGGGGTAATTGTAGTCTAAAAAGTGTCTGAATTTTATAAATTAATATTATTTAACGAAAATGTAAACATTGTTTGATGCGTTACCTTTCTGTACTGTTCTTTAAAAAAGACTTTTTTTAAATAGGAGGATTAGTTTAGGGATATTTTCAATGTGATCACGGGAGTTGGAGGAAGTTGAAATAGACATACATTATTATTAAAAAAATATATTAATAGTTTACTTGCATTCATATAAACTTATGTAGCAACTGAATAATTTACTTATTTTACTGAACACTTACAGAACAAAAAATAAGTTGATTAATCAACTACAGTCGAACTCGTTTATAGCGAGTCCTGATTTTACGAGGACCCGGATTTACCGAGGAAAGCAAGAATATTAGGTTGGTCCAATGCTAAGTCTATGGAAGGGAAATCGCTTGCTACGAGCAAGCCTCGGATTTAACGAAGAATATTTTTTCTATCTTGTAAATTTTTTTCACTATGCAGTCGGTTTAGAAGTTAACTCTTTTCTTGGAAAAGTTGTCCTCACCCCTTTTGTTTGGAGAAATTCCTTTCAAGCCATACTATGAATAGAAAGAATGGTCAAATATGCGGTTCAACAGGTGGCTTATTTGCAGAAGCAGAGTGAGGAAAGGGTTCTTCAGGGTCATTGGGGGCGCTGGTCAGAGGTTTTCATTGATAACGTTTGCTAAATTTTATGGGGTTATGTCGAAGTGGATAGTTTTAACCGTTGACGAGGTGAAAATTTTCCGGGAGTTTAGAGAGGAGCTAAAGATGTCGACCTCTGCAAAAAGCATTGATTGTCTTATTATACTGGTTCAAAGCTGCTAAAGAACACTCATGTTGATGAAAGCGTACAATTACAATAAAACTGACTGTCTTTTTACAAGCACTTAGATTTAACTAGTAAATGTTGCGGTCTTTTCTGGCTCGTTATAAACGAGTACAAGTGTATTTCGTTTATGATATAATTTATATAAAAGTAGTTACATATAGTTAGGACTAGTTTTATACAGTCACTTTTTACAAAACGTTTATGTGCCTCTTTATTTTTTTTGTTCGAAAGGTATGATATCAAAGATCTATTAGTGTAGTGGTAGCGAGATATTCAATGTGGTTACCATTCATTGTAGCGTAGGTCAAACTTTAAGGTGTAGATGACAAGAGCAATATTTGAGGAATGGCTGGCAAATTGAACAATCAAATGAAGAAAGACAGAATCATTTCATTTATTTTATTTTAGTTAATGGAACCTGTCATAAAGACCTTTTGAGAAGCTAGATAGAACACGAGTTATCCTCAAGAATGTTAAACTGTTGTTATATCCCTTAATGATATCTACAGGATAAATCAAATCATTAAATTTTTAAATAAACAATAAAGAATATTTGTTTATAATGTACAATACTCTATAGCAAATTTAAAAAATGCTATTTATCTTTTTATTTTATTATCATTATTGCATTCTATTTTCATTTATTAAAATTCCTGTTTTTGAATTCTTCTATTCTCCCACACATGATTCACATAGTAAGTTGTGTAAATATTCTATTTTAAATTCATTTTTAGGTCATATATGGTTTTCAAAGTTTTTTCGTTTTTTTTGTTCACTCGTTGATCCCTCGATGACCAGAGATCTCGATTGAGCTTGATAATTACCTCCTTTCGAATATTTAATGGTAAAAAATAATTACAAATATGTTTATTTTTTCCTTCAAGCCAAACATTCCCAAAATATATCTTTAGGACTTCAAAAACGTTCTAACTATTTAAAATAATTTCACACCCAATGTAGCAACGATAAAACCATCCTTCTGGCAATAGGGAAGTTGCGTGAATTTCAAATTTATTCGCAAACAACAGTCCTTTCAACTGCACATCGAATGGTATCAATCAGACTAGTAAGAATTTAATTAAATTAGTCAACAATTGACTTTAAAGAAAGCGATATGTCACCTGTCACCGCCTTTAAAACACTCACAATCCTCTTGTTATGGATTATGACATCAGGCTTGGCTTTCTTGTTCCATTGACGTGTACTTTCATTAAACTTCCATGTCAGGGCCTGACCATGACAGGTTGGGTCCAAGTCCGGGATACTTTTGTTGGACCATTTCGAGTTTCTAATCTTAACCAAAAAAAAAAAAAATACATATAGTACCTGTAGACACCCAATATAGACACCCTATGATAAATTAATTTTTTTCGCCATCTTATACACGTCACAGGACTTAAACAATTTGTGACCACAATCTCTGGATTGTGGAATACCATAAATAAAATTGACTTTGTAATTAATATGGTTTAATTTTATAATAAAAACAAAAAAGTACCAAGTGTCCATAAAAGGAACTACCTATCCCTATTATGGACATGCATGTCCATATTAGAGGCAGGTGGCTCCTTATGGAAGTACTACTGGTTGAAAGATCCACACTTGAGAGGGATTTTAGAAGTCGAGGGGATAAAAGAAATATCAGTATTGCGAGTGAGGGGGGCAGGGTAAATACCGTCAAAACGTACACTTTAGAAGGGAGAGGGGTCATTTTCGGTTGTGGCTCTTCAAAAACCTTCAAACAGCAGAAATATCACTAATTTGAACATTAATTTATTATTAATTAGCTAAATAAAATCTCATTAAACAGATATGTTACAAATTTGTGAATCTGAAAACTCATTAGATGTCCGTATTGCACGTAAGATGTCCATATTGCGAATCAGGCTTAGTTTTACTAAATGTTATAATAAATTAACAAATAAAACGTCAAGCAATATATGCAATATCAATCAAAAATATGTTTTATCAGCTTTCTAAAACACTCCACTTTTCAATTTTTTAAAAACAATTATCCAATATATCATATGAATATAAACTTTCCTATAATTAAGATCAGCACACCACAAAAATACTAATTACCTTCGAAAGGGTGAACAATGCTCTTTTTTCCACTTAGCCTAAAATATTTTTTATATTTTTTTAACTGCTTTTCTTCACGGATATGTAGCACTATCTCTCGATTAAAAATTTAACTTTTAAAGATATAAGTTTTGTTCATATTGATAACACTGTCCATAATGGGTACACGTAGTATATGGGTACACGTTTGGGGGGAAAAAAGACCTTTTAAAGTAAGGTCAATCCTCAAATTTAATATCAATCTATCATAGTGCTTAATTTTTTAGAAAAGCAAAAATACTTTTAATTATTTTGGCCATAAAATGATACGAAAATTGTTAGATGTGAAGCCAAATTTGTAGGTTTAAAGCCAATTTTGGAATGCACATGGAAACGAACCTTCAATAAAAGAAGCCCGCTTTTAAATATGTCCATGTGTCAAAGAGGGAAAGGAAACCTATAATTATCTCCAGGCGCTACGAAATTTCGAATGCTCAACACAAAGAAGCAGAAATCCATTCATCAGGTCCATTCATGGTCTCAGAGCTTTGAGCAAGAAGGGGGAAAGAGAAGTTCTTTTGTCAAAACGACAGAGGGGTTGACCCTTCTACCTAAGCACCCTCCCCCCCCTGGTTCCTTGCCTGTGTATCTATATTTTTCTTCCATAGTATTACTGAGGCACATAAGTTGCGAGGACCTATCTGTTAGAAAATATTTAAAACATAATAAAAATTACTTAACTTGTAGCTACTTAAACCATTGGCGTTTTTAAAGATAATTTTAACGGAAAGTTATTTGACTGTGGTAATTGATGCACTATTGAAACCCTTAGAAAACACCCTTTGAGGAACCCTTAAAAACATGTAAACTTTAATGCTGATATTTTAAAAGAAATAAAAAATTGGTGTTAATGTTTTCCTTTAATAAAAGGTCATAGGACTTAAAATGCATAGAATCATTTCAATTAACCAACTTCATAAAAGTTTCCATATAAAAAATGAAATTAAAATGTGAAAATAAGAAAATTTAATCAATGCATTGAACATCACTTAAGTCGCTGTAAAAATTCTTACAACCAGATTCAACTATTGTTAAATATTTTGTCCAATTTAAAATAATAAATTAATTGAAAATAATACAAATTTAAATACACAGAAACAACCTTGAAATTCATCCAAAAATAGACTTAGACAATCCTCATATTTGAAAACAAAATTATGTTATCGTTGCAAGAATAAGCCGCACATCAGACAACGCTCACGATTTTTATAAAGGTATCCCGAATTTACAAAATAAGAGATATTTAATCATCTCTTTTAACCCAAATGCAAAAATATTAAAAATATTTTTAATTAATAAAAATTTTAAAATAAATTTTTCAATCTTAAATATATATATACATAAATAAAAAATACTTGCATACAGACCACACATATCGTATCAAACAAACCATACGTACCACACCATACATACCATACCAAACAAACCATACCATACCATACAATATATATAATATTTATATACGCACGTTTGTACAAAGCACTATACAATTTTACCATCTCATAACTTTCTTGAAAATCACATACGAATCCACTTACTTTAGTCGACGCGATATTTTGGGCAAATTTAATGGGATTTATAAAAATCAAGTTCAAATATAAAACCTTAACCCATTAAACCTACCTCGTGACTAAATGGTTATAACAACAAATGCATGACTTAAAATACATTTTTATAAAAATTCAGTCCCCTAATAAGTAAAACCGAACTTCAACCCAAATTACTGGATAAGTAAGTATAAGTAAGTAGTGCAATACCATTTTACCATCGAACTCCCTCCCACTGCCAAACACCATAAAATCCATTAAATCCACTCAATTTTTACTTTACGCGATATTTTGTCCCCGCGATATTATGGGCCCGCGATATTATGTCCGGCGATATTTTGTCCCGCGATATTTTGGTCACGCGACATTTTGGGCACGCGATATTTTGGCCCGCGATATTATGTCCGGCGATATTTTGTCCCGCGATATTTCGGCCGCGATATTTTGTCCCCAAACCAGGTACATTAGAGCACCCACTGCTTCTCTGTACGGAAAGTCTTCATTGTTTTCCTTGTCAGTTTTATCTGCACTTTCTTTGATCTTTGGGGTGGAAACTGGATTACTCTTCTCCATATGAAATCTTTCGAGAACTCTTTTAGAATAAGCCTGCTGATTGATTTTTATACTTCCATCTTCAAAACGTTGGATTTCAAGACCAAGAAAAAAACTTGCCTGTTTTGTTGTGATTTTGAATTTTGACTTCAAATTGTTTATGAACTCTTCAGACTCTTGCAAATCAGTTGCAGCAACAAGCCCATCATCCACATATAAACAAACAACTAACTTCTTAGCACCGTTGTCTCTAATAAACAAGCATGGGTCTGCCTCACTGATCCCGAATCCCAATTCTGAAAGTTTCTCTCCAAAATACTTATTCCAAACGCGAGAAGCCTGTTTCAATCCATAAAGACTACGAATCAACTTGCAAACCCTATTGGTTCCATCACAGTAACCTTCTGGCTGCTGCATGTAAATAGTCTCGTCTAGTTTTCCATACAAGAAGGCCGAGCAGACATCAAACTGGGTTAGATGCATCTTCTCGTTAGCTGCTATACTTAATACTGATCGAACAGTAGCCATTTTTGTAACGGGACTGTAGGTCTGGTCGAAATCAATGCCGTAACGTTGGGTAAATCCCTTAGCCACAAGCCGAGCCTTGTATTTGTCAACCGTGCCATCAGGATTTCTTTTAACTTTATATACCCATTTACAGGGAATTGCTTTGGAGTTTTTCGGTAAATCTTCTAGCTTCCATGTTTCATTTTCAGCTAATGATGACATCTCAGCATCCATCGCTTTTTTCCAGTGTCTACTCTGTCTGCTTGTCACAGCATCTTCAAACGTTGTAGGCTCTACATCCTCTGTAACAAAAGCTTCAGCCAAAATAATGTAGTCCTGATAGCGTATAGGTTTTTTCAACTTTGATCTGTCTCTCAAAATTCTAGGTTCAGACTTACTGATGGAATTCTGGTCAGCACCTTCAGCCTCAGATTCATCTTCAAACTTTCCCTGATATTCAAGTCCCTTTTCTGAATCCTCCTTGTTTTCAGATTCAACTTTCCTGTTTTCATCTTGAAGATTTTCATCTTTTTCAGATTCATCTTTCTGTTTTCATCTTGAAGGGGAAACTCTACTGTTCTTCTGCAGTTCAGTACCTTTTCACTGAACTTTACATCTCTAGAACATATTATAGTATTTGATTCTCGAACCCACAGCCGGTACTTCTCGTCTCCATCATAGCCTACAAGATAGGCCTTAGTTGCCTTGTTATCCATCTTCCTTCTTCTTTGTTTCGGAACATGTGCATAACAAGTAGAACCAATGATTCTTAAATGCTTAATTCTAGGCTTGTTTCCAACCCACAATTCATAAGGACTTTTATCCTTAATTGAGGATTTGCCAGTTCTGTTTAGAATGTAAGTTGCAGTGTTGACAAGTTCTGCCCACATTGCTGGTGGAAAGTCGATATCAGGATTGGAGTTCTTCAAAGTTCTGGCCATTTCAACTATGGTCCTGTTCTCCCTTTCACTTCCTCCATTTTGCTGAGGTGTATATGGGGCAGTAAATCGTTGAATAATCCCCTTCTGTCTAAGGAACTGCTTGACCTCTTTATTTTCAAACTCGCCGCCATTATCGCTGATAAACTCCTTCACAGAATGTCCCAGATTCTCACTAAAAGCTACAAAGTCCTTAATAGCTCTTGAGACTTCAGATTTCTGCTTTAGAAAATAAACACTTCGGAACTTTGTATACTGGTCTTTGAAAATAGCAAAATATCTAAACTTTTTGAAAGAGTTGTCAAAAGGTCCACAAACATCTGCAGAAACTAACTCGCCAGGTGCTTTAGAACTTCTTCTTGACCCAAAGCTTAATCTGTGAGACTTTCCATAAATGCATGCTTCGCACAATTCATCTTCAATATTGACCTTAATATTCAATTCTGAATTTAGAAGAGACTTTACGTGTTGCTTATCTTGATGGCCCCAGCGTTCATGATAGAGTTGCAGTCTAGAGACATCTGGCATAGCAATGTTGACTTCAATAGGCATTCTTGGAAGAACGACTTTCATCTTGGCCTTGAAAAGTCCTTTGCCTTTACTTCTTGTTCCTTCTAGAACACAAGTATCATCTATCTTCAGCCAACAACGCGTTGCAGTTGATTCAAAACGACTATTCACATTTCTATCATGAGTGGCCAACACGGAAAATAAGTTCTTGCTGATTTCTGGTACGTACCACACGTCTTTTAATTTCTTGAATTGTTTCTTCCCATTAACCAATGTGAAAATCTGAAGTGTTCCCTTACCGAGAGCAGGTAGAACTTTTCCATTGGCTGCCGTAATCCCATGTGGAGACTTGAACTCTTCAAAAGTGGCAAAACTTTTGCCGTCCTTGGTGATGTGTCTGGAAGCTCCATTGTCGATATACCAGCTATCAAGTGCAGAACTATCGGAGACCAGGACTTCATCATCAATTGACATCAAACTTATATTAGTCGCTTCATATGATGATCCACTTCTTCCTGAATCTGTAGTTGCAGTCTGCTTTGGTGGTCTCCCGTCAGCTATCCACCTGCTGCAATTCCTCAGCCAATGGCCTCTTTGGGGGCAATAGTGGCAGTTACCTTTGCTTCCTGGCTTCTTCCTTGACAGAACGTTCTTGAATTTTCTATCTCTGACTGCTAGAGCTACATCGTTTTCAAGAGAGACGTTTTTACTTTGACTCGTGAACTCTCGTTCATATGAGCACAGCTGTGTCGTCAGCTCCTCCACTGTTCTCTTGGAGTCCCCAGCATCAACCAGCTTGACTTGAAAGAGTTAAACTCCGCAGGTAAGATGTCCAAAATCTTGCAGTTCAACAAAAGCTCAGGCAGCTTGGCTTCACTCTTGTTGACTAGACCTGAATTAAACTCGTTCCAAAGGTTCTTCAACTTCGAAAGATGGTCTGATACACCTTCGCTAGGGTCCCACTTGAATTGGAAAAACTGCATGCAAATGCTATAAAGTTGATTTTCTGATGACGCCTCGTACAGTTTAGTTAATTCAGTCCAAACCTCGTGTGCATTCTGGAATCTCATTACCCTCTGAAGCGCTTCTTCAGTCATAGAATTAGTCAGTATGACCATGGCATTAGTGTTCCCCTTTCGAAATTCTGCTAAATCGCTCTCATACTTCCGTCTTTGAGCGTCTGTTGCTTCAGCCTCAAGACTTGCTGGCTCTTTCAGAATTCCTTGGACGACATCTAAAGCTCCAGGGTGACCGTTCAAAACGAATTTCATACGATACTTCCAAACTTGCCAGTCACTCTCACCTGACAGGGGTTTCACTTGAACTCTTAAAGGGTCCATCTTATTCTTGTACAGGATAATATCGTCCAGAAAACAAAAAAGTTCCAAAAATATTTACGCAGTCAGGCCGAACACCTCCCGTTACGCAGTCATGACCGACGAAAAATTCCTAACACGAACTGCCGAACTCATTTAATAAACAAACGCCTACTTAGTCATACTCTCGCACAGGGGAAACGTTTTGAATCCCATAACCTATTAGAATTCTTAGTTTAAACTCTATTGTAACTTAGCAGAGAAAAAAAGACACACCACATGTTCAAACGCAATGATGAAAACGTTTAATAAAAAAAACAACAAAACAACCAAGATCACTTCAGTTCCCTTTCCTTTAACATACTGGTTTGTAATTTATATTTTAACAGAGACGAGTTTCTTTTTTATGTTTCCATTTTTTCCCCCTTCTTGATTAGTAAGTGTTCTCAATGCTTGTTGCATTTGGATTATTCATTCAAGCTACAGACCACTCCGAATAGCGCGCGTTATTTTATAACCACTCTGTACTTTGAAATAACAAAAACTTAGGATTTAAGCATTCAGTTAATTCGAAAATGTTTTTTTTAACTAAAACAAATACTCCGGTTGTTTTCTAGCTATTACTGAGGATACATGGCACCTCGATAAATTATCTCATGTCGACATTTTGAGGAGGTAAAGATAAATATAACTTCACGTGAAATTGCTGGTCATTGTTATGGTTGATGATGGCATTCCACAGGGTGTTCCTTTTTACCACGCCCATGGTTCCGATAATTATATTTTAGAGGTCTTAGTGTCTGGGCACATTTAAACACTGCAGTTTTTGTACAAAATCGACTTCAGTTCAATTTAAATAAAGAGTTGTCACTTCCAAAGTAGCCAATAAACCACTTATCCCTCCCCACCAAAAAGCGATCTTGGCGATCAAAACGACATTCGCACCCTCCAAATGTATCACATTCTCCGGTCTTAAACGTCACGTTAATACCTCCAGAATGATTAATTCACCAAAAAGAAAAGGGGTTAACAGCCGAAGCAAGCCAAGAGCGGCGTCCACCAGTTAATAGCTCAATCCATCAGTGGCAGGACTCTAATTACAATGCAATGTTCGTGTCGAGAGGAGCTATTTACACTAAATTTATATGCAAATGACGGTGCCTTAAACGACTTTCGGTGTCGACACTGCGCTCAAGCTGGGTTGGAAATAGCCGTAACTGACATTGATTGGTTTGGTTGAAATAACTTCGAACTAAGGCCACACGAGTGATTTTTGTCACTGGCCTTTTGATCTAGAGGTCAAGTCATCTGGTAAATATGTCTCGAACTCGAATTGCTGTTTCACGAAACCGCATGAGAAAATTAACCATGATAATTGTTTCCCTGATAAAGCTTTTCACAGATCACTGTATAAGCGCCACACTACGCAAACTAGAACCATCATGCCACTCTACAGTTACGTCACACAGTGTCTTCCTTCCCTCTTTCTAATTGTCCAGTGGTATAAAGAAAGTTTGTGATGAGGAGAAAGGAACGGTGAAGGTGGATTGGAATAACGTCATGCAAGATATAGACATGGGTTGTGGGCGATGGAGTTAAAAAATGGTTTTAAAGAAAATTCTACGTGATGTATAACGCTTAGCTGTCACTTGCCTTAAACATCTTTCATCGCTGGCCACTGTTATCTCAGTAACATGAATATTCTTGGGATTGTTATATGGATATAATACAAACTCAACTAACATATCTAATAATAAATATATATCTTCTACAAATATAAAGAAGTAGACTTTATTTTAATTACTTACCGCTTTTGACTTACCTGTTTTTGCTAGTCAAAAAAGTCAGATACACTTTTGTCAATCTTACTCTAAGTTCTAGGATGCCAAGTATTTTGATTGTTGGGTGGGAATTAGCTTTGTTTCTTTTGGTTAAGGTGAATTGTTGAATTGGATTGTCACACGCTTGTTGGCATGACATTTTGATACTATAACGGATTGGAATGTAATGTTGTTGATTGTATTGACATGTGTATAGTTGGCACTTTAGAGTGTCAGTGATTGTAAAAGTTTTTTTTTTCTAAACGAATGGCGCGAGCTCTTTAACGAATATTACACCACACTAAGATATTTAGAATGAATTTTTTTTTAATACAATTTGAAATTTTTTATTTTTTGTAAAAAAGAAGTACAAAAGTTTCGTATATAAATCTCTGAGCACTATCATTTTAAACATGTCCTCTTCAATACGAGATCAAATTCAACAGTATTATTCCACACATTTTCGCAGGTCCCAATTCCGCTAACCGCTGCATCCAATTTACTACTACTACTACTATTACATATATATTCCGTTCCGGCTTGTGTGCTTGGTCAGAGACCCGCTTATGAAGATTTCGTCAAGTAAGAGACAGACACAGAAAGAATTTTTACAGTCACAGAGAAAGGGATATACACCTAGAGCGAAGGCGGGAATCGAACCCGCACCCGTTACAGCGCGCAGACTGCTAGCGTAATGGTCCAAACCACTCGGCCATACGGGCCCCTCCAATTTACTAACAATGCCGTCCTCTTTTTCCATAATCAACAGATATCCCAACGCAATAAAAGAAATCTCCCTAACTACTTGGTGTTTCAATGAGTCGCCCGCATCAGGGGGTGCTTAATTTATAGACACCGGGTGTTTGCTGGATACTCGAGAGCGCCCTTGCACAGAGGGGAAAGTATTACAAGTATGAAATTAAAGAACATCAAGTTATATTTGCCATTGTTTTTTTAAACGCATACATATACTCACATAAAGGGATTATGGAATTGAATTTTTTTTTCAATTTTTTTTTGTCAGTTTTGATGAAAGAGTATGGACGAATTTTTGTCCTGGGATATGTTTCAGACGGATGATATGCGGAATTGTGTCGACGGATACATTTCAAATGAGTATTACGAGAATTGTGTCTTAGGATATGTTCCAAACTAATATTACGTAGAATTGTAGGATACGATTCAAAAGAATATTTCATAGAATTGTGTCATAGGATATGTTTCACAAGATTATTATGTAGAATTGTTTCTCAGGATAGATTCCAAACGCATATTACGTAGAATTGTAGGATACGCTGCAAAGGAATATTTCATAGAATTGGGTCATAGGGGATATGTTTCAAATGTGTTAAAAGTATCTAAATCGCCATTTTAAAGTTATCAGGGTAAAATGTGAAATTTTATTGAACAAAATTATTTTTGTCCCAACTATCATAACAAATAGCATAAACAATATTAGTATTTAAAAATAACATCTAAACAGCATAATTATTAAAAAAAATTCATAAAAATTAGGAAAAATATATCCTCGCTTATAACTTGATAAAATAATAAGTAAAGTACCATTTAATAAAAACAAACTAAATACCGGACAACTTATTCTTAGAAAGAACTTGTTTTTTTATAAGTACCCAGAACAAACTGTTGGGTGCTGTGTACCCTGATTAAACACAGGCCAACCCCCTCCAATCGTCTGCACAAATGAATGAATTTAAATGAAGAGATGCAAAAAAAACCTCCCCATGAATAATAATATGTCGTTCTAATTTCTGGTTTTAGTGAAGACTGTTTTTGTAAATAATAATTGAATGAACGTAGAGAGAGAGAAATGTTGAGTGTATTGTCGGATCAGGTGCTTATGGGTTTGTATTTATTGTGTGGATGAGTAGGGTGGGGATTTTTAATTAGAAGGTAGTTGTATTGATGCTTCTGCGTTAATTATAAGGAAGTTCGTTAAAAAAACCTTGAGTGGTCTCTGTAGGGAAGTAATTGGAAGTGTTTAAATGAAGTTTTTTTTATATTATACTTATTATCCATGTAATATTTTCCGTATATAGATTCAAATTAATCAACCACGGAGAGATGGAGGGCTTGGGTTTTAACTTTAATAATGGAACCAGGACATGGCTAGAAAATAAAAAAATGCTTCAAAAATTAGGTAAGAAAGCATTTTTTATTACAACAGAGTTGTCAATGTGTGGAAGGGTTTACCAGATTATGTTGTATATTCAAAGGCAGTAGACGAATCTCGGTAGTTATTGAGGATTGGTAAACAAATTAGTAAACTTTTATACCAATCTTGCTGGGCCCCTGGTCTGTTATTGGTTGACAATTTTTGTTTTTGTCTATATTTTTCTGTACCCATTATTTTGTATGAACTGTTGTTATGTGGTCTTATTTTACGAATGAAAATAATTTTTATGAACAATGTTTAAAATTAAAATATATATATAAACTTTATATATACAATAATTACAAATTGAGTTCTTCTAAAATTTTATTTTAAAAGCTTCAACAGATAAATAGTCCATGTTCAAATCCCAGCCAAGACGACTGGCATTAACCTTAAAAAATAAATTTCAACAAAATAATCTTTTTTTTTAATCATTTTGCACTAAAGAATTTCACTTCCAATACAAAAGTGTATCTCCTCCATTGAGTGGACGCATCCATCCATTTTGACCATTGCCGAAGACATAGATTTATCACGCTCCTCCACAAAGCCTGTTGACGTAAAATTCAGCGTCCAAAGGCTGCTCTTTTTTGTGTGAAATATCTTCCACGTAGAGTTGAGAAGAAGATGAAGATGCTTGGAGCGAAATAAAGCGAAGTTGTGTCGCCAAGTAACCCTCTTAAGCACAAACAAACCGCTCACTCAATGTTAGCTTAATCTAAAACTCTTTTCCCTTACATTCTCAACAACCTTTTATAGCTCTTCAAAACATTTTTATTCTCTGAAAAGCTTGATTCAAAATAAAAAAAATGACTGTTTGCATAGTTGTAGGTTATAATAAGAGATCTGAATTGACACAAGATGGCAGTAATTCTTTTCACAGGTAAGAAAAATACGTTGTAATTATAGTTTTTATTAGGGAGTCAGAAAACGTCAAATGTATTAGTAAGCAAACTCTATTGAGAAATAGCGCCAAATACTTCGCTGAGAGCATTTGTTAGGCTTCTAAAAAGCGATCGATGGTTTCACTTGGCAAACCGGTTTTCGTATTAGTTTTTGTCCGGCAGCATATCTTTCTTCTTCTTAGCTTTATGATCTTCCATCTATAAAATAAAGATGGCGTCGTTTATGGATCAAAGCTGGCTTCAAAACTTGTTGCCATTCGACGGAAAAGAAAAGTCAGGTTGATAATAACGTGTTTTCATGATGGGGTGACATTTGGATTTTTTAAAAAAGGAATTCCTTCCTGCGAAGATTTTTTTTTTGGCTTAGTTCTATTCTTTTATACTGAAATGTTTTTATTATCAGACAAAAACGGTCATGGCGTCAGAGAATGAAGAGTTTTCAAGTGGCATTTAGGACTTAAAAAGATTTTTGAACGTGAAATGGAATGACGTACGATGCTATTTTCGAGATTATAAAATGTGATTGTACAGAAATAGTAATGCAACAATACTAAGAGTATAATAGCTGTCGTCATAGTTTTATTTATTATGGTATTTGTGATATCACATTGCAACAAGTATAGAATTATAAAATCTTATTTTCATCATATTTATTGCATCGTTTTAGAAGTTCGTCGTTATTAATCGTTTATAATAATAATAATGATACTATTTTGCTAAAGAGATTATTATGTATACTGTCAATATTATTTAATTTTTTAAGTTTATTTGTGAACACCATTTTCATAAAAAGCGTTAACTTTTAATTTAAAACTTCGATTTTCTAGTAACTTAATTTGTCTTAAATAAATTATTAGGTACTCTGGTCTTCATTTTTCTCATATTTGTTCACTTAAATAGACTTAAATCGAAAGTTTATTTTCACATGAAGCATTTCCTTGCCAATCTTCGTTAATGAGCTAACTGAGTGGAAGAATTTTATGCAGACAACATGCATTTAGATAGTGTACAAGCGTTTAGCTTAACTTTTTTAAATACAAATCAAGTACAGTCGCTTTAATTTTTGTTGTTGGTTGTAGGAATTACATAATTTGTACTAGAACTAACAGCTTGCTTCATTTTATTCAACAACTAACAAAACTTCTTCAAAAACCTCCCCCCTTTTTAAACAATAGCTTTCGAATTTTCAGCCGAAAGTCTTTATTTTTCACTTTATTCTAATGCCACAGAAATCCCTAAAAACCGAATACCCAAGTTTTGTGATGGTTTCGATTTCAAAACAAAAGAACAAAATTCTAAAGTAACGATGTTTAATGGAAAAGAAATAAAATCTAAATTCCCTCCCATCCGGTTGTTTTTCGAATATAATGGCGTCGTATTTGCATCGCCAACTCATTACTATTGACAACAAAACATTCGATCCTGTGGAAGAATAAGAAAATTCGAATAAAACCGATGTAAAACAAATAATATATCCCGTAGAAGACCAGTTGCGTTGCTACATTCAACATGGCTACCCGATTCCGTAGTTTTTTTTTCCGTCGCCAAATCGCATGAAATTCGCCAATACGCCATGGAATTCCACCATGAACTTACTCTAATGAACGTAAATAGAAAACATAAAAAATAAATTGTATGTAGTATTACCTTTACCACCACTTTGCAACTAAATTAAAGTGAATGGTAATTTGATCGTTAGAATTAATCGTAATATATTAGGTTATTAATTTGTGTAGCTCGTGCTATGAAGGAAGATGGTGGATAGACACAGCGATTATAATATTTAATAATATTTGTCTTTTAATGTTATACAAATAGTTTGACTTCACATTACAATTTGTATATATTTTTTCTTACGAATTTCAATAGCTAATGTCAGCTCACGTAGCACATTATTGTGGGATACGTAGGAGTCCATTTGTGTAATGTGGTCACAACCCATATGGGACCCGAAAAAAAACGATCCTTTATTTTTGGCTAAACCATATGGGTCCACCTGGGCTACCCACGTAGGCACATTTTAAGTTTTATCCCACCTACAGTTACCTCGACAAAAACTATTCGAAATAATTAAATGCAGTAAATGCTAGCAGTTAAATTTTTTCAGTACAATATTTAAAATTAACAATTAAACTTAATTTTACATTTAAATTTCTATATCCAATTAATAATTAGCACTGTGTCCTAGATGACTCTTTTCGAAATCATGGGCAGTATGTGTTGCCCATAATAATCCTTATGGTTTACCCATCACCAAACCATGTGAATGCCTTTAACGATTTTTATTAAACAAATCAAATCACGTAGATCAACATGGGGCAGTGTGGGCAACTATAAAGATTATTACATCTCTATAGAGATAGATGTAGGTAAAACATAAATGAAAATGGACTTACGTGGGATTCCCCAGATGGGCCCATGTGATTTGACCAAAAATAAAGGGGTTCGTCTCTTTCTGAGCCCCATATGGATAGTGCTCACACTAACCAAGTGAGCTCATATAGATCCTAAATAAGTGTGTTAAATGGGTATATTATATAATATTTTCAAAATGGGCGATATTGCGCCAACTATTCCAGCAGTGTTTGTGAAATTAAAGCTCATATCCACAAAAAATATCAGAAGCATTTTTTTTGTTTGAAAGTCAAAGTAGTTGAAGCAGCTGGTGCTTTCGTGTCCGGGCGCCCTTTTTTTCTGCTTATCAATAAAGCGCATTATATTCGCATTATCGATACTCTTGAAACGGGCTACTCTGGAGAACAAGTTGCTTTTTTGTAGTTCGAACAGGTTGAATTAAATTTACATTCAATTGGCTTCAGTGTTGTTCAGTTTTTCTCAATGTTGAAATATGTTGACTTTTATAAACTTCAAGATTTTCACTGAAGTGTCTTGGTGTTATTGAATAGGACTTTCATATTTCCTGCTTTTTGTATTAATCAAATTAATACACATGAAAGAAACCTTTGTTTGATGCGTTTGCTTAATTTCTACAGATTTAGTAGAACGAAAATAGCCCATTTTTAAAAATGTAGTTAAAAGCAGATAGTTTATAGTTGTTACCTTATACCGAAATCTTGTCTTTCATCCTACACCAGTGTGAGAAATCATATATGTCTGTAGAACCGCAAATTTAACAACAATGGTTTTTATAGACGTTCATGTAAAACAAATATTAAGCTGTGTATTCACATATTGTTGTACTGATGCATTTTTTAGAAGTCAACGTTAGATTTTTAACAATTAATAAACAATAAAACATTGTTTAAAGTCTTTCACTTATAGTATTGTATTCTCGACGTCAGTAATTTTGCTAGTATTCAGTAACTTGGAATCAATTTTATAAACTATTAATCAGTATTTTCGTAAATGCTGGTACGATGATGTACTGTAACGTAGCACACATAAATATTTCCAGTATGACATCTAATGAAAAAAATATTCATAACATAAAACTTTTTCCCATCGACTTATAACTAAACCTGCACAGGCCCAAAATCCCACGGACGAGTAAACAAAAAAAAAAAAACACAAAAAAAGCCTTCAAAAACAACGACGAAAATCTCGATGAAATATGAAATGAAAGGGATAAACAAAAACCCGAATCTGATTCTGGTGGATGAATACATTAAATCTAAAAACTTAACAAGAAAAAAAATCATCTCCTCCTTACACTCTGATGCGGCCATTTTTTCCATCTTTGTCATAGAGGTAAGAAGAAGATAGAGATGCTGCTGGGCAGAAACCAATACAAAAATCGGTTTGCCAAGTGAAGCCATCGATTGCTTTGTAGTTAGCCTGAACGAACGCTCTCGGCGAGCTATTTGGCGCTATTCTACAGTGGAGTTTGTATAGGCTTGCTACATAGACTTGGCGATTTCTGACTCTCTACACTGTTAAAAAAAACTGAAATTTCAGGAGAAAAATTACTGATTTTAACGGAACTTTCCCGTATTGGCTGAAAACGGGTTTTTTCCATCTGAAAACGGGTTTTTCCTTCTAAAAACGGAAAATGTCCGTAAACCACGAGCGAAGAGATGAAAACGGAATTTTCCCGTTTTTAGAGCTGCCATACTTTTATTACCCTGTCGTAGAATTGGCGATAATGCACTAAGAATACACGCATCGAAACTCGAACATCAAATACCGGTAATTACCGGCCAACAGGCCCGTCTGTGGCCGAGTGGTTAGGGCATCAGCCTAGAGCTTCAACCTTCTCAGGAGTGCGGAGGTTCGAATCCCACCTACTGCCAGTCATCCTATAAATCGGATCTGTGCTGGAAATAGTAGAAAATCCTCAATTCATGGATGGGCCCGAGTAAACTGAGACAGACGTGCTCGTTAAATCTGTGGAGTCCAAAGTCCCGACGGCGTTAGCGTACGATGTCGCTCGTAGTTCCGTTGGATGCCCGCTCAGGTGTCGACCTCGTGATACTTGACCAGGGTTCTAAATTACGAGGCGTTATTGGCTGCGTTATTGGCTGTGCTTTTAAAGGAGGCTAGATATAGGCAGCCGGAAACGATTAACTTACCTAACCTGTACGGGGAAATGCAAAAGGGAAAATTTTAATAACGGAGAAATAAGAAACGGAATTTAAGTAGAAACACGGGAAAATGCAAAATGGAAAATTTTAACAACGGAGAAATAAGAAACGGAACTTCTGTAAATACACGGGAACATACTTAACGAAACGGGAAACTCCCGGCAACTCTGCTGCCGGTACTTTTCCCGTTAATTTCAGTAATTTTTTTTTACAGTGTAATAGAAACTCAAATTACAGCGAATTTTTCATACATATGAAGAGAATGACTACCATCTTAAGGAAATTCAGATCTCTCACTACAGCCTACAACTACGCAACAGTCTGAAACCGAAAAATAACCAACGCGCGACAAACCCTTACTCCTTCATCGAAAGCTTTCCTAGAAAGGGTGAACCCTGACTGGGAATAATGCTGGATATCGCTTGAACATGCGCAAACAGTCATTTTTATTTTTAATCAGCGCTCTTTAAGAAATAAAAAGATGCGTTTTACATTGAACTACCGTTGAGTGAGTGGTTTGTTTGGGCTTAGTAGGGTTGCTTGGCACTTTCTGAAGGTTTCAATTTTTTCCAACCATCTCCATCTTCTTCTTAACTCTTTGTCCTACTGAGGCCCGAATAAGCCGCAACCGGCGACAGTGTAAAACCAAGTGAAGGCATGATCGCTTCCACAATACGCTCAATGAAACGCTTTACTGATTATTTGTACATATTCTAATAGGGAATTTCATCTGCTCCTTCTTCAACTTAAGCTTCTTTTTGTTATTTTCTGTTGTCTTTAACTGCAAGAAATAAAAATTATTAAGTTGCATTTAAAATAATAATTTAGCCCTCTTGCTACAGCCTACATCTGTGAAAATAGTTTGGTTTATTTCAAATGATTGTTCAATTTCAGATACTATTAGCTCAAATTGTCATATTTTGTGTAAGATCTAGGGAGCCTGTGTCGGTAAAGCCCTTGCGTTGCATGCGAACGGTTCCTGGTTCGGGTCCGGGCATTGCCAAAATAACTGCTCACGTATAAACAGTTTGTGAAGCCAAAACGTCCGACGAATAATACTCCTTGTAGAGGAAATGCGCATTAAATATGCTCCAAAGTCCCGACGCTGCGTACGATGTCTCCCTTAAAAGTCGCGTTGGTCGCCTATTCAGGTGTCGGCTCGTCACTTGACTGTGGCTCAAAAATTATGACAACCGTCGCCAAAAGTCCTTGAATGAATGCCACATTAGAGCTACCTCTAATGTGGCACTCATCCAACTGAACTGTTTAAATAAACATTTGTTAAATACTAAAATTATGCGTTTTGCATTGAAATTTGATTGAATGAGCTGGGTCGGTTATATTTCAATTGAGTTATGGTCGCGTTATTCCTCTACTCATGTAGCGCATTTGGGGTATCACATTAACTTGGACATAAATACGCCAAGTATACATTGTTACACACATGCTTGTTAAATCTGTATAGTTCAAACTAATCCTCGAATTGCGTCGTGGGCCTGATCAGTTGATGTGACTTCGTCACTTGCCCATGGTTCAACATAATTGTCCGTCTTCAATGAGCATGTTTGAGGTATTGAAGGGAAACAGAAACAACTGTATGAAAATAAATTATTTCTCAATTGCTGAATCAATATCACTTGGGAACGAAACCCCAATCAGAGCTCCCATCGGAGGAAGCTCAACAATTAAATCTGGATGGAAATAAGTCATCTGCACCAACCCAATAGCCATAGTGTAGCTCTAATTCGATTTAAACAAAAGCCATAAACTTGGCAACTTTCTGGCGGCATCGCTTTTTTTAGTCGCCAAGCAACTCCATGCACATGTGACTATCCTCCGTACTAAGCATAGGAAAAAAAGCCGCACTCTCTGCCATAAGATAAAAAGTAAAACAGAATCCGAAATGACCGTGCCCGATGAGTTCTTTATGCAAATGGGCGTTTGCGTGCGCGGGAAGAACATGGGGCCGAATGTGTCTCTGAAGCAACACGGAAATTCGAGAAAAAGCTTGTGCTTTTCGCAGCAGACAATCACGCGCAGAGAACAGGAGAGATGTAGATTTATTTATAGAACAGCTAAGTTGGTTGGTGGTTTCGTTATTTTTACATCCAACTGAGCTAAAATTACCATTTAAATTAAAAAAATAAATAAATGGCAACCGTTTAAGAAAAAATGAAAGTTTTTATTTTTAAATTATAGTTGTTAGAAAAATTATTAAAAAAAATAATATCTGTATTTTCTTCTGATTGATAATATTGTAAAAGAAATTGTATTATAGAAAACTTATGTTCGGCAACTGCTTTCAAATTAACGATTGTTTACTTGAGCTTTCATCGCAATATATTCATTTATATATTTCAATTTTTTAAAAAGAAAATTAAAAACAATAACAAAAAGATTTAATCGAACTAAAAGAGTCTTGTTACTTCTATATTATAATTTTTTTTATTGGAAAAAAATCTTAATGGTTAGAACAAAAGTTGGGAGTGGAATATAAACAGACGAACGTCAGAAATTTGCACAATGTCAATACATACTTAATTTTTTGTAAAAATATTTTTTAATTTACAAAAAATGCAGGTTAAAAAAACTCCACTATATAATTAAACCTTTTTATTCTGCTTGTGGCGATTACTGCTTGTGGCGATACGCGCTATATCATCCTTACGCTAGAGGGCGCAGATTTATCTCTGCGTTCCTACCACTGTTCTAAATAACAACGATAGCAGTAGTATAAAAGCCTAGGTAACTCATCTCCACCTTGAGGATCCTTTTGGTGGACTGTGGGTTACTGAGGCCGCTACAGTGGTGACCCGCTGACGTGATCGTCACCCACTTCAACGAAGCTCCTGCTACGATGCGCTCAACCCCGGTTGCTACTCGCTGCTAATGCAATCAACGCTGCACATAACTCAACGCTCCCCGCAACTCAACGGCCAACTCTGGCTTTCAACTCAACCGCAGCACAACGTACAGCGAAGCAACCTGCGCACGGTTCCTTACCTCGTTGTTTCTAGGAGGGGAGTGGTGCGGCGATTACCACACGCGCAACCTCAATATATCATCCTCACGCTAGAGGGCGCAGATTTATCTCTGCGTTCCTACCACTATTCTAAATAACAACGATAGCAGTAGTATAAAAGCCTAGGTAACTCATCTCCACCTTGAGGATCCTTTTGGTGGACCAAAAGGTTACTGAGGCCGCTACATGCTCATTTCTCATTATAACAATTTAAAATCAACGACATGTTATTTCTTGCATGCAGCCCTCACACAAAAGCCTCTGTCATGTTGCAGAAGAAAAGGTCTCTACTTGAGAAGTTTTTCGAGAAGGATTCACGGGTCAGGATCCAAAGCGGCGAACGATGCAAATGAGAAGAAATCTTTGCGTAAGAGTCGTGCCAAAAGACGCTTTGGAAAAAACAGATTGAGACATCGCGATTACACGAGTTTGGGTTATAAATGCAAGAAAATATCGTAAATGCAAGAAAAAAATTATCGTAAATGCATGACTATGTTTACTATGTTGTATTGTAGTGGAAGTAATGATTACGGTTTTATGTAGAAAAGTTTTTTTCTTACGGTTTTTCTTTTAGTTACAAAATAAAAGATGACGAGAACAGAGCATCGGAACTAGAAAACACAGTAAGCTCATGTAATCCGACTACTGTGTATTCATGACACTCTGGGTTTTAGAAATATCAGAAAAGGGACAGAAAAGGAAATATAATAAAATTTAAAAAAATAAAAAATTATCATTGATTATTTTAATATGATTCATCATAAGTATTTCCTTTTCCGACGTTTCCAACCTTGTATTGAAATCAGTATCCGATTAAAACATTGATCTCTAATATAAATGGATAAACGTATTAATGTTAAAAAAATGTGGCTAGATCCCCTTATGGGAAATATATTTGTCTTCTTTACTCACTCAGCCACTTTTTTTGGCTTATTTTAACTATTAAAACACAATCACGTGCGTAGTGGAATAAATCAGATATTAACTATTATAGAGATTAACTGTTGAATTTTTATTGCATCTGTTAAACTTTAAGGTATATTATAAGTATTTTGGATAAATCTTAATTTTTACAATAATTTTAGCAAATAGCAATTAGGCATACTTAATTTAACATTGCCAGTTTGAAACGCTTATCAGACACGAATCAAAGCAAAATAAGATAAAAAAATTCTTAACATATTTAGATTTTGCGATAAAAAAAATTCTTCTGTGTTGTATCTCTCTTACACCCGCGCCTTCCTGATGGTTAATAGTTACCGGCTATTATTATTAATAATAACCAAATAATGTCTTTAACCTATTGAATAAAATATAACCCAAAGTTTCAATATAAAACGACAGTCATTCTTTAAATAAAAGTTAACAAACGGCTCTTTTGTGGCTTAGAGCTGCAACCTTTTATTCAATCAGCAGTCCAGAGATCCGCACCAAAGCTGAGTAGAGAACAAACACGGGGGAGATCTCTAATTGCAGGACTTCTTTAATTACGCCCTTCCACCGCCAGGGTGCTCTACTCAAGGGTCCCTGTTGTGTGCCTACACGGGGGGACTTTTCCGGAGTCAAATATCACGTCGGAGAGTTAAGAAGAACATGGAGATGCTGCCGGATAAAAACGAATACAAAAACAGGTTTGCCAAGTGAAGCTATCGATCACTGTGTAGTAAGCCTGAATGTGCGCTTTCGGCGAAGTATTTGGCTCTATTTTACAGTGGAGTTTGTATAGAGTTACTACATCAACTTGCCGGTTTCCGAATATCTAATATAAACTATAATGACAACTTATTTTTCTTATCTGCGAAGGGAATTATTGCTATCTTGTATTCATTCGGATCCCACACTACAGCCTACAACTACTCAAACAGTGCCTTTTGATTTTTAACGAATGCTTTTTATAAGGAATAAAATGATGCGTTTCAGCTTGAACTAACATTGAGTGAGCGCTTTGTTTGGGCTCACCAGGGTTGATTGGCGACTTTCGGACGGCCTCACTTGTTTTGTGGCCAGGCATCTCCCTTTTCCTTTCAACTCTCGGGCACTTGAGGATGGGTCTTCTTGCAATCGAGGATTTCCTATGCGCGGTCATGCGGCCTCCGGGTCGTAAATGCGCCCGTGTGCGAAATATGGACGCGATATTTTGTGTATGTTGGGGCGATCGGATCGGATTGCGTTTGAATATGAAAGGAAAATTCAATGGAAGGAGCGAATGGAGAAGGGGCGTGGTAGAAATGGAAGTTCAGGAATAGAAGTTTTCAAAACTTTCTTGTTTCTGGTGACGTATTTCCTTAAAATTTTCATTCGTGATTTTCCTTCGACAGTTGATCCGATGGGTGATCTTTTCCCACGTGACATTGAATACCCAATTGAGGCTGGAGAACTAATCTATTTTCAATCATCATTTCTGTTGCCACTCAAGCCCTGAAACAAGCCCATTAAAACTATTCCAACTAGTGGCGAAGCGTTACCTGTTGTTTAAGGTTATCGTTACAAATTTACGTGAATACACCCCTTGCGTCAAAGAATCACTATAAATTACATACATCTACACGATCATCAGTATCTTGTAAATATATTTGAGTTATAACAAGTTATTTTGATTGATGGGGACGTAAAATTTGTATATATCACCAAGCGAACAGGTCACGCTTCGACAATAAAGTTAACATCCTAAGAACCTAAAATAGCAGAACTTACACCTTAAAACCCAGATGGTCGATCTACAATTTTTGTCGCATACATCCGATAGATCAATAGCACATGCATGCGCTAAATTCAACTACCAAAGAAAAATGACGGATGCGGATTTCTTATTCATAGGTGCCTACCCCTTTCGGTTCAGTTTGCCTTGGTATTTTTGAGTTGGCATTTTTCCTCTGTATCTTTTTCAGTGAATGAGTATATTAGAACTGGAAACATTTGTACTTTAGAATGGAAATATATTATATATGGAATTATTTATATATTACTTTAAAAATAATGTGTAGATGATATCCTGTAAAAAGAAAACTTAGTTTTCCCAATCATCCTAATAAAAATGGATTACAAATAATGCAGTATGTCACAATTTTGCAAAATGTCACAGCTCTTCCTCCTTTCTCACTTGATCATAACTGCAAAGTAAGCATCATTGAAAGCAACACATTCATTAGTTATTTTAACCTTCAGGTACTCGAATCAAATGCGATCTTACTGCTGTCATCTTATAATTGATAAATGAGTTAACGAATTGAGCTTAAAATGTCTCTTTTCAGAGAAGACTTGCACACGTTAAATCCAAAGTGTCCAAGCACGAGCGAAACGCCGAGCACGACGTCTATATCTTAATTTGCCTTTGGTACGTACTCATGTAGTGGATGCGTAACTCGACCACGGTACCAAATTCTGAGGCCCTCAGCCCATGTATGGCTCTAGACTTCAAAAATACGTTATTATGCCAACCAAACCTTCTCTTGCCCATTCGCTTTCCACCTCTTCAACCTAAAACAAACACGAACAAGATGACCGACTCCATTATTTAAAAACCACGACATCCAGAAAGCAGAGTTGAGATGTCTGGAAACGTGATCTACGGTGCGGGCCCCCCATCACGGCCCCTTGAATCCGTAAGGCCTCCGGATTTCGCCAGCCGAGCGTAACGGATCCGTCGCGACCCGTTCCCGTCACGGGCCTAACTGTCCGTTCACAAGAGGACCCGTTCCTTCTTTTCGTCCGCTTCGAATGACTCGCGACAGATGGTAGACGGACACGGAAAGGACCGACATTTCGAAATCCGCTCTGTAATCATTCCACGGGCTTCTTTCCGTTTGGAAGATGTTGTGGTGGTTGTTCTGTGGCTTTGTTTACATACCTTCAAAATAAAAGTAGCCTGCTTATATTAGGAGCCTACCAGGTTTTCAACAATGTCCTCGGTTTCTGTAAAATTATCAATGCTAACGTAAACAGCGAGAGAAATCGTATACAGGCTTCACTAATCAAATCCATTAGCATTTGTTATATCTTTCGATAAACTTTCAAACTAGAACAAGCATATAATGATTGTGTTGTTTTCAATGATGCTTGCATTGCTGTTATGATCTAGTGTAAGATATTGCCTAGTTGTCAGCTTGTGCGTAGCTTGCAGAATGACATGAGAGGTTGGATCCCTAAGACACTCTATCAAGACATATGAATGGGCGCTCCCAAAAGATTTCATCCCAATCTCGAATCATGCAAGATTTTATTATAGAGTTTTGTCTAATGTGATAGTGTCTTACCAACACATGAAAGTAATCAACAAAAATGCCTGGTAAAGTGACCTTTTAAAGTAAGTTAAAGTTACTACGAAAAGGTACATTCGTTTACCCACAAACCAAAAGCCTAGAAAATGTCAACCAATAGTAATTTATTCTCGATCAACTTTCTTTCCGGAACAAAAAAATTACACCAACATAGCTATTCCAATACTGCCAATGTCTTCTGAGAGAAAAGTTATTTGGCAAAAATGTCAACTTAATTTTCAGCGTATGACGTTTACATTTTTAATTCATTAATTGTATATTTTTTAGTTTTAAAATAAGATTTAAGTAGTATATGATTATAAAAGACTTATTCATATTTTAAATTAGATGGTGGTACAATTTTTTTTAAGTGCCAGGGAATATGCCGAGTCTGAAAAAGGCTTAACAGCCAAAAATGCAGCCCCGTTGGAAAAAAAATATATTTAAAAATTAGATCTATTGCTGGAAATACTGACAGTCAAGTAACCGGTTTATACGTCTGTATCCCTCAGCTGGATATCGAGACATTTTCATTCCAAAAAATCACTATTTTCCCACCTCCATTGTCTGGACAGACCAAACAAGTCCTCTTCTTCCAGACCCTAATGGTCCAGTACTGATGACCCTCCCCCCCTCGTTAGCCCTTCCGCTAATGCGACCCGTGATAAATGGACTAGTCCGCTCCCTATTAGTGGGGGGAGGGGGGCAGAGACAAATATCAACACGTGTCACATGTCTTCGCTCATATCCGGATAGATAGCGGCAAGAATTTGTCTGCGAGGTTCGCCTGTCAGATAGTGCTTTGATGGTGCCAATAGGGTAAAGAAAAAAATATATTCTCCTTCGGAGAAGAGGTGGTGGTGTTAATATTGTGTTGATCGTTGTTGTTTGTGGAACGGTAATTCAATTTGAGAGTGTCTGAGGATTCATATGAATAAAATATATTATTGCAATTATATTCGATGATAATCATTATAAGAGCATGCCTTCTGCACCTAGTACCATTATTTCCGAACTTTTTGGACCTACTATATTATATAAATGTCAAATAAGTTGACAGGGAAACTTCGTAGAAATTAAAGATCTTTATTTAAGAGTTCTCCATTAAGAGCAAGTTATTTTGTCGCCTGCAACCAACGAGAGAGTGTGATCGAATGTTCACAAAAATGGCGAAAAACCTTGAGCTCTGCTTCAGCGACCAATCAAAGTCATGAGAGAGTTTAAAGATCAATTAAAAAAAGTGATGACTAAACAGTTTCTGTGGGAACGAATTGATCTAGGCGACTGTTTGTCGCGGACAGGGTGTGGTTGGGATGTTAAAGTACTAAGTGATATTAAGGATATATGAAAAAGATAATTTAAGTTATTAAGTTTAATTGGGTACAAAATATAAGATTTTGAGGGGGTAAGTTATAATATGTCATAAATATTTATAGATGTTATTTATATAATATCTAAAGATGTATACAATGTCTTTCCGAGATCTCCCCTCGCCTACAAGATTAAAAGAAAAAAATCCCCCGATTGAAACCAAAAGATTAAAAAAAATATTTGCGTGATTTAAATTTTGGAGAGTTAAAATAAAAATATTTACTTTTATATCCTAGTTCTATACTTTCCATGAAAATATTTTTATTATTAACTGAAAATTTTTATTTAAAATATTTACAATGAAAACACATAGGCCAATTTTATTTATGATTGACTGTTTATTTTTAATTAATATGCTACAGACAGTATTCAATATTTTTTGAATCCTAGATTTAAAATTTACATTGATTTTTTCAAAGTTTTTCTTGCTGATCATTGATTTGAATTATTAGTTACATTGTACAATTGCAGTAAGTAACATATTGGTGAAATATAAGCATGAACTTTTCATACGTTCCTTTGGCAAACCTAACATTTGAGAACATCACTCATTTATATTTTTACAATTTGTAAAAGAATGCTATTTGCATATATAATTCGAAGAGCTTGATAGATTAAAGTTGTTTTAAATAATTTAGTATTTTATATTAATTGAGATAAATAACGTAACAAACTTGATACACGATATTATTTATTAAACTCATTTTTCTTTAAAAATGGATAGAATGATAAATGGGGTAGCATTATTTTGGCAATCAATGCTTTTACTTCATATATTTGCTTTGTTTTTTGCCATATAAAACTACCAAAACTTTTCTACATTCGCATTTATGCCAAATGCTGGCCTGGTTTCGTTATGAATACTTTACAACCAGAAATTTCCAATATTAATTTAGAAGTTCGAAGAAAGCAAGCAAAAACTTCACAAACCGACTTTATTTAATACAGCCCAACTTTACTTTTCCCGAATGAAAAAAGAATACAACATTACAAATGAAATTCAACCGCCTTCCATTTTGAAATCCCTCTTGCGTTTGCCACTCAAAGGAAAAACGAACTTTGTTAAAAACTAAACATATATTCTTCTGCAAAATAAAAAAATATAGAACGCCACTTTAGCGATTTCAACGCAAATATACATGCTCCTTTTAAACATAAATATACGTGCTCGGCATTGGAAACAATAGTGGATTATGCAGGAATTAATTTCACTATCGTTTGCAGTGGGCGAAGTAGAAGTGCTCTCCACGAAAAGTTGTAGATATATTCCAACTTGTTTAAACGTGGATCTATTTTGTATCATTTCAGGGGACGTGAGTTTCATTTGTTATTGGCGTTTTGTAAAGAGAAATAAAAAGCCATAGGTAAAGTTTCTGAATGAATAAAATGTTTAATTCGAATGACGGAACGCTGCTAAAATATAGTGTTTGATTTGTTGTTTGTTTTTGTCTTAAACCATGTTAGAATATCAAGTTTGTACAGAACTTTTAAATCAATATGTGCATTTACGACGTTTGAGGGTTCAATTTTTAAAAGTATTTTCTTATTCCTTTGACTTCCTCCTGAAAACTAAATATTATATATTGTTGATGGTTGTTCTAGTTAAAGTTATTGATTTTTTAGACTCAAAATTTAGTTCTTTAGGTTTTATGAAGGAACTACTTTATTTTAAGAAAATGTACTTCATACCAAGTTTATCGAGTCATTCTAAAAACATATTTCCATGCTGTGTTATTGATAGTAAAATGAAACAAATATATATTTCAATAATTGAATTTTGATCATTTAATTCATACAAGAGAGATATTTGTCACAATCATGATTTTTGTAACCCTAAAAAAAGTAAATCGTCAAAAATTGAATTGATGTTTGAAATATTCGGAATTTCAAGTTGCAAAATTTTTTGTTCAAACTATGAACTAATGTGACGTCAAACATCGAATGATTTAAAATCAAATTTTCGCCTGTAAAAAACACAGAACTGGTAACAGGACCTTCTGTATAACAAACTAATGGGCGGAATTACTATTTTTTATATAAATTATATTGACCAAGTTTTGGAGATAGCCTTTTTAAAATAGCCTCTTAGAATTAATACCCAAATTCTCATATAGAAACTAATCAGCGCCACTGCTGCTATTTCAAGCTTAAGCAGATGCCATGGAAGTAGTAGGAAAATAGTTTTACTGAATAACAACAGTTGTTATAAGCAAAAATATAAGTAAGTAACCGATTAAATTAACATTTTGGATGCTGCTGAGAGTTTAAGCTTTACCTGGCGGTCGAATCAGTTATACCGTTGCCATTCCGACTTTAAAAATTTCGCTATTTACGTAATATCTTTTTGGACTCTGTCAACCGGTACGCATCTCATTGTAAACATTTACAACATGACAACGTATATAATCTGTTGGCCATCGTTAAATGTCATTTAAAGGCTTATCAGATACCTACCAAGTTAGTTTGTAGTTCATCTACGCTGTTTCAATTGAATGAGTTGTGAATTTAATTCAATGGGCCATTTAAAAGTGAACATATCTTAAATGTAATCAATTTTTAAAAAATAATTTTAATAGATGTAGGCTGTTTGTTAATATCAATAAAATTTCTAATATTTTTCAGCAAATATTTAATTTTAAATATTTATTAGACTATTAGCTGGTATGCATGACAAATTTATGAAATTATTTATTTTTTGGTACAATTCAGTGAAGATTTTCCCTTTTGTTCATCAGTAAAAATATAAACTGGGGCACTAAATATAAAATGATGTATACATTTAGTTGGTTTTCATTAGAAGTTAGACAATAGTTACAAGCATCTACATTTTTTTTTAATAATTATATTTTTTAATAAAAAATTGCTGTCGAATTTTGAGTGCCTACATTTCATAAGAATTCCAATTAGTTAAAAAAAATCCAACCTACACAAAGTCAACCCAAATGGTGTGCCAAACATCCCATACGTCTCCGTGTTGGGGAGCGGAGTGACCCTAAAAGCTTCCTGTTCGAACACATCCGTCATGTTCTTTCCTTCTCTGCTCTTAGCGCTCCATTACCGGCATTCCCCTCCGATGACCAAATGACCACCGATTGTGGTCTTGTTGATTTGGCCACACAGCCTCGGATGGGTGTCTGGTTGATGACTGTCATTTTTTCCCAAGGTTTGTAGTAGTAACAGTTTTGCTTAAATGCGCGGAAGGAGTCCGTTCAGATTTTATGAATCATCAGTTGCAAAAGTTTTTAAAGATTTATTTTATTTAAGGTAACAGGAAAATGATTCATAGCTGAAAGTAATTGTTTGTATTATAAGTATCGTATTTTTAGTATTTGTCAGATTTGAATGTTTTATGAGATTTAGTTTTGAATGAACAAATGAGAAGAGATACTATTTCATCACTTATATCCATCCATTAAATCGATCTTGCTACATAAATTAATACATACTCTTGGGTTCCATTTAACAGTATCATCTGATGCCAGCTCAAATATTAACTTTGAGATACTGCCGGCTGCTTTTTAACTTTTAACAACCTTTCATGACCATTTCAATGTTCTAAAATGCAGCTTGTGAGTGCACGTAAATTATAAAAAATAACCCCTAGCACACATAAAATAACCTGGAAAGACGAACGTAAATTGAAATTAGATTGATTAATATTACCGGATTATCAACATCTATAACTCATTTAGGATTTGAGTTAATCATGATTACCAACTAGCGATAGGTTGCGACAACTTGAAACAAAAACTAATGTATTATTGCTGTCAGGTACAAAAGAAAAAAATACACACTCTCTCTGCCTTTTTTAAAGAAAATATTTTTTGTGTCTTGTAGGACAGCCGTAAATTTGAATGACTTGTCCGTCATGTTCCATTTATTCAGACATCCGTACCACACCATCTTTCAGCCATACCTGTTGGCGACAATTCTCGGGCGACAACAACAAGTGACAGGCGCCAAAGTGAGAAAAGGGGTGAGACGACAATGCAATCGTCGCGAGCCATGTCTCAAACGCGGCGAAATCGAAAACGCGAAGAATACGAATCTAAAACTTGAGAGGAATCTAACATCGGGGGAAGGGGCGGTGGGGCATGCATAAAAATGTTTGGTAAGAGTGGTATAAATGGATATGTGTTCGTTGAAAGGCAGGAGAACAAAAGAATATTAAATACATCAGTTGTCAAATTCATCAAGTAAGGAGGCATGAATTTCTTGAATCTAAACCTATCTTGTAGAAAAATATGACATGGGCTAAAATTAAACAAATAAAACATCAAAAAATATATTGTTTCATTATTTATTTTTTTACTGAATTTTTATTTAAGCCATTTGAAAAAATTCGCCTTTACGAGTTAAAAAATATCCGTCCATTTCGGATGGTCGGCTCCTCCTCAGGAAAAGTTAAAAACGCACTAGTACTATCCATGCACGGCCGACTACACTTTTCATATTACGAACAAGTTTCATTTCTTTCTACTTAGAACAGCCAACAACCAGAACCGGACGGAGAGTTAGACATCACACATACTTTTCTGGCCTTATTAGTTGAGTCGGCCATGGTCAAAACATATAATTACGAAATATATTAATGCAAGGAGAAAGTTTCATGACTTGAAGGCGGATGGATCTTGACTTTTCAGCCTACCTGATTAGTGATTGTGTACAAATGTATAATATCATGTATTGTACGAATTTTATGTCACCACATTTTGATATCGTCATTTGTTATCATACCAACCAATGATGTAAAAGTCAAGTGCTGCCTCTACAAATTTTTTTTCTTGATAACAACGCAGTTGTACCACTGTAAACACAACACTATTCCTTGACGTGCCCCTTCAAAGATGGATTGTCTCTCTTCTCTAAAATTTAAGCCCCCCCCCCCCCTCTTTATATTCGCGCCATGAATTATGTATGACGCCGCCCTTCCCCTTTTCAACATGTGACCGAACGCCAGGCATGGGACAAGTGGAAGAAGATTTAGGATGCGGTTCTGCAAGTAGAAGTTTTGGGAAAAGGAGGTAAAAACTGGCCGCCATCTTTTTGCGTAAATGGTTTTCGAGTATGGATTGGGATCTCTGGGAGAAACATTAGGGCGAATGCTAAGAAGGGTATGTAATGAAAGGTGTAAGGAATGCGTCACATGCCTACATGTACAAAAGTACCAAACTGAGATCATGTCAAAGTTTAAAAAAAAATATTCTTTCGTTGTTCTAGTCAGAGGTTTTAACATTTAAAGATATTTTCTTTTATGTTTAAGCAATATTTAACTACATTAGTAACACATAATTTTGCACAAGAACCTCGATGTCATACTGATAAGTGTGTGGTGAGCATATAGTATTTTTTTTATCGGTTTGAGTTTACAAGAAATAGGTAAAATTTATTGATTTCTTTTATATATTTCGAAAGGTAAATCTTTCCAATGTGTTCGATTTAGAGCGATCAGTATGAAGATCATCAGTAAAAAGTTTTTAACAACTATGCATTTATAAAATAGCACTAATTTTGACACATCATTACAATATGGACAATCACATTTTGAGAAACTTTAAAGTAATAGGCAGCTTCAATTTTGCAAAGTTATAAACTTCTGGAACTATGTCTAGATAAAATAAACATCTGAACAGGCAGTGAGTGGTAATTTATAGAGTTCAAACCCTAAAAACCTCTGATTTATTTCGATCTTCAACACAGCTAGTCTGATTTGTTGCAGTAATAAACTTTTCAACTATGAAATCATCATTAAATTTTTATGAAGGATATTTTATTGCGTTATTTTGTTTGAAAAACTATAAAAAAAATAATCGAAGACTCTTAGCACAGATTTATAGCTAATAGTTGAATTACAAACTTAGCTTTACTGTGAAACGCAGAACGTCTGGTCATCCTAAATTCTGCCATTCTGTAAAAGTTATTATGCAGAAAAATTATGATAGAATATTTCTAGTAGGAAAAAATGTTGCATTAATTAGTCAATAGACAAATGGAACAGCCACGCCTAAAGTGACGTCAACCGTTGTGTTAAGAAACACAAACAAACCTAGCAGCTAATTCATCTAAACGAGAGCAGTCACGGCTACAGTGACGCCACAGTTAAGTCAAGTATTGTATCTTTCCCACAAACAAACCACGCTCCACCCCTTTCGAATTGTCATTACATATGCGTCACGTGTGATATTGCCAATTATTTATTTTGCGTTAGATAACGGCTCAGCTATCGGCCTCGTCACTTGTCTATATTGTGAAGAGATCCGTCTCCAATAGTGTAGCGCTAGTACATCGTTATTTCTGTATTTAGTATAGCAATAGCTCATTGAGGGCCAAAGCTTACTCTGCCTATTTCATCTTACGAGACCAATGAATTGTACTGCAGTATATATATCCCAGCTAGTTGGTCAGACTGAAAAGAAACCCCCAATGTTTAGTTTCCAAGCTTGCTTGGTCCCCATTTCACAGCATCATTTTAACGTTATTTCAACCAATTGAAACCCAATATGGCCGACAGGTCAGTTCAGCATCCATCCAAAAGTCCTAACAGCGTAAGAAAGGCACAGGAATCAAAAGTGAAAAAACCAAAACTCATTTTTCTCTGGTCCATAACTCACTTTTTTGGTATTATTGTTATTGCTCCATACTCAACATTTTCCCCTTTTGTTTTCTATTTCATTTCAGAAACGCGTGAGCCTTATTCAGGCTCACGCGCGTCTCGAACCTACAGACAGACGGACATACAACTGGTTGTACTAGTTGGTTGACAAAGCTGTATGGATATTTTTCGTAGATTATGTAAAACTCTTTTTTAACCGTAGCTTGTTGGGTTTCACATTTTTGTAACACTTTCTTTTTATCAATATATTGTATCACGTTAAATTAATCCTTAAAATTCTGTGCAGCTTTCAAGAGTCTAATTTAACATTAGTACAGCGACGTTTTATGAAAAGAGAAATTATGAAAGCATTTTTGAAAAGATTTTTTTTAGATACAAGAAAAAGCTGAAGAAAATACTTCCTTATCAGAGGGACAACAACACAGTGTGTTTTCAATTCAATTGACGGTACTAGGGCCTTTATGTAGAGCAAACTAATCAATAGAATTACTTTTCATTTAATATATAGTGGCCATTGACGATAGGGGAGAGAGAATCCAGGAAGTATTTTTTTTAAATCATAAAATTTTCATCAAAATTCTTTTTTTCAAATCATCAAAATCCAGAAAGTTTTGGAACCACTGCTGATTTTTCAAGCCACGTATACAAAAACGAATTAGAAACTTCAAAAAACGCATTTGTTTTTAAATTGCATTTTCCCCAAATACCTTATTTGAAAAACAATATTATTATTATTAATAAAAACAATATTAATTACATAAACAGTAACAAAAAATATATATAACATATTTATAACATAAAAAATATTTATAACATAATTTTATGATAATTAAGTTTTAAAAACGTAATAGTGGCTTTAAGTTTAAACTGAAATTTTTCGAACGAATATATTTTTAGACATGCGTAATACATGCCTCTCTGCTAAAACGTCCAGTTTAGTTATGGACAATCTATACTTCCTCCGTCTTTCTCTGACAGTAATTAATGTCCTCAAATAAGTTGTTAATTTGTCGGGATTTCAAAATGGTATGGTCATTTGATTTTGAAAAAAAAAATTACTTCCACAGAAATGTAAAAAAAAATGATGAAAAACATTATTTTCGACTTCAAAGTTGGTTAGCATTTTGTTTAACCAATCCTCTTACTGGACCTCGTTGGGCATCCGACTCCCATCATTTATAACCATAGCGTCTGAAGTTGGATGCTGAAAAACGCGCCGGCTATTCGTCATGAATTTCGTTTCTTGCTTGCCGGGGTTCAAGCGGCCGTGGCGTTTTTCCCTTTCCTCAAAAAAATAATAAAAGAGGGATTTTTTTAATATTTTTATTTTAAAAACTTTGTTGCTGTTCAGAGTATGAATTTTTTATTCTTTTTGAGAAGTAGATTGAAATGGTTGCTGTTTTATTTAAAAAAAAACCTCTTTCATTTTTAAGTCTTTTTAAACTGATGCTTATGTAAATTAGTAAGACTTTTTAAATTTGTTTTTACTGAATGAAATTAAACTTAAATTTTCGTTCTTAAATTATCAAATATTTTAATTCTATATATTTTATTTTTATTCATCCCCTGAATGAATGAAAATAAATTGTTATTTTATTTCAATATTTTAGACGTCAAATGGAACGGGAGTTTTTCAATTGTGTTAAATATAAAATATACAATATAAATACAAAGTTTTGCGTCCAATAACGGTAAATAACAACCGACGCAAACCAGATTAACGGAAAAGTCTACTTTGGATAGACAACTTAAGTTGAAACAAAATGGCTAAATCGACAGAGAAAATTTATTTGTTCGTTATTTCTTTGACTTCTACGCATTTGAGAGATGTTTCCCGTTCCGGTTTTTCAATTCCTTTCCCATCACGAGTTGGAAATAAAATTATGTATTTGGTAGGAGAAACAAAAACCAGGGAGCGCAGTGTGTGTGTTTTGGTTTCGATGTTAAATTGCCGAGGAGGATGCGATAGCATAAATGCTGCATTTTTGTCAGACTTCCGCCACACTTTCACAAAGCTGTAACTGATATATTTTCTGCCTGTGTAGTCATGAAGAACAGAAGTTTTAAAAATGCATCTTGTTTGATTGTAACATATCGTATAGTTAAAAGGTAAATATAGGAAAAGCAAAGTACACAAATCAAACACTGAACTTTAATGCAAGCTGAGCATGCACTGCCATTGAGCTATTATTTCATCATGCGCGTAACAGTAACTAGTATTTCATTACTCCATTAAATTTTTAATATTTAAAGGAACGAGTGTTTTAGCAAAATGTCAGATCACTCTGAGTGATTAAAACTCTAATATCACAAGAATAATCAATTGCCACTAATCAAGCGTCTTTAGCATAAACATATTTTTAAATAAAATGTTACTCTAAGTTAATTTTTAAGTTATATAAATTTAATTACTTATTTTTATTAAGAAGTGAACTGATAGGATTTAAGTTTTAATTTCTATTTCTTTGGATTGATTCCATCGATAAAGTTCCTGAATAAATTCGTAGTAAAATTCGAAGTACTTTTGCGTACCCAACTCAAAACAGTTACAAAGTCATCCATCTTAAAATCAGCCAAATATGAGTTAGAAGTTTGTGCAACCAAATACGCCATGTCCCTAAGTTTTAAGAGGAAGTGAGCATAAACAATGGAATTTAGTTTGAAATTGAGCCCTGAATCCCGCTTGACCTTTGAATGACTTTGAAGGATTGGATTTGGTTTTCGTAAAAAAGACGTTAGTTTAAATTTTGAGTTTTGTATTCGAGAGTTATTTTTAATCTTGTGAGATATCATATATTTAAGGATAGAATTGAGGAAAAAGTTGTATATTGCTTTGAAATAAAATACAAAGTTTATATATTGAATGAATCTAGTGGCTCCTGTAAATTTTTAAAAGAAATAATGGTTTAAAAATATGTAAATCAAAGTAAATCAAAATGTTTTTTCTTTAAAATTGTTTCGAAAATATTGCTAAAAAGTTATGTTGTTATTTAATTAACTAAGAAAATAAATAAAAGTTTCTATAAGTTTCATAATGTGGTTAAAATTAGTTTTCCAATTGGACTTTTAATTAATAACTGTGTCAGTCAACTTCTCAAAAGTTTTCAAATTTAATTATTTATAGTAAGGTTTAGTATGTGTTTATAGCATAAATTATACATTTTAGAAAATGTTCATTAAAGTTTGAAAGAAGGTCCATAATTCTGTTTGAGCGTGAACTTTTTTAAAACAAAAACTTTTCAATTAACATATTTCTTTAATGTATCTATACGAAATCTACACAAGAAAGTAATATATAATGTTGCGCTTTAGGTTTGGCATGTTAATACTAGTCTCGAAATCTTTAACTTTCGTTGAGTCCTACATTAATCTAAAATTTGCATGATTTGCAGGTTTATATTGTTTATGCAAATTTTGGATTGCAAGTTTTGCTAATAAAACAAAAAGGATTTATTATTTTTACTTGGTTCTAAAGTACAGGTAGGTAGCAAATTTATAGATATGGTGCATGAGTATGGTATATGCGTGAAAATTTTAAAATTATAAGATCTTATGTAGGTAAGGGAGAAGGCAAAAAATATTTGGGATATATAGCTGAACTTCTTAACTTTAAAATACACTATTGCCATCATAATAAGGTTTGGAAAGAACTGATATTTCACTCACTGATGTTCACTCCTAGTCTACTTATCCTAAAAAAAGATGTGCATGTATTTGTAAATATAATAAATAGCAAAATATATTTGGGATATATAGCTGAACTTCTTAACTTTAAAATACACTATTGCCATCATAATAAGGTTTGGAAAGAACTGATATTTCACTCACTGATGTTCACTCCTAGTCTACTTATCCTAAAAAAAGATGTGCATGTATTTGTAAATATAATAAATAGCAAAATATATTTGGGATATATAGCTGAACTTCTTAACTTTAAAATACACTATTGCCATCATAATAAGGTTTGGAAAGAACTGATATTTCACTCACTGATGTTCACTCCTAGTCTACTTATCCTAAAAAAAGATGTGCATGTATTTGTAAATATAATAAATAGCAAAATATATTTGGGATATATAGCTGAACTTCTTAACTTTAAAATACACTATTGCCATCATAATAAGGTTTGGAAAGAACTGATATTTCACTCACTGATGTTCACTCCTAGTCTACTTATCCTAAAAAAGATGTGCATGTATTTGTAAATATAATAAATAGCAAAATATATTTGGGATATATAGCTGAACTTCTTAACTTTAAAATACACTATTGCCATCATAATAAGGTTTGGAAAGAACTGATATTTCACTCACTGATGTTCACTCCTAGTCTACTTATCCTAAAAAAAGATGTGCATGTATTTGTAAATATAATAAATAGCAAATATATTTGGGATATATAGCTGAACTTCTTAACTTTAAAATACACTATTGCCATCATAATAAGGTTTGGAAAGAACTGATATTTCACTCACTGATTTTCACTCCTAGTCTACTTATCCTAAAAAAAGATGTGCATGTATTTGTAAATATAATAAATAGCAAAATATATTTGGGATATATAGCTGAACTTCTTAACTTTAAAATACACTATTGCCATCATAATAAGGTTTGGAAAGAACTGATATTTCACTCACTGATGTTCACTCCTAGTCTACTTATACTAAAAAAAGATGTGCATGTATTTGTAAATATAATAAATAGCAAAATATATTTGGGATATATAGCTAAACTTCTTAACTTTAAAATACACTATTGCCATCATAATAAGGTTTGGAAAGAACTGATATTTCACTCACTGATGTTCACTCCTAGTCTACTTATCCTAAAAAAAGATGTGCATGTATTTGTAAATATAATAAATAGCAAAATATATTTGGGATATATAGCTGAACTTCTTAACTTTAAAATACACTATTGCCATCATAATAAGGTTTGGAAAGAACTGATATTTCACTCACTGATGTTCACTCCTAGTCTACTTATCCTAAAAAAAGATGTGCATGTATTTGTAAATATAATAAATAGCAAAATATATTTGGGATATATAGCTGAACTTCTTAACTTTAAAATACACTATTGCCATCATAATAAGGTTTGGAAAGAACTGATATTTCACTCACTGATGTTCACTCCTAGTCTACTTATCCTAAAAAAAGATGTGCAAGTATTTGTAAATATAATAAATAGCAAAATATATTTGGGATATATAGCTGAACTTCTTAACTTTAAAATACACTATTGCCATCATAATAAGGTTTGGAAAGAACTGATATTTCACTCACTGATGTTCACTCCTAGTCTACTTATCCTAAAAAAAGCTGTGCATGTATTTGTAAATATAATAAATAGCAAAATATATTTGGGATATATAGCTGAACTTCTTAACTTTAAAATACACTATTGCCGTCATAATAAGGTTTGGAAAGAACTGATATTTCACTCACTGATGTTCACTCCTAGTCTACTTATCCTAAAAAAAGATGTGCATGCATTTGTAAATATAATAAATAGCAAAATATATTTGGGATATATAGCTGAACTTCTTACATTTAAAATACACTATTGCCATCATAATAAGGTTTGGAAAGAACTGATATTTCACTCACTGATGTTCACTCCTAGTCTACTTATCCTAAAAAAAGATGTGCATGTATTTGTAAATATAATAAATAGCAAAATATATTTGGGATATATAGCTGAACTTCTTAACTTTAAAATACACTATTGCCATCATAATAAGGTTTGGAAAGAACTGATATTTCACTCACTGATGTTCACTCCTAGTCTACTTATCCTAAAAAAGAGTGCATGTATTTGTAAATATAATAAATAGCAAAATATATTTGGGATATATAGCTGAACTTCTTAACTTTAAAATACACTATTGCCATCATAATAAGGTTTGGAAAGAACTGATATTTCACTCACTGATGTTCACTCCTAGTCTACTTATCCTAAAAAAAGATGTGCATGTATTTGTAAATATAATAAATAGCAAAATATATTTGGGATATATAGCTGAACTTCTTAACTTTAAAATACACTATTGCCATCATAATAAGGTTTGGAAAGAACTGATATTTCACTCACTGATGTTCACTCCTAGTCTACTTATCCAAAAAAAAGTTGTGCATGTATTTGTAAATATAATAAATAGCAAAATATATTTTCTGGAGTAGGGGGGTAGGGGTAGGTACATATATATTGCGGCTTGTGTGCTTGATCAGAGACGCTTATGAAGCCTTCGTCAAGTAAGACAGACACAGAAAGAATTTTTTACTGTCACAGAAAAAGGAATATACACCCAGGGCGAAGGCGTGAATCGAACCCGCACCCGTTACAGCGCGCAGACTGCTAGCGTAATGGTCCAAACCACTCGACCATCCGGGCCCCATTTTCTGGAAAAAAAAAGTTCTTTTAATTTGTTTTAGTTCTGTGCAAATTCTTACAGTGGAATGGAATGGAATGTGGAAGTGATGACGCCCCATGGTGATACGCCACACAAAACTTTAACTCAAGAACTTGTGATATAAATATTTTTTCGATGCAAACAATTTCTCACCATGAAAAATTCTTTATTCCTCATAACATATGTCAAGCTTATAAAAAACTTATCTCTTGCAACAAATATCCTCACAAAACAAACATTAGCAACCGCCTTCAACTCTGACCCCATTCAACAAATTTGTTCGGAAGCCAGGGATGTTCGATAAGGAACATTTTGTTTCTCTTCCCTGTTTTTTAAACTTATGAAGAAGAACACGATCGGCAAACAACTATGTTTACAGATAGGAGCTATTTTTTGTCAAAATATTTTTTGAACTAACAACTTTAGAGCTTCACGAATGTCTTTTCACACATAAAGAATGTTACTTTTCTCATAGAGAAAGATAAAATTTTCGAATTAAGAATATGAAAATTCGTCTACAATTGAGCTGAATAACAATATCTTGTTATTAAAAATTTTTTTTTGTTGTTTTTTAAAAAAATTCTCGTAAACTTCAATTGATTTCCAACAAGTATTTATTTCTCAATAACTATTATTATTTTTTTTTAAATTATGCTACTTATTCAGATGCCAAAAGTTACAGAGCTCAAATGAAAACTTAAAATTGCCTAAACATATGGCACTAAGGAAGTTACCATCGTCTACCAAATACTCTAAACAGTTTGCTAAAAGTAGCTAATTTTTTTAATTAATGTGTTCGGTTGGGATCATAATATATTATTTTTAAACTAATTGGTATTTTTAACTGAACTTCTTTACCCAATAAAAGGGCATATCTTCATGATCGAAATAGTGACTGATAGATCAATGATTTAAAAAGACAGATCTGTCACTTTTCCTGTCTGTCGCTGATGTGTGTTTTCATTTGTATCCGTACTGGATTTCATTGGTTGCTTAGGTTTCACTCTCAAAATGACTGATATTGACGAAAATAATTATTTCTTTCTGGCAAGCTTTCTTTAGCAAATGTTTTGAACAACTAACAGTACAGCAAGAAATGTGCATTTAAAAATTTAATAAGTAAAATATTCTTCGAAAACTCATTTTCGAATACCAAAACGTAAGTAATTCCAGGCAACAAATGACAACAAACCGTTGGAGCTGTTGCCATCTACGACGTGAAACAACCCCATATTTTAAGTGTATTAAAATTATTTCGACACAAAACACAATTCGATTGTTAATAACCTTAATAATCCCCAAACTAAACTCAATTGTGAGACATTCCATAAAGGGCCGACTGTTCCCACTTCAACTCTCCTAACCAATGACTTAGGTCTGCGAAACATATCAGTAGGTAGTCAACCTAACATGGGATCCCCAGTATTTAGTTACCAAGCATGCTTGTTCACTATTTTATCGAATGCTTGAAAGGATGAGAATGAATATGCGAAATGCGGTATGGAAATGCGAAGGGCTGCCGCATAAGCCACTGGGCCACGACTGCAACTATATCCGATATTTTAAAATTTACCCCAAAAATTATTAAAACACAAATATAAATAACTGTTTTCATTCTGAAATCCAGGCAGTCAACTTGTCGGAAGCTCCCACACCCCCCGTTTCCCCCCGAGATAGCGCTGATGGGTCAGCCTTTCCTGTAGCCCCCTGGGCCAAAGCAGCAAAGACAATAAAAAGGGGCCGAGAAAAAATGGTCTTGGCCCCATTTGCAGTTATCAACCCTTTCGCGCCCCCTGGCGGGACGGAAGGGAACCACGGGCCTCTTTGGCTCGAGGTGCTTGCCAGAGAGATAAGTCATAGAGTTAAAAAGAAGATTTAGATGCTTGGCGAGAAAACAAGGGAAGCCGTCAGCAAGTCGCCAAGTGACCCTTATTAAGCCTTTATAAACCAATCACTCAATGTTAATTCATGCGTATCATTTTATTCCTTAAAAAGTGTTAAATAAAAATCAAAATATGACTGTTTGTGCAGTTGTAGGCTGTAGTAAGATATCTGCACAAGATCGCAGTATTTTTTTTTCATAAGCAAGGAAAAAAAATCGGAAATCGGAAATGGAACAGTAACCGACGAGTGTCGGCGCGAAGCGCCCTTACTCCTTCATCGAAAGCTTCCCATAAAGGGGTTAACTTCAGACTGGGAATAAATCTGGACAAAGTCCTCGCTATAAACTGGAGAATAAGGAAAAATGCGTTGAAATTATAATTTATATTAGAGAATCAGATATCGCCAAGTCGATGTAATAAGCCCATACAAAATTCACTGTGAAAAAGCGGGAAACACTTCGCCGAAAGTATTTGTTGACTTCAAGGCGATCGATGGCTTCACTTGGAGAAACGATTTCTGTATTCGTTTTTAACCGGCAGCATCTCCAACTTCTTCTTAACTCAATGAGATAAGTACGGGGACCCCCATTTTCGTATAAGTCACTCCATTATTTTTGACTCCACGGGGAATTTTGTTTGTGGCTTACTGTGCAAGACGATTAGTTTCTTTCTTCTTAAATGTAATGTCTATGCGAGGAAAAAAGGCTTAAGAATAAAATGCAAACAATCATCTTTCGACATATTAATAACATAGATTAAACAACCTAATATGCGATAATAGGTAATGCAAGTTTTGCGATGGGGTTGAAACTCCGCATTGAGATTTTGTATTTTTTTTACATGTTTTAGAGGGTGCTGATTCGAAAAAAGTAAATTTAAAACACTGAAGAAGTAGTTTTGGAACGTGTCAGAGTCTGTCTGTCTTTCAGTATGTCTGAAGTCACTATAAATCTCGAATCAGAGGAGCTATGGACTTCAAATTTAGTACACGAGTTTTTAGTGCCTTTTGGACGTCATAATGAGGGTTTCGAGAAAATCGTGCGTGTGAAAAGGGTAACTAAAATAAAACTATGCGTTTACTGTGCAAGACGATTAGTTTCTTTTTTCTTAAATGTAATGTCTGTCTTTTTTCTTAAATGTAATGTCTGTCTTTTTTCTTAAATGTAATATCTGTCTTTTTTCTTAAATGTAATTGTAAACGACATAAAATATTTTTTAAAATGCTTTCAGTGCGGGTAACTTTGGTTTTTTTTTACAAAAGAAGAACATTTTAACTACAAAAACGATTTAAACACTTAACAATCATTATGCATTCTAAGTATTGTACTTTTAGGACTAATTTCCAAGAATTTTCGTTAAAATTTATAAATTAAAAAAATTTGTGTTAGTTTAAAAAATTAGGACACGGTGGGCAGGTAACTTTGGTTCAAACATGAAATACATAAGAAACATACATTTTAACATCCTTAAAAGTTGTGTTACAGAATTAAATAGTAATATTAAAATGTTTAAACATAAAAATAACAAAGTTATAAGATTCAAAGTTATTAAAAATGTTATATAACTTAACATTTACATTGCAGTGCATCGTAGAATGACATTACACTATGAATACCAGCATTTATTGTCGCTTTAAAAAAGTAAACTTCAATTTTAATAAGGGAAAATAACTTAGAGGCAGATTTTAGAAGAAGATTTAATTACAAATATCTTTTCAAAAACAAACGATTTTATTATAAAAGAAAAAATAATATTCGTCATTAGAAATTTGAAAATTGTTTACATTTTGACATTATCGATTTCGAATGTTGTATGTTTCTTGCATTTTATCTTTACCTTTTTAATGTTTAAAATCGTTTAATTAAAAAAAATATTCTTAAAAAGGGTCCTCATAAAAGTAAGATTTCTTCAAAAATAGTTAAATAGAATACACTTTTACATAATTTTTTTAAAATGCAAAGTTCCATAAAGAAATCCTTACATCTGGGACCAAAGTTGCCCGCATTTATCGGCAAAAGTTTCCCAGTGATCAATATTTAAATAGAGCATAAAAAGTATTCAACTTAGATTAAAAAAAAGTGTAATATTCATCCCCATAAACAAAAGAATAGTATAGAGTGTTTTATTTAGCTATTTTCAATATTTTTTCAGGTGTTCCAGACAAAAGTTGGAAGAAATAGATTTTTGTCATTAAATGCTCGTAAGAATACAAACGTCATTCGTAGTTTTGCCAAAATTAGAATGAGAATTTTTTTTACATGAAATAAAAGGCAATGTTTTCACCTTTCCAAAAATGTTAAACAATTTAAGATGGGATCATTTTATGAAGAGAAATTAAGAAACAAAGCTTTTTCAGACGCGTAGATCAAACTTGCCCTCCATGGCCAAAGATACCCGCTTCGACGGTAATTAACTTTTGCATCAAAAAACATAAATATAGTTTCCAATAGAAAACAAATCGCTTATGTTGCAGAATAATATTTTAAAGTCATAAAGTGGATAAAAGTGTGTGTTCCAAATGGTAACACGCATGCACTAAAGGTTTAATAAAACAGATTAAATTTTATTTAAGATTTTTATCTAAAACTTTCTTCCGGATATCTAAGATCCTAACGAGTTATACAAATTCCAATTTTGCATTGGACTAGCCCACAAAAATGAAACTCAAGACAACATACTAACTAGACATATATTCAGGTTTGTGTGCTTGGTTAGAGACCCGCTTATAAACCTTCGTCAAAAAAGACAGACACACACAACACACACACATAAGGGACATATGCTGCCATCTATCGCCACCTCCACAATTTAGACATGTCCCTGAAGGGGAGGGAAATAGTCTCCAGGGACCTCTACCCGTGAGAAACTGCGCCATGACCGCCCACAGAACTTTCGGACCCACAGATTTAACGAGCACGTACTCCACATATACTCGGTGGGTCTTCAGTGGTATCGGGACTCGATCGCGGGACCTTCCGATTCCGAGAACGAGGCCTTAATCGCCAGGCTATCCACGGTCCCAATGAAACTAAATTACGTTTGATTGGAGTCAGGTTTGAGCATTTTTCAACTGTCTACTTCCAATCTCGGACAGGAATTTTAACACAGCCGATTGGAGACGATCAAAACCTTTCTAGTCCAAATGACTCCAACCTCATTAGCAAGCGTGATCAAAAAGAAAAATGACAGCCAGAATGAGGGGAATTCCTTACTCTGATTGATAATGGGACCCTCAGCAATAAACACGTGTGTCTTGAGCGGCTAAGGAAGTAAATTTACTCACTAACTTTGGGAGAGAGTGGTGTGCGCGTATTGCTAAGCAAATGGAAATAGATAAATATTGATAAAAAAAATCGGAAACACTTGAAAAAAAATGAAAAAAAAAACACAGCTTAACTGTTTTAGAAAATTGTATGCAGAACAATCCAATGCTTTTTTTCACAGAGTTTTCCGTAATTGATAAAAGCATTACAAAATACACCGTAAAACTTTTGGTGTAACGTTTCCGTCTAAATGAGTAACTTTTGCCCAAGAATAATACTATTTTTAATAATATTTATTATGACACACAGCCTAAAAGATTTACACCCAATTATAAGACTGAGATAAGTACAATTTACAACCAAGTCTTACCCGGGAATCGAACTCAGAGCCCATCTCTGCAGTCCAGAGCTATTACCGTTAAACTACGAGGGCGACATATAAAACCCAAATACCGACTTTCTTCTTTTTTACTAATAGGTTAAGGCATATTTACCACTAAATGAAAAAGCCAAACACATTTTGAAGAGCCTCTTTAATGAGAAAAAGAGAGCTTGAAAAGTTTTTCCCAAAGTTATCCTACATGACCAAAATTACTCCACTCGACGGTACACTACTCTATAAACTGGTTGCAGCATGTGCTGTCCACCTTCCTGTGCTGTCACCACCTGTCCACCTTCTTCTGTAGCTTTTTTTGTTAATCAACTTTTATAACTGCACTTAAGGGAAAGTCTGTGGAAGGTAACACCGGGTAACAAAGTGTGGATAGAGTCACTACATTGTAGCTTCACTCATGTTTAAAGGGTCAGAATAACTTGGATGATATATCAACTTACATTCACCAGCAGATTAGCTTGGTTAGTTTGTGTAACTGCATTGTAAGTGACCAAAAAAATAGCAAAATTCATTAGGGGAATGGTGGACATTAAACATGTTCTTATCCCACGTTCTTACCTTACTCTTAGTTCAAATTGCATAGGGTGTCTCGGTTATTGCTTTCGCCTCTTGACAATGCTTTTAAACTATTTTATATAAATAGAACGATTTACAATTTGCTTTATTACAAATATGAAATGTCAATTACTTTATGGCACAGAATACAAAAATGCTGAAAGAATATAATTCTGAGAACGTACACTCTAATATCCTTTGCCTGAAGACATATTTCACTTCTCCATTTCATACTTGTTACTATCGCAACCCAAACACCGTGCATATCCAGCAAAACTAATCGCAGCAACACATAACAGCATTTACAGCCTTTTTAAGATCACGAGTTAAAAACGATTTTCATTCATCATCCTGCTCCCCCTCTCGGAAAGCGTATGATTAATTCGTCAATTCGTCGCTTAAAACTTAAAGTGCAGCGCATCGTTTAAAAGGAAAAGAGAATTAAAACTTATTGAGAGAACGGGATGTGCATTTTAAAGGATCATTGGTATTGAAAAAATGGATTGGAGGAATCGGATGGGGGTGTTCTTTTTGGGTAACAGAGAAGAGTTGTTATCGCGAATTCGTTAAATCAATCAGCCATGTTTTTTTTTACTAATTTGTTTTTTATTCTTTGAGCGTGACAGTTGTCTTAATATTATCAGCATTTCTCGTAACTCCAATAAGTAATTTAAATTTAGTATTTTTGTTAAATGTTAAATATTGAATTTTAGTATTTTACTGATATTTTGTTGAAGAAATACAAGTAAAACGGTTTCTAAAAGTTAATGTATTCAAAATTTGAATTTTATTTTGTTTGAATTGGAAACACAAGTTTATATATTTGCCTCATTGACCAATGGTTCCTGTTAAATAAAATTATATTTAATTAAAACTATCTTGCATCAAATACTACTAATGTTTTACTAGCTTCCACGAAGCATGCTGCGCGTTGCTTAAATTCATATTATGAAAATATATTTCGATATCATTTAGAATACAAATTTCTTTTTTATACGGACACTCGCAAAAAAAATAAACAAATAAAATAAAATGTTATGTGTTCCAAAGCACAAATCTTTGGTTTTTATTTCGTTGAATGTTTAATTAGAGATAGGAATACAATATTGAAACAATGCAAACAAAAATACTTATGAAGTTATAGGAAGAAAAATTGAGGGAATAATTATGGAAAGAACTTTAATTTTCAGACACAACAAATCAAAAAGATATGACTGAATCTAACCTAACACAATACTTTGATGTTTATTATACACGAGTTGTTTCTTTACTTTCTAAGGAGCATGTGAAAGGTAACCGGTTATTACTTCTTGGACATCGTTAAAATAAATGAGTGTTAAGTCCTTCTCTCGATTGGAATATCTGTGTTCTTCGGAGTCAGGCGATCGTTGCGCATTAGCCTTCGTTAAAAGCCCCTTTCAAGTTGAGTAATTAACGTTCGAAGAAAATGATCGTTTTGCCTAAATATAGGATTGGTGTTTGTAGAGGCTGCCGATTCGGATGCTGGCGCGAACTGCGAAAAATTATCGCCAAATGCGTAATTCTTTTGTAAATACTTTTTAATTACTGTATGGAAATAATTGCAATCTATTTCTTGTTGAAGTTAACTTCAAACTCTGAAATAGAACAGAGTTTTGTAAATGAAAATAGTACTAGAAAGGGGATCACACCAACATCATTCAGGACTGAAAATTTTGGGTTTAAAGTGTTAGCTCTACTCATAAATAATTGTCCTATATTTACTTAAAGTATACCATATTCCTTTAAAAATTCAAATTTATGTCACTCATTAAGACAATAAAATTTATCACAGTTTTTAGGATAACTCGCCAATTCTAGCAACCTGAAAACTGAATATTCGTAAATCAAACAGTGAAATACATTTTCCATTTGGCTCCACTCATCAATGACTTTTCTTAAGTTGATTCATAAGATTTAAAAGAAAAGTCTCTTTGGCGAGAAAGATTTTAATAATCTGTGATTATTAATTGCTCCTTTGGATGGCAGGCGACTGATTGGCGATAGAGTGCTTTTAGCTCTTGTACGGGGTATTTACCCAATGGAGATACGCGTTTTGTTTCTTCAGAGCACAATAGGAAAATTTGTTTTTAAAAAGGTGGCTTAACGATGGTGGAAGTGTACTAAGAATGTTAATTTTAAGTCGTTATTTGGATTATTGTAATTCGATGAGAGTTGCAACTGAATTGACGTAAAAGAGAAGTTTTATATATGGCAGAGCATCACTGTTGCCTGCCCATTAACGGATGTTGCAAGCGGCAGATTAGTTCGACACAAAAAATGTTTGAATAGAAGACTGGTGCTCTCTCTTTTAAATTTAAAAGTGGTTGATGTTCTACTACTACTTCCTGTTGCATTGAATTAAATGAAAGACAATCTTATCGCCCTCTAGCCGTAGTTCAAAATTAAGGGTTTAAATATTTCCTACTATATTGACGTCGAACAGTCAGGAATGCTTAGTTGATAGTGTCGAAACTTAGCAAAACCAAAATGAATATTCAGGTTATTGGTACTGTTATGATCTGAACACTTGCACGAACGACGTCAGTTGTAAAAAGACAATAAGAACAATAGTTTAAATACCAGTAATTTTGTGACAACTAAACTATATTCCATATTCTCTTTATATATTTAATTTCTACCTGGTACTCGTATTCATTCTGTATTCTGAACTCATTAAACTATGTTCTAACAAATCCGTCCTCCTCCTTTTTGAGTATGTGTCACTGGCGACGAGGCGGTTCACCCACTTATAGTAAAAGGGTCATTAAACCGTCAGGGGAAGTAAGGCTATGTGGAGATTATAATAGAGAAACCTAAAACTCATTTTTCCCCTAAATCGAATGAAATTTTTAAACGATTCAAATTTCATAAACGAGTACAAGAAAGGAATGAACCGTTTAATACGTATGTTGCTGAACTTAGGAAATTAGCTGACGGGTGTAACTTCGAGAGTACTTTATCAAATAGGATAAGAGATTAAATTGTGTGCGGTATAAATGACGAATAAGTTCAAAGACGTTTACTCTCCGAGTCAACGTTAACTCTTGACATGGCTGTTTCAATGGCTTTGGCCGCTGAATCTGCTGCTGCTCAGTCGCGGCTGATGCGTTCGGAAAATTCGTTTACTAGAAATTCGCAGCAGTCAGTGGATTTTTTAAAGCATAAAAAACCCGCGAAGGGTAAACAGCAAAATTCTAAAATTGAGAATGGCAAAGTTTGTTTAAGTTGCGGGTCAAATCATGTTCGTGCAGAATGCAAATTTCGTAACGCAATATGTCATTTTTGCAAGGGTAAAGGTCATATTCAAAAAGTGTGTCGGAAAAAGAATTCGAATTCGTCTCGTACAAATGAAATTCGGGTACCAGACGAATACGTTAATTCTTTACAGAGTTCTTCTTTTAAGCAGAAAATCGAGGTACAAATAGAAGGAAAAAATTTAAGTTTAGAGATTGATTCGGATTCTTATTATTCGATAATTTCCACGAGCACTTTTCAATATGTGTTTCAGGATGAAAAACCGGAGATTCGTGAAACTCGTGTAGAATTGCGGGATTTTCAGGGGAACAAAATTCCACTTGCGGGGTTTTGCGAAGTTCAGGTGACTTTTAAAGACCGTAAAGCGAATTTAGAATTATTAGTTTCAAAGGGGCGTTGCACCAATATTCTGGGATATTCTTGGTTTGAAGGTTTGGGAATTTATTTAGGTGGAATAAACGAGACCAAATCTGACAGCATCAACGATTTACTTTACAAGTATCGCGATGTATTTAGTGAGGGACTGGGTTCATATATGGGAAAACCAATTTCTTTGCCGTTGAATCCAGAGTGTCCCATAATTCGATTCAAATCAAGGAACGTTCCGCTCGCCATGAAACCTAAAATTGAAAATGCTTTAGATAAGTTGCTTAAGGAAGGGGTGATAGAGCCAATTACAGATCCTAAGTGGACCACGCCTGTAGTCCCTGTCATTAAAACGTCAAGGGAAGTAAGGCTATGTGGAGATTATAAAGTGACGTTGAATAAGGCTATGGCTGACCACCCCTACCTCGTTCCTGCTGTGAATCATTTGATTTCAAACTTAAAAAGAGGGGGATTCTATGCAAAAATAGATTTAGCACAAGAGCGTACCTACAACTACCAGTTGACGAAAAATCGGCTGAGGCCCAAACAATTATTACCCATAAAGGCGCGTACAAGGTAAAACGTCTCCAATTTGGCATAAAAGTTGCTCCTGGAATTTTCCAAAATCTGATCAAGAACTTGTTCCAGAATATGGAGGGAGTAGTTCCCTATTTTGATGATTTGTTAATTGTGGCAAATTCAACTGAAGAGCTAGCTTCACGATTAGAAAAAGTTTTGGCTAAATTAAGGAAGTACGGGTTAAAAGCCAATCGAGACAAATGTCTTTTTGGAGTTCGTGAAGTTGATTTCTTGGGGTACCGGATAGATAGGAAAGGGATTCACCCATCTAGGTCAAAAGTAACCGCGATTCAGGAGTTCCCTGTGCCCGAGAATAAAACGCAACTACAAGCGTTTCTGGGGTTGTTGAATTTTTATAATGGATTCTTGAAGGATAAGGCAACCGTAGCAGAAGTTCTTCATCGACTACTTGATCAAAACTCTGAGTGGAGATGGACAAAAAAGCATGATGAGGCTTTTAAAACCCTTAAAAATCTACTCAGTTCAGATAGCGTTTTGGTCCCTTTTGACGAAAAGCTACCAATAGTACTTACCTGCGACGCGTCTCCTTTCGGATTAGGGGCCGTTTTGAGTCATATTCTTCCTAATGGGAAAGAATCACCAATTGCGTTTGCTTCTCGTACTTTAACGTCTGCAGAACGAAATTACGCACAGATAGATAAGGAAGCGTTGGGAATTGTGTTTGGAGTAAAGAAATTCCATCATTTCCTATTCGGTCATAAATTCACTATTATTACGGACCACCAACCGATTTTAGGAATTTTCAGTAATACTAAACCTACCAAAGAGATAATGTCCCCTAGAATGCTGAGGTGGTGTTTACTTCTAAACGCGTACGACTATTCGATTATTCACAAACCAGGGAAAAAGATTCAAAATGCCGACGCGTTAAGTAGGCTACCCATGAAAAGTCAGGATTTTGAGGTTCCGTCTCCTCTTGAAGTTCTCTTTACTGAGGAACTAGAGGACCCGCCACTTTATGCTGCGGAAATTGCAAAGATGACATTGCGTGACCAAATACTCTCTAGAATACTAAATTTCGTTTTGAAGGGTTGGCCCGTGAAACCACCCGATTCAGAATTCCAAACATATTTTTCTAAAAAGAACGAGCTATCAGTTCACAGGAACTGTTTGCTTTGGGGAAATAGGGTGATAATTCCAGCATCGGGAAGGTTCCGTGTCCTAAACACATTACACCTTGGTCATCCTGGAATCGAGAGAATGAAAATGCTTGCCCGATCCTACGTATGGTGGCCAGGCATGGACCTTGACATCAATTCCTTTGTCATGAACTGCAAAGACTGTGAAGCGGCTCGTCACTTGCCTCCACGAGCCCCTGTGCACCCTTGGGAAATCACGAGTCGTCCTTGGTCCCGTCTACACATCGACTTTGCGGGACCATACCAGGGTCAAGACTTCTTCATACTCGTCGATTCTTTCTCCAAATGGGTGGAAGTGAAACGAATGCCTTCTACGACGGCTAGTGCGACCATTGATGCTCTTCGAGAAATCTTCGCTACTCATGGTCTTCCATAGGTAGTGGTCTCCGACAATGGCCCTCAGTTCACCTCTTCAGAGTTCAAGTCTTTCCTCGAACGAAACGCCATTCGCCAGGTTCTGATCGCTCCTAGACGACCAGCTGCCAATGGTCAAGCAGAAAGAACTGTCCAAACAGATAAAGACTCCCTGCGTCGGATAATTCAAGGATCTTGGAAGAAACGATTGGCAAATTTTCTTCTTCAGCAGCACTGCACGCCAACCACAACTACGGGAACCAGTCCTGCAGAGCTGTTGATGGGGAGGAAGGTTCGCACGATATTGGACAGTCTCCATCCGGATTTAACAGAAGAACGGAGAGCTAAGCAGGAGATTGTCTATCGCCAGGGTTGTGAAGATCGTGGCCCACGACACTTTCTAGAGAATGACTCCGTCTTGCTGAGAAACTACAATCCCGGCCCACGTTGGATTCCCGCCAAGGTGATAGAAGCCACCGGTCCTGTCTCCTACCAGGCTCGTACCGAAGATGGACAGATCAAGCGATGCCATGTGGATCAGATGTTAGGGAGGAATGCCGAACCACCAGTTCCAACAACTTTGGACAATCCTGTTTCGGATGAACCACCTTCTTCGACAAGCCCTCCAGATCCGATTCATCCTACAGAGCAACAGTCCGGTCCTGAAGTGCAAAGTTCCAGTGAGGAGCCTAAGAGAACCATCACTCATCTTCCGGACTTAGCTAATGAACTACCTACACACTCCTACAACTTACGACCGCGGAAACCGAAACGTTGATGGGAAGGAGTGTTATGATCTGAACACTTGCACGAACGACGTCAGTTGTAAAAAGACAATAAGAACAATAGTTTAAATACCAGTAATTTTGTGACAACTAAACTATACTCCATGTTCTCTTTATATATTTAATTTATACCTGGTATTCGTATTCATTCTGTATTCTGAACTCATTAAACTATGTTCTAACAAATCCGTCCTCCTCCTTTTTGAGTATGTGTCAGGTACCGGACCCCTTTATTCAGAATCACATTTAACTATTGAGTTCGATTTTTTAGCTTCAACCCATCTTAACAGCAACATCGTTCGCTGCGTCGGAACTGTTTACACTGTTAAAAATTAGGCACTTTGTTTCACCAAAATTATGGTTCCTAGTAGCTTCAACGGCTATGTGGTGAAACGTTAAGCCATATTTTTGGTATTCGGTTGAACCATTTCTCAGGTTTTTGTTTCCAAATACAGAAAAATGGTTCAACCAAACACCGAAAAATGGTTAAACATTTCACCACACAGCCGTTGCAGCTACTAGGAACCAATATCATGGTGAAAAGAACCAATATCATGGTGAAACCAAGCACAAAATTTTTAACAGTGTACAACGACACATTTTAACGTGCTCCTGTCCTATATACATGGTACGATTTATCAGCGAAATCTTCTTTGCCAGCACGATCCGTTCACAGGATGGCGGGAACAGAACCACCGACGGTATCCTCAGCGGCAGGGTGTCTTAAGGAGGGAATAGACGTGGGTCTCCAAACTAAAGTGTCTCTGTGTTAATCCAATGGAAAACAAAAATTCGAAGCCACATTACTCCGGCAGTATTGAATATTTTTACAAACTTTTTTAATTTGATAAATGCAGCTAACTTACAGGGCTCTGTAACCCCACTTTTAAAAATTGTTTACATTATTTTGCTACAAAATCATTTATTGAAAATTTCCAAAAATATCGGGTCCATTCCTTCTTAACCCACAGTGCCACGCGCCAACGCTATATAAAAGTGCGAATGCCCTTTTCGAATGGGACACTTGACACAAAGTTATGTTTTGTAAGAAAGAATATTCATTCACTCATTCCATTGTTTTAAGAAACCGCCATTCGAATGTGGTTGTGGCACTCATTGTGACATGTGACAACAGATCCAAGAATGAAGTGGGAAATTCCTCGTCTTTTTGCCACTTTGGCTCTTTTCAAAACGAGCGAGTCTCAAGCATTATGTATTTTCGTGACAACTGTTGTGACGGAACTGGCCGAGATTCAAGAAGGTCTGCCATATTTGGCTATTTTATGCTGAGTAAGAGATTATTCTATTGTTTAAAATAAATTTATGAAAAAACAAGTTTGACAAGTTTCAAATATTATAAAAAAAGACATGCAAAATATTTACTTTTTCTGTGATTGAACACTTATCTTTAAATTTTTTTATAGCGGTACATTTGTTAAAAATTTATGTTGAGAAAAATAAATAGAACGCCGATTATTCAAATACTGCACGTTTCAATATGGAATGTTAAAATATTATTAAAATCGTTACATTTATATAATGCTTAAATATGTCAATTCAGAACTATATAATAAAATTAATTTAATTTTGACGTGCACATAAAATTTTTTATAGTTCTTTAAAATATTTTTAATGCAGTAGTTATAATTTTGAATTGTACAACCGAGAAATTTTCTAATTTTCGAAAAAAATATTTATTGTACAGAAAAAACATAAATTTATTCCAAAAAGTTTTATTTTTTTCCCCGTAAATGTTTTAATTTAATTATTGCAGAATTACAAAAAAAAAAATACTGTAAGTGTAACTAAATTTAAAAATTATTGAAAAATTATGTTCAAAATGTGGGTGAAGAATATTTACTAATGTACGAATTTATTTAAAAATTCACACTTATTTTATTTCAAATCATGTTTATATTAAAATTTGCAAACTTTATGTACTTGTTAAATAATAAATTATTATTAGATTTAATTATATCCTTGTGTATACTGTCATATTTCTTAATATATAGATATTGTTTCCTTCACCTTTAATTATATAATTCGTTGTTTTTGCCACATTGCGACTTTTCTTTTTGTATTATGTTCAATATGTTTGTTTTTTGAGGTGTCTGGGCGGGTTTTTGATCCTTGGTGAAAAATTTAATTGTTTAAATAAAGTTTCTTTCTCCTCTTTCTTTCTCTAAATAAAACATTGGATTGTATATTAATATTTCTTTAAATGTAGCACTTTTGCTTGGCGAGTTTTACAAACTGCCCCGTGCAACCCTGGACCCAAATAACATGCAGCGCCCCACTTGCAGCGCCCATTAAGCTGAGCCCCGGCAGAAAGCCCTACAAAGTCGTCAATCTGTTGCCAACTGACCCATCTTAATTCTGACTCCAGACCAGACGATATATGAAGAGGGGAAGGAAACGCAAAAAGAATGAAGCAGCTCGTGGTTTTCAGATATTCAAAAGGAGTGTGCGAAAATCACGATATTTTATTTGTCTTTGAAAAGAAAGCCATCCCTTCAAATAACTTTTTTCAAATATTTTAAGAGAACATTTTCTGTAATGTTGTTATTTTTACATAAACTAAAAAGGGGTAATTCAAAATATTCCAATATTTGATAACTATCAGACTTGATTCTTACAGTAAGCATTTGGGTGTTAGGCATTGGTTATGGGAAAATACACAAGGTTGAATGTCTAATAATAATCACCGTTTAATAGAAGAATAGTGTAGGTAAATTTAATTATTTGTTAAAATGTATTGGAATTAAGTTTAGAGGATAAGTAGGTTTTTTCAGATAACGTAAGTTTCCAGTTTTCATTCTTGAATTTACACAATTTCATGGATTGCTTCGGTTTTACTCTCAATGAGCGGTGAAAACCGGGAATATTTAGTATTTCTAATATTTTTTTTAATGAGCCAAAAAAATGTACGCTGTCCACAATTATTGAGCGAATTCCAATATTTCTATATTAAAATTTACTTCATTTATAAAATTATCACCAAAACAAATCCAAGACGACCCCCAATGAAAATTATACCGCTGAAACTGTTGCCACTCATGACGTGAATTATGCCATTGGCGTCATCACACATTCTCTGGATTACACACGCGGATCGCATCATTTAAAATTACGAACTCATACCATCGCATTTGAGTAAATAGAATGCCTGGAGGGTCGTTGTTACCAATGCTCAACACTTTAAACAATTTGATTACCTGAAACAACTAAACAATTTAATAAAATGACAGAATATTCTTGTTTATTCCAGAAAGCGGTTGGCCTTGATGATTTCGTTATTTCCTCACTATTTCCTCACTTTCACCGAATAAGAATGAAAATGTTGTCCGAACTTTTGAGGGATGGTGACTTTGGGTAGGCTGGAACATGTTTTTGGGGGAGTCAGCACTCGCCTTCATTAGAGAGAGAGAGAGTTGATTTGTGGCACTTTGGAGATCTGTTGAAAAGAATGGGAATCGCAAATAAATTCTCTCTATTAACGCATGAAGAAATCGGTCGGAGGAAGCATTTTCGGCTTTCTTTGTCTTGTGCAACTTCCATTAAGAAGATTCATTACTTTCACACGTGTTACAGATGTTTTATATGGCAAGACAAGGGTTCATTTAGTTTCTGTTACAAATGATTATTCTGTAGAATTGGACATATGAATTTAAGAATAAAGAATCATATAGGGATTTAGTCAACATTTACACTTTTAATGTGCTACAAAATTACGTTACAATCAAGTTCAATTAAATATGTAACAATTCAATAATACAATAATCTTTCAAAACAATGATACAATAACCTTACAATACAATAATACAATAATCTTACAATACAATAATACAATAATCTTACAATACAATAATACAATAATCTTACAATACAATAATACAATAATCTTACAATACAATAATACAATAATCTTACAATACAATAATACAATAATCTTACATATTGTAAAATATTAAATATTCAACAATTGGTAAGCCACAATTGTTTGCCCTCTCTACAAATACTTAAAAAAATAATCGAGAATATGGTATTCAGTTCAACCACGTCAGTTAAATTTATTTATTTCACCTAAAAGTTTCGTGAGATCAGAAGCACACTACGAAGTTTTGCAGGCATCCCATGTGTTAATAATTAATAGTGTGTTTGGGTTGGAATTTACCCTCCTAAGTGTAAATTTCCCATCCAAACACGATATTAATTCTTAGCACCTGTGCTTCAAAATGTTGAAGCATGGAATTAAGAGCAGGAACTATCAATTTCTGTAATTAATGAAAAATAAAACCTGCATATTTAATTAAATACTACAGCAAAACAATGAAAAATATTCTACTTTTTTTCAATTATGATATTTATTTTTGACAAATAACCAACTATTTTATGTTTTTTCGGAGTTAACTAAAAACTTACAAAAAAAAGAATTTTCCACGTACTTTATCTCAAGTAACTAAAAACTAAAAAAACGAGCTCTCCCTAACACGAAAAAACATTCCACCACTCTTAAGAAACCAAGAGTTAAATGAGGCCTGCTGACCGGGGCCTGAATGTTTGTAATGAGGGCTCATCGCCTGCAGGAAACGATTTGTGAGGCCTCCTTTTCCTTCTACTTCTGCTGCTATGAATTGTTTCTTCCGAGGCCTCATTGCTTTTGTCTTAAGAAGTTTGTGTTTGTTGACGGGTAAAAAACAAAAAGAAGGTTTATTGTAGGATTGAGGTACAGTTTGAATATTTGTATTTTGTTTGTGAAGTGTGCATTAAATCTTTAACTAGTAGAGTTGCGTTGAATTATCGTCTCACGAGGGCCATTGGCGACGGGCGTCATCATTCAAAGCCACTGTCAAGTGACGAGCCGACACCTAAGTAGGGGCCCAACTCAAACGTGAAGGGCGACATCGTATGCAGCGTTGGGACTTTAAAGCATATTTAACGGCACTCCCTCTACACGGGGTATTATTCATCAGACTTCTGTACTGGCCATTTAATTATGATTAACAATTCATTTTAACAATTTCCCGGGCCCAAACCTGGGACCCTTCGCATGCCTTACCCACTGGGCTCCCCAGCCCTCTTTAACTAATAGAAGAACCACTGGATATGAATTACAAAAAAAATAATTGTTGCTTTTGTTTGCTTGTTTCATAAAGCAGACTTTGAGTGAAAGAGTATAATGTACTGTAAAAAAAATAACTAAAGTAGCCTATTTACGTAAAAACACGCAGAAATTCTTATTGCCACTTATGTCATCATACTTTTCTAACAAAAAAGAATATTAAAAATAGAAGATTAAAATGAAATAAAATCAGATCGTAGATACACAAACAGACCGATGGACATACATAGAGATGGACAAAAAGTATACAAACTAAGTATCTAGTATCTTACGTTACAAACAATAAAAATAAAATGAATTTTTCAAAGCAGGGGTAATTGGAATGGGAGATAAAAGGGGAGTAAGGACAGTCAAATGGAAATCTCAACGATATCAATACCTAGTGTATATATATTTTTAAATTCTTTTAAATTAAAAAAAAAGGAAAAGTAGGTTAAAAGTAATCCCTATTGAAAATTTTCACAAACATATTCTATGTTTAAATAAATGTTTAAAATATTGTAATATTGTAAAATAATAAATTTAATGTTTAAAATATTTCTGTTATTTAATTGTATAGGTTTCATTTAAGATATCTCAGGTTTTATTGAATTATTTGCGAAATAATCAGAAATAATTCTTTCATTTTGCAAAACAAGTTTTAAAAGTTCATAGATCGTTTATTGATTATTATTTTTTTTAAACCCAAATACAAAGCTTTTCTTACGAGTGAACCAATCACAGACAGAAACTCCATTCTTCAATTATATAAATGTATCTTCTCTATCTCATAATCACATTCTGCGGACCCCATTTAACTCAAGGATGGGGATTTTTAACATCAGACTTCCCTAACTGAGCAGGAATTAGGGATAATCCCACCTCGAATTATCCCCAAAATGTGGGCCCCCGAGATAGCCACTCATTCTTTTAATCGTGGGCCGATGATTGAAGGGCGATGATTGCAGTTGTTAAGGCTCGTTTCGCTCGCTAATGGCTCGTTGGATGTCGGGCCGTATCCGGTCTAAGCTGTCGTTCAGTTGACGAGTTCAGGATTTTTTTTTAAGTAATGGGTCTTTAGGTCTGAGTGGACTGAGTTTATTGACTGATTAAACTATGGCTGCAAATTTGAAGACTATAAAGTTATTATTTATTAATTATTAGTGTGTATTGAGTTGGGGAATATTTACTTAAAATTAATTGGTCTTTATCACTATGTTTAACAGGACTGAGCAGCTGAAAATCGAAAGCTTAAAAAATCAATAATTCTTAAAATTTACGCTTGCAGATTCTACCGAGATGCATCATAAAACTAGGCTTGTGTAACATTACACGATTACACTACTTTCAGTGAATACTCAATAAATCATTTTTTTAAAAAAGTTATATACCCTATAAGGTAACGTATTGCCTTCAAAAATGAATAAGTTCTGTGGCAGCTACTCTTTGCTATACTCACCGCCAACCAAATTAGAACACGTTAGGGATGGCGGTTTTTCAGAAAAAAAAACGGTTTTTCAAAAACCGGTAAAACTGACCCGGTTTTATCGAACCTTAAAAACCGGTTTTATAACACCCGTTTCCAAGAAACCAGTTTTTCAATGGCAAAAAAACGGTTTTCCATGTTTTAAAAGTTTTTTCAGTTTCTTATTAATTAATTGCAAAATTCAATTAATTTGTAAACTTTACTTTTGAGTTAAAAAAAACAATTTACACAGTCAGTTTTAAATGTTTAAAGAGTTTTGTTGAAAACTAGGTTCTAGGTTTTCTTCCTAATTCTTTCTTTCTTATTATTTAAAATAATAATGTTCCTTTTTTTATTCCGGTTTTTCTAATCGTTTTGAGTATTTTTATTAAGCTTTGCATTATTCCATCTCTATTTCCTTTACCTTTTTTAATTTTTTTTTAAATCCTGCCATTTGCTATCTATGCCGTTAACATAATGCAAAACTAACATTTTTAAAAAAAAATATATATAATTAAAAAAAACGCTGATGGCGGTTTTTGAGAAAAAAGCGATTTCCGGTTTTTAGACGGTTTCCCAGCAGTAAACCAGTTTCCGGTTCAGACCGGCCTCAGGAAAAAACCAGTTTTTCAGTCAAAACCGAGGGTAAAAAACCGGTTTCGGTTTTCCATCCCTAAAGTGTAACAAATAAGGGTGATGGGAACTCTTGTGCATAATTTTCTCAGAAATCTTATTATGACATCCAACAGGTACTAGGAACTCGTAAACCAAATTTGCGTAGCCCATTTATTTTGAGCTGTAGAGTGGTTTCAGACAGATGGAACACAAAAACCTGTTTTTTTTTAGATTCCTCTAAAGGTGTAGAAAACACAAAATTTCCATTTTCGACCCATCGCAATACTTTCATTAGCTTATATTTCATATTAGGAATAGCCAAAATGATGACATAAAAATCCTCAAGAGTGTTTATAACAAATCTACTTTAATGTTAGCCTTCATTCTTGGTTGACGTTACTATTTGAAATTCGTAAGACAGATTAATTAAAAAAAATCGAAATGCAATTATTGAAGTGTCCCAAATATTTTCTCGATGTAGGGGAAGTAGCTCAGATTTTTTTGAAATGTAAATAAAAGTTCTGACTATGTCTTAATATAAAATTGGAGCCATTCGTCAACTGTTACCCACTCCAACATTCCACAAAAATACTGAACTTTTCCCAAACGATATCTGTCTTATCTCTCAAGAAAGAACATCTCCCAGCTCCGCCCTCCTAATCACCGTTCTAAGCTTCCTATCAAGTTCCGACAGACCGGATCTTTAAGGAGGGATGAATTCAAAAATCTCAATCCTCTTACATTCATAGATTCATTTGCATAATTCCAGGGGACTCCATTACGAGGGGGGGAGGCTAATGCAGTGGGGGGGGGGGGGGCTAATGGTGCTAAATCATACACTTGATGCTTCCGCGGATTAAAGTGTCTCTCTCTCTCTCCTTGAGCACTGATTTGCAGCCATCGCTCTTATTCTTAAGAGAGATTTTCATTCATTCTTGTGGAATGTATAAGGGAGCGTATACACATTTATCTGGTTTGATTTTGAGCGTTTTCAGGATGTCTTCTTTTTAGCCTCCGTGGGGAGCCTTTACAAACCTAATTAGTAACTGCGGTCAAGTGACAAGATCGACTCTTCGGCAAACACCCAAAGAAGCTTCTTGTGACATCTTATGCTATCGCCTCAGATCTTACACTCTTAAAACAAACGAGCGGTTTTAACTCAGTCTGAGTTAATTTCCACTCCTTTCCGTGCCGAAAATGCACTTCCCCTATAGGAGTGGATTTCACTCTTTTTGCGGAGGGGGTAAAAGAAATAAAAGAAAACAATCTACGTCCTACACTCTTAAAACGAGCGGTTTTAACTCAGTCTGAGTTAATTTCCACTCCTTTCCGGTGCCGAAAATGCACTTCCCCTATAGGAGTGGATTTCACTCTTTTGTTTTAAGAGTGTACATTTATTTGTAATACGTATACTACCGTCATTCCATACAAACTCGCACTAATACGAACAGAGTCGTAACAACTATCGTGTTTGGTAGAGTTGTTTTAAGCCTCTTTTTTACAAGTAATTTTGTGCCAATTCATTCAGCGGAGCGATAACCTAAAAACCAAATAACAACAGGAACTGCAATTCCTGTTGTTATTTGTGCAATTATAACTTCAATTATTAAGAATATTAATAAGAATATTTATATTATTAACAATATTAGATATAAATAATATTAATGGATTAATATTAATAAAAGTAATATAATATTATTAAGATTTTTAATAATAGTAATAAAAATAATAACACTAATAATACACTGCGATGCAAAAGTTTAGACAATGACTTCATTTGGCTTTAAAATTTATAATTGTGATAGTAGAGTTACAAAAACCTCCTAAACATATTAAAAAAGTATTTTGAAATGCTATAATTGAAACATAATTGTTTGATTTGCTATAACGATTTTTTTTCATAAAATAAAAATGTGTATGATGCAAAAGTTTCGACACAAATACTATTTATGCTAATTAAAAGTAGATAATGGCCTAATTTTGCATTTTTATTGATGAATTGTATTTTTTTTATTTGATTAATTAAAAAAACACGATATCCGGAGAACTAAACAGAATATTGGTTCAATTTTACACCAAAAAGACAATATAGCCACTTTAAATCTTTATTCAATTCATATTTGCTGCAATTGTACAAATTAACATCTCTAAATACGATCCTAATGCCTACCAGTCCATCACCTTAAAGTTTCGAAACGAATTCGTAGATGTAGAGACATGTATTGACCGATTTTCTTGATGAAAAGTGCAGTCTTTCCCATATAAAATCACAAAGTACCGACATATTATTCTTTTTTGCACTTTAGTACAATGCAGAGATAGTTACCTCTTCAAAAACGACAAAAAAGTCTTTCTCATCAACGTAATTCCCTCCACACCATTATAAACGTTCCTCCTCGTTTTTGAGGGGAAAAAACCCCGGTATTTTCAAAAGCTTATTTTTCAATATTCGGTTAAACCAAACGTGTTTAAATAGCACTAAAGAGACCGGTTAAATTGTAACCAGTTCAAAGAAACCGTTTTTTTCTCAAGAAATTTCAAACTTCAGTATAAAGAAGGAACTTTCGTAATGGTGTGGAGTAAATTTACGTTGAAATGACCGACTTTTTTTGGCGTTTTTGAAGAGGTGACTATCCCTGCATTGTACTAAAGTGCAAAAAAGAATAATATGTCGCTATTTTGTGATTTTATATGGGAAAGACTGCACTTTTCATCAAGAAAATCGACCAAAGCATGTCTATAAATCTACGAATTCGTGGCAAAACTTTAAGGTGATGGACTGGTAGGCATTCGGTACGTATTTAGAGATGTTAAATTGTACAATTGAAGCAAATATGAATTGAATAAAGATTTAAAGTGACGGATATCGTGTTTTTTTTAATTTATCATATAAAAAAATACAATTCGATAAAAATGCGAAATTAGGCCCTTATCTACTTTAAATTAGCATAATCTCGTATTTGTGTCTAAACTTTTGCATCATACAAATTTTTATTTTATGAAAAAAAATTGTTATAGCAAATCAAACAACTATGTTTCAATTATAGCATTTCAAAATACTTTTGTAATATGTTTAGGAGGTTTTTGTAACTCTACTATCACAATTCTAAATTTTACAGCTAAATGAAGTCATTGTCTAAACTTTTGCATCGCAGTGTATTACTTAAAAGATCATACGAAGTGTAAGTTTGAAATGCATTGCTAAATGAACGTGCTTTGCTTAACTTCATAGTTTTACAACGAGAGTACTTACTGAGGTTAGTAAAAATTACAAGAAATATAAAATTTTCGGTAAAACAGGTTTTACACTAATACTTTACTGATACTAATACACTTACTGTTATGCGAAGACAATACAATGGGAAATAAGGGTCCATGTAAAACTGATTTTACTACTATAAAACTTACTGTGTTGTCAAAACAAAACACTGGTAAATAAGGGTTTCTGAAAAACTTGTTTTTCTACGACAGTACATACCCAGTTGAGAAGCCAGTACAAGGGGGACATAACTTTTTTGTTCAACTATAGTTTTAGTTTACTTAGTTACAGTTTTGCTTCGAGAATGTTTACCGAATTGTAAAAGTAATACAACGGGAAATAAGAATGTGTTTGTTAAGTTCGTTTTTCTCTTACTGAGTTGTGCGAACTTTACAAAAGGGTATGGGGTTTTCTGTAAAAACTTGTTTTGCGGCGATAATATTTACGAAATTGTTAAACTTAATATTGAATTTTGTTTGTAACGTTCCTCGTTTATAACGCCATAAGTCCATCATTATCCCTTGAAAGACGCTATAACCGGGTTATATTGCAGCTACAATAACTCTAACACGCTTCAGTATATAAACCTACCAACAAATTATTACTACACTATACTAACTGTATAGGCTAGCCTTCACATACAATCTCTAGCTCTCTTCACGGGGCTTTAATCTGAGTTCTCCGCCAATTGTAGTGGAGCGGCGCCAATCGCTTAATTCCATACATTAGCCCGGTCGGTGCGTCATTTAGCCCTCGGCAAATCCGACTGTTTAATGATAGCCTTAAGCGCGCCGAAGAGCTGTTGCGCCAGGCTTTGCCCCTTGTCAGAGCCCTGGTTGTAGTTTGGCAGTGGATGCATAGAAAGTATCATTAGTTTAAAGGGTTAGGTGGGAAAGATAGGGATTTTGTTCATAAAATTTTAATCTAAAAGTGCGTTGAACATTTTTATCATGTATGATTAGGTTAGGGGGGTAGGGTAGGTACATATATATTCCGGATTGTGTGCTTGGACAGAGACCCGCTTATGAAGCCTTCGTCAAGTAAGATAGACACAGAAAGATTTTTTTACGGTCACAGAGAAAGGAATATACACCCAGGGCGAAGGCGGGAATCAAACCCGCACCCGTTACAGCGCGCAGACTGCTAGCGTAATGGTCCAAACCCCTCGGCCATCCGGGCCCCCCGTAATTAGGTTAGATTGTACATTTTTCGAGTGTCTAACCTCAAATTTATCATGCATGGTTGGTTGGGGGACATATATTTTCAGGCTTGTGTGTTTGGTCACAAAAACCCGCTTATAAACCATCGACAAGAAGGACGGACATGACGTACACACATATAAGACAGATGCTGCCACCTCCACAATTTAGACATGTCTCTGAAGGGGAGGGAAATAGTCTCCAGGGACCTGTACCCGCGGGAAACTGCGTAATGACCGCACACAGGACTTTCGGACCCAACAGATTTAATGAGCACGTACTCCGTATATACTCGACAAACACAAACATCCATGCCTTACCGGGATTTGAACCCGAACCCAGAGGCTCCAAAGGCTAGCTCCCTAACAGTTGCGCAGCCGGGTCGGCATCATGAAAATGGTTAGTTGGTAGACATATATATATTCAGGTTTGTGTGCTTGGTCAGAGACCCGCTTATAAACCTTCGTCAAGTAAGGCAGACACAACAGACAACACACACATAAGTGGATCCATCTAATTTTTAGAGACAGAGGCCAACTAGAGGATCCCCAGAATTGGCTTGTCACCCCTAGAGGTATTGATTTGGTATGGGAACTTGGAGGACTTTCGGACCCAACAGATTTAACGAGCACGTACTCCGCATATACTCGACAAACACAAACATCCATGCCTTACCGGGATTCGAACCCGAACCCAGAGGCCCCAAAGGCTAGCTCCCTAACCGTTGCGCCGCCGGGTCGGCTCGGCATCATGCATTATGTTAGGTTGCGAAGTTACGTTCGGCTGACTATTTCTAGCTTCCTTGAAGAACCTTAACACCACCAAATATTTCTCGAAATTCGTAACCATGTTCAAGTGACGAGGTATACATCAGGAGGCACTTAATGGAACTTCCAGCAAAAATGCAAACTTAGGGGACTTTTGGGACTTTGGACTCCAAAGATTTTACTATCACATTCAGTTCCTTTGGTACTGATTAGTTGTCCTTTTTAATCTTTTCCAGTATCTATCCGAATTGTATATTGACTGGTAGTAGGTGTGACAGAACAGACACTAGAATATTTTTATTCCAAGAGTTTTCTTTTCCAAATAAGAATTTTCAGTATGCTTATTTCCTAATTGAGTTGGGGCTGGGGAGCCCAGATGATTAAGGCGTTCGCCTTGCATCCGAAAAGTCCCACGTTCGGGTCGGACATCGCCAAAATAATTGTCGACCTATAAACGGCAGGTGCAGCCAAAAATGTTTGACGAATAATACCCCGTGAAGAAAGTGTGCGTTAAATATGCTCCAAAGCCCCAGCACTGCGTACAATTGTCGCTCTTAATGGTGGCGTTAGGTGCCTTTCAAGTATCGGCTCGTCACTTGACTGTGTTTCTAAATTATGACGCCCGTCGACATTAGTGTAGCTTTAGTGTGTACTCGTGTAGCTTTACTGTGACTCATATTCAAACCAACCTAACCAAACCTAATTGAGTTGCTGCATTAAATATTACGTCATACATTTTATTCCAATCCTTCAGCGTCAGAGAGCGTAAATTTAAGAGAAGGCTGCAAGAAACCCGCTGTGTCACTCGATTGTTACACGATCTCGTGCAATTTTCTTCGTATGGTGACGCAGCCCTATAGCAATTCGTCCCAGATTTCTTTTACTCCAAATGATCATCGTATTTGCTTTCACGGTGTAATAACACTAGGATTAATTTCTTGCTCTGCAGCAAAACCTCATTTAGGTATTTCTGTTAGCTTTAATATCAAAAATTAAGAAAAAAAAGAAAGGAAAACAATACAGTTTATTTCAAGCATACTTATATACTATTTCCTTATTCAAACCAAAGGTATTTCAAAATTATTAAAAATATTTCCTACTTTGTCATTAAGAGGGAATTAACCTGCAGAAACACGTCAACCTGGCCTCGGGGGACTTGCCGTACAATAATTTCCAAAATTAAAAAAGAGGGTTTTGAAATACTGAGCCATTGCCATATCATGTTTGGTCACATAATACTAAGCATTAGCAACAAGTCCAACGTTGGAATTTTGAGTAAACTGCACTGTTAACTAAAGGTGCGTAACACTACGCGACTTTTAATTACCACTGAATAAATTAAAGCCCATTTAAAGGTAACTGCATACCCTATAAGGCAATTTCAATGCCTTTAAAAACAAAAACAAGTTTTGCGGGAGCTATCCTTTGTGTACTCGGGAATTTCACGAATAGCTTAATAGGACAGGTACTGGGAAATCGTGTACCAAATTTGAAGTCTGTATCTCCTTTCGTTCGATTTTTGAAGTGGTTATAGACAGACAGACGGACCAATATTTAAACAGCACTTTTTTAGAATCAGTACCTCCAAAAATGTAGAAAACACAAAATCACCATTTCCTATTTTCAATCTCATCGCTGTATTTTCGCTCCCTTATCTATAATAATAATAAAAGAAAGAGTCTGTGTGTCTGTATGTCTGCGGATCGTAAAATACCTACTTATACTGCCCTCAGAAATTCAAAAATTTTAAGATAGATTCCCTTTCATACCAACATGTGCACCTGAGGCTTAGTTTTTTCATATTTGTTCCATTTTTAGAGAAAATTCAAATTTTCTGAAAAAAATGCACCACTTTCGCTCAAATCCGATCATTTTTTCCCTTTCGTGTAGCCATTCGACAGAAGAAATTAAAATGAACACAAAAATTAATTAAAATTGAAATTGCTTTTATTTTCTTGCCATTACCTTCAGAAACTAAATTAATGATTTGAAAAATAATTGAACATGCCAATGACCTAAATGTGTTTTTTTTAAACCCAGAATGGAGGTTTTAACATGAAATAACATTGATATACAATTATGGTTAATTTTGAATTTATCAGGAAAATTGCGATGGCAGTAAGTTCATATTGAAAAAGATTTTTGTGATATGAGGATGTGCATTTTATAGTGATGTACTTTTATTTTGGATTTTTAAAGAAATATAAGTAACGGGATTTTATTCTTCATAATGAACGGCAACAAAGGCAAAGCTTATTATCCTATAGCAAATTAAATGACACATATACTTGGATCGATTTGATATTCTTTTAGTCCGTGCAAAGAACGGGTATTTATTTGCTACTATTTCATATCAGGTGTTTGAAAGTAAAAATGGGTTCTCGATATTGAGAGTAATCTTCTCCATTTTGAGAAACAACATTGATTTACAATAACTCCTAATGCATTGTTTCAATATTTGAGATCATGCATGTTCTCACTTTTGAGAATAAATGAGATTTTTTTTTATCGAACTAAAAGCGGTTTGAACTTATGGTGTGAGGATCTACTCTGTAAGCCAAATACAGGAATAACCTATCAGTGCGGTTCTATCTCTAGGAGTGTATGTGGCTATTTGTTGTTGTGTAGTGAAGGACATTTTGAGCACATGTTAGGTCTTAAATCTGAGATTTTAAATCATTTGGTTTTCACATTTATGCAGAAATATGCAATTTATCAAGTTGGAATGCATTACTTTATATATATGAATTGTTTTTTTATGATAAGTTATACCAAAAGCACATTGTTAACAACAAAAAGCATTTTTAAGCATAATTTTTAAAAATATTTCAGGACAAACCCGTCAAATTTTGCTGGGTTTCATTCTTTGTGTAATTTTGTTATTGCGATTTGGTGTGGCGAATATAAGGGCAACATTACAACCACTAATTTCCATTCAAAACAAATGTTTTAAATTAATAACTCACCAACTCTCTAACGATTTTTGAAATGTAAATTTATTACCAATTACATACAATGCATTTTTTCTAAGGATTTAATCATTTTTCATATTTTCCGAATTTTTCACCTATATCGCAAAAATTCGTTTTGCAATTTAAAAGTAAGAATTTTTAATAACAGATCAAGCGTAATATTTCTAATTCCGAGATTTAAAAAAGGTATTTTCATATGTATTCTTACAATCATTCATAGTTATACCCCTTTCAAACCTAGACTTTCACTTCAAATTAATATTGATGACTTGGATTTATATTTTGCTAACACTTTTTTGGTTAAATTTTGTTTGAAAGTGTTTTCTTCCCTTCTTTATTATTTTATAGATTACTTATTCAAGTAATTGGGTTTGTATTCTCGCTTAAACCGGATATCGATTTCAAATTCGGCGTTATTTAATTTTTTCTTTTAAAGTTAATGAAGTAAAAAAAAAATCTGTACCCTTTAATGACCAAACATGTCGCAATGTGACGATTCACCATTTCAACCCAACGAAAGATGACACGGACGAATGAAGAATATGACGGCGTGTGGACAGAGAAGAAGTTTCGCGTTCGAATATTCCATTTCTTTCGTTAATCCCGAACCTTTGCAGCAATCAGGCAGAAACCAACTCCCCTGGGGGTTTCGGTTGCAGTTACTTCATGGTTTAAGGGGGCGGAAATACAGCTAACAAGTTGCTTCCGACTTTTAGAGAAGGAACATGTCCTGTTGATTTGAGGAGTTGGGGAGTAAAGAAGAAGATGGAGGTGCTGCCTGGCAAAGACCAATACATAAACTGCTGCGCCAAGTGAAGCCATCGGTTGCTTTGTAATAAGCCCAAAAAAGGCTCTCTGTGAATTATTTCGAACCATTCTAAAGTGGAGTTTGAATGGGCTTACAATATCGACTTTTTTACTCTCTAATAAATTATAATTACTCCACATTTTTTTTACTTGTGATGAGACGTATTGTATCCATTCAGTTTTTATGCTACAGCTAACAACTGCGCTTTTTGATTTTGAATCAACGTATTTTTAAGAGTAAAACGATGCATTGAAGTGGAGAGAGCGGTCTGTTTAGGTCTCTACTAGCGTTGCTTGGCGACTTCCTAACGGTTTCGCTTTTTTCCAGGCATCTCCATCTTCTGAACTCTAAGGGTTCTGGGATGTATGGGATGTGGATGGAAGTGTGTGTTTGTTGGTCATGTGAGTAAAAGTAAAGTTTCGTTAGGCTGTGTCCTGACTACGACATCAAATGCAACAAAAGCAACAAAACTTGGCGACCGCCAAGGGCGCCAAGCGATGCAATAGCATGTGGCTGACTCTGCCAAGTCGCCAAATATTGTTGCATTTGTGGCATTTGATGTCGTAGTCAGCACACAGCCTGAGAATATTCAATTTCTGTACATGTTTGTTGTGGTTTTCATTTGGAAAATATTTTGTGTGTAGGTGTTTGGGGTAGATGTTCGAATTTTACTTACTTGCTGAACATTTTTACTACATTCCAATGTTGTGAATTATTTTCAAATTAATGAATTGTTTTAAAGCGTTATGTGTGGATGAATATATAACGGATTGAACACATTCTATATTCTAGTATATAAATGTTTACTGTAAAAACACTTTGATTTCAAATCAAAGGTTCGGTTTGGCTGAATTAAAGGAGAGAGAGCTTCATGGCAATGCTACCTGACATCACAGGGTGAAGGTAAAACCGCAATCACCACTGGTTGCGTATATAAATGGACCTCCATGTGATATAAATGGACGGTTTGTTTGTTTAAGACAATGTTTAACATAGCTGTGACGTCACCTTAAGCGTGGTCTTTCTAATTTGGATAAATTTGCTGCAGGGTGGTATGTTTGTGGCGTAAGACAACGTTTACCGTAGCTGTGACGTTACCGTAGGCGTGGCAGGGTTTTCCATTTTGACCTTTCTTTAAATCAGAATTTGATATCCACATTGACAAAAATGCTTTTTTTTCATTCACTAACAATAATTGGATGACGTCTAATTCCACTTTAATGTAATCATAAAATTGATATTCACACTGTGATGCAAATTTTTCAGAAAGTGTTTACAGCGTAGATTGCGTTGAGTCGTATTTTACTCATTTTTCTTATTGTTTTAATAATACAAGATCTTTACACTATGATAGGCAAAAATCAAGATTCTAATTTATGATTGAAACCTCATTTTTTTAAAAATTAAATAACATTTTGTGTTAATCTTTTATTTGTAAACCACTTGAGTCAAGTTTGGTTCAATTAACGTCACATTTACATAAGGTAATTTTGTCAAACAAGACCAAATAGCGAGGCTCACTACTACTTGAAATCGTGTGTCTCAATACGACCATTCCCATTCATAACCAACAAACTCGCGCATGACTGACCAGTGTTGGGGTCGCTAGACACGGGCGCCCACTCAATCCACTGAGGAGCCCAATGAGCTGCTTTGGTGTGACAATGTTGCAAATGAGCTCTTTCGAACAGGTTAGATGAGGGCTTGAATGATCGTCGCACTAGGGTTACACAGGAACCACAGTCAAGTGATGAGCTGATACCTGAGTAGGCACCAAATGCATCTTTTTAGAGCGATGCAACGTCAGGACTTTGGAACACATTTAACGTGCACTCCTTCTACACAGGGTATTATTCGCCGGACGTTTTTTAGAAGCACAGACCGTTTATAAGTCGGCAGATGTTTTATCAATACCCAGACCCGTTCCGGGGGAACTTTGGCATGCAAGGCAGGCTCCTTACCGACTAGGCTCCCCAGCCCAACTTTCGAACAGACTTGAGGAAAATGCGCATTATAAGCTTTTTATAAAATTTTCTGAAAGAATTTGGAAGGTTCTAATAATTGCCAACTGAAATTATTGAATTTAACTAATATTAAAAATACCTAATACCGTAAAATCTTACGTATTTCAATAAAGAAATCATTTTATAATTTGTTGACATCATCAAGAACGTATGTATGTTGGTAGGTAGGTAGGTAGGTTGGTACACGTATTTTACGGTTCGTGTGCTTGATCAGAGACCCGCTTATATACATTCGTCAAGTAAGACAAACACAGACAGAAATTTTACTGACACAGAGAGAGAAACTACACCCAATGCGAAGGCGGTAATCGAGCCCGCACCCGGTACAGTGCGCAGACTCTTAGCGTAATGGGCTGCGATCAAACCCACTAGGCCACCCGGGCCCATGTTAGTTTTAAAAATGTATAAATGGATGATTTGAACGGGGTAGTGGTTTGTTTTTGAGGTAGAAGGCAGTGTTTGAAGTATCTGCAACGTCCTTATGAGCATGGCTGTTCTAATTTGGACGCGTGGCCGTTCCAATTGTCTATTGTATCAAACTTTGAATTTTAAATTGTTTTGAAACCATTTAAATCCTATGCAGTGCGAGAAAGTAGTTTTTATTAATTTGTTTATTAATAATATTAAGTTTAATAAGGTAGCAGTCGTTATCTATCTCTTTACGCACATTATGTCCCACAAATATTAACCTCATAGCGATTTTTACAACACAGCATGTTGACGATGACGGACGCAACGTACACGATGCTTAAGGTTAGATTGAAATATCGTCGCTCTAGAGCTACAAGTGGGCTATCGGCTGCGGGCATTTAAATTTCGAACCACAACCAAGTGACGAGCCGACAACTGAGTAGGAACCAAACGCAACTTTTATTCATCATGCTTAGGAAACCCAAGCTTAGAGGGTCGCAACATGAATTCCAGTTACAGTTTTGTCAAAGATCCCACTCCGTCTCTGTTGGGTCAACAAGTGCCCGGGCACTGTATGGACACATCGCCCGAGGCGTTTGCTCAACTCGTGGCTGTCTTGTTAAGTGACTTTACGCCTCGCCGGGCGCTTTGGAAACATTGTTGGATTGCCTACTTGAACTATGGATCGAGTGGAGCTGGTGGAAATGGGTAGACAGTGGTTGGTTGAATTAAAATTTTTGATATTTCAATGATGATCGATATTTCGATTTTCTTACTTATAGAGCGAGAGCCCAGGGCCCCCAGACCTAAGTCATTTTCTAATGGATGAAATGTATCGGATTAGGTTCGGTTTTCATTTACTTTTAGTATATGCATACCCACTAGAGTGAACCGACGGCCAATTTACAGGTATCGGTTGGAAAAAGTAGGTAAATTATAAGTTAACTTAAGTCATTTTCTAAAGGCTGTTTTTTACGTATGTTTTAGAAAATAATGTTAAAAGTTAATAATAAATTTCCTAGACACTTTCCGTCGGCCGAAACTTTTCCCAGACGCTTTAAACGTCTTTATCAAGTTCAGACTTTCTCCCGCGCATCTGGCGCGTGAGATGGCGCCACAATCGTCCTCGGACGACAAGAAGGGAAAGTTAAGCAAAAAAGAACTATGTGCGTATTGGAGATGTGGTTGGTTGGTCGATTGACATATATATATTCCGATTTGTGTGCCAGATGCGCGGGAGAAAGTCTGAACTTGATAAAGACGTTTAAAGCGTCTGGGAAAAGTTTCGGCCGACGGAAAGTGTCTAGGAAATTTATTATTAACTTTTAACATTATTTTCTAAAACATACGTAAAAAACAGCCTTTAGAAAATGACTTAAGTTAACTTATAATTTACCTACTTTTTCCAACCGATACCTGTAAAGTTGCCGTCGGTTCACTTTAGTGGGTTTGCATATACTAAAAGTAAATGAAAACCGAACCTAATCCGATACATTTCATCCTTCAGAAAATGACTTAGGTCTGGGGGCCCTGGGCTCTCGGTCTATTACTTCCTACCAGGTTTGTTTGATAGGTTTATTTTTTGTATCTTGTATGGGGGGGGGGGGGGGGGGTGGTTCGACGGAACAAATAAATATACTAGAAAAAATATCTCCGAATCAATAATTCATTAAAAAAAATTATTCTTAAAAGTTGGATCCCCCAATTGCTTTTAATCAAAATTGTCTTGAAATTATGAAATGAATAAATGGACTGTGAGGGTTATATGGCTTACAATTGAGATTAAAAAATATTCAGTCCGAATAACAGTCTTAAGGGATCCGAGACAAAATCTTCAAATGGGTGGACTGCTAAATACAAATACAAATACAAAAATTGTCGACCAACAACAGGCCAGAGGCCCAGCAAGGTTGGTCCAAAATAAATCTAATACATTACCAGTTTCCAATGTCCGTCAAGTTTCTTCTTAAAATCTTCTACTCTCTTCGAATGCACAACATAATCTGGTAAAGCATTCCACTCATTGACAACTCTACTGTAAAAATAATGTTTTCTTACCTCCCTTCTAAAGCTCGATTTATTCAATTTCTGATCATGACCTCTGGTCCGGCTATTTAAAGTAAAATCTAAGCCCTCCATGTCTCCCTGTTTTATGAACTTGAATAACTGTATTAAATCACCCCTAGCTCTCCTGTTTTCCAGGGAATACATGTTTAAAGATCTTAATCTGTTATCATAATCAATAGCAGATAGACCCTTAATCATTTTTGTAGCCCTATGCGGAACTTTTTCAAGCAACTCTATATCTTTTCTGAGGAAGGGAGACCAAAACTGAACAGCATATTCCAGATGTGGCCTCACCAATCCCCTATACAATGGCAAAATAATCTCCTTAGATTTAGAAGTGATACTTTTTCTAATATATCCCAACATTCGATTGGCTTTCTTACTTGCCTCAACACACTGCTTACTCATTTTGAAATCATTGCTCACCAAAACTCCTAAATCTCTAACGAACTCACTATCTTGGTTACTTTCTCCCTGTAAAACATAAGAATGATTAACATTGTTCTTACCCAAATGCAAGGTTTGACATTTGTTAACACTAAACGACATGCCCCAGCGTGAAGCCCATTCAGTAATTTTCGTAAGATCATTTTGTAACTGCTCAATATGCTCAACAGAATTTACTGTACTCGTCACTTTTAAGTCATCTGCAAAAATACTTAACTTGCTATTCAACCCCCAGCTGATATCATCAATAAACATAATAAATAAAATTGGTCCTAGTACAGAGCCCTGAGGCACTCCACTTACAACCTCATTCCAATCAGAGTACTTACCATTAATGTGAACCCGTTGTTTTCTATTGGTCAACCAATTTTTAATCCAACGGACCACAGCAGTCCCTAACCCAAATCTTTTCAACTTAAATAACAAAGCTTCATTAGGAACTTTATCAAAAGCCTTTTGGAAATCGATGGAAATCGAATTAATCTATGGATTGGATGGAAATAAGTAGTCAATGGAGCATTAAAATGTTAGATATTTTTGATAGATTCGGAAGTCTAGGTTTATTTGATATGTTTATGTGAGACAAAATACGCATGAAGCCAAATATCAATCTAAACCAAAGTTTTCCAACAACATTGATGTTCTGGTAAAGATTTGCACACTTGAAATTTAATCGAATTAAAACTGATAAAGTTTTATAAATAGCAGGAATAAAAACAAGTTGTAAGTTATGATTTCTAAAATAGAAAAAAATGCAGTCGCAAAAACTGCCCATTTTGAGAGTTAAGTCGAAATAACCAATGAAATTGCAGGAAAAGCAAAAATGAAAACAGGGAAGAACCTCATCAGAAACAACCCTATTCTTAAAATAAATAAATTGGTAATATTTCCAAAGAATTCTACACTGTCTTTTCGCATGGTTGAAATAACATTACGAAAATGATATTTAGATCCAAAACATGGGGAATTCCAAATCTTTTTTACACCACGAAATTTTACAATAATTGCTTTCCAATAGAAAATTTTCATCAAATTCCGCTTTAGCATGGAATTCGAATCTTTAAATCGATAATTCCCACACCCATTTCTCCCCACAATTCGAGCCGGCAATGAAAATAAAACTACAAAAAAAGGAACAAAATTCATCTCGGATTTGAACACATACGTGCTCAGAAATCTGCTCGAATTTTTCTTTCGAGTAGGCGAATTTATTTTAAAACCTTGTCTCAATATTTTAAATGTAAACGGATGCAAGGAAAGAAGCTTTTAAACTCAACTCGAAAGGATAAAAACAAGAATTTTGTGAAAAAGCTTTTTTTTTCAAAATGGCGGCGCATAGATTCATCATCGTAGACGTACTAATTTGTCTTCTTTATTTCAATCTTTAATTTCGCTTGTCATCAGACCTTTGTGGGGTATGATAGGGAGGGGTGGAAGCGAAGTGAAGGAGTAAAATAATATTAGAACAAAAAATAGAATGAAAAGGCCATCATCATTTATTATCATCATTCTCCGATACTTTCCTGCTTTAAAGTTGCTTTTTGCAGACGATACTTTCAACGTTGCCATTAATGGAACAAATAAAAAAGGGAAATGGATTTATGAGATTTTAAGGTGATATTTTTGTAAAATATAACTAGTTTGATATAAAGATATTTGATATATTTATTGTGTAAATAAGTTTAGTGTTCAATGTAATTATTGTATAGTAATTATTTTTATTACATTACATAAATTTATCTTAAAAAATATACAAAAAGTACATTTTTCTCCCTTACAGTTCACAAAATCTTTGATACCGGAAATTGTGCGTAACTTTTATTTAAATGACGAGATACTTTTAAAAATAAAAATAAAAATAAAAGAAAGATAAATACTTTTAAAAATAAAATACTTTTTAAATAAATTTTAAAAAGATAAATACCTTATTTATTTATTTTGACTTTTTCAAATAGAAAAACATTTGTTTTTGAAGGGAACAAATTTATTAATTTTTTTAAAAAAAAGTTATAGTTTAACTATTTAACGTAATATTGTAACTAAAACAAGTGATTAGTTTTGTTATTTTTTATATCTTAGTAAAATGAACTTAAAATTTAAAATAGGTTAGATTTAAACCTAAAAAACTAAATTGTTACATAATAAAAATTATATTTCGGAAATAAACATTTTTTACGGTAAAAAGTGACTATCAAATAATTTAAATTTAACAACTTTTGTTTATATTTCATTGAAATAGCAACTACAATATAATCGAACAAACTATTTAAAATTGATTTTCTTGAGCATTCGGAATCATCTTCAATAATGGAGCAACAATGTAACTATCCTAAAAAATTGTGAAACGAAAATTAACTATTCTATTTTTATGGGTAATCTGCATACACATATCCTAATCAGAGAAAAAATAAGTTAGAATATAAATTATTCCAACCGAAACAGAAAAAATGGGAGCACAATCATCATTTTATAACACTTTTTCATTTCAGTTCTCTCGCGAAACAAAGGATAGGGGAAAAAATCCCAGCACCCCATTCAACAATTCAAGTAATTCCCCTGGCGTCTTCCTTTTATCGCATTGGTTTGAAGACGCTGTAAGTACCATCGACTGAGTTTGGTTTGGTTTTCCTAATTATTGGCTCTAGCAATGGAATCCGAACTTATAGCCTATTGCAGTAGGCAGCATTTGACAGCTGGGGAGCCCTGTTTATAAGAAGCTTACCTTGCCTGCGAAAGATCGCGAGTTCAGGCCCGGGCATAGTCAAACTAACTTCCGACCATAAAAGGTCTGTGTAGTTAAAAAGTCCGACGAATAATATTCCGTGTAGAGGGAGTAAACGCTAAATATGCTCCAAAGTTCCAACGCTGCGTACGATGTCGCTCCTAAAAGTTGCATTGAGTGCTTTCTCAAGTGACGGTTTGTGAATTGACTGTGGTTCTAAATTATGACGCCCGGTCATCAATTGCCCTAGCGTAGCTCTAGTGTGACGTTATTTCAAGTTAACTTAATTCAGTCAGTATAGTTATCCTTCATTGGGGGGTTATCTCGCATTTCCTTTTTCGATTTTTTTTATTTATATATTCTGTTTTGTTTCTTTTTCTCGGTACCTTCAAGAAGTTGTCTTCTCATGTTTTTTTTTACTATGTAATGTAAATATACCACATGGTTTTACGCCACTTTTAAGGCTATAATAAAACATGGCGTATGGTTATTAAACCTTATTTTTAATTTCAGTCTACTTTGTAAGCATGCGCGAATAAAGACTGTTATAACATACAATATTTTATGCAACTAATATAGAATCAAAATTTAAGACGCATCCTACTTCCAGTCTCATTCTCCCTTAAGGAAATATTTAAGACCGATTTGACGAAGAGCTTCAAAAATGTATTGAGTTTCATATTTCCGTCATATGTATAATCAAATGCCTATGTTTGTGGCTGTATTAGAAGTCTGCAACACTAAACTAGTTGTGAAAATAAATATGACTGTTAAGCAATTGTCTTGACGTCTTGTTTAGATAAAAGAATCTTGCAGGATACGAATGACAAAAAAGTGAAAAGCCCGACCACTTATTTTAAGCTATAAGTTATAGAGTTATCCATAATGAAGCTTGACAAATTATTTCCAGGTTATGGATGTGCACAGTTTAAAATACAGGGCTAAAGAGGTAAAATTACCCAAAAAGGTTGATGTTTTTCCCTTTTAATGAAAGTTTACACGCAGAAAAAAAGTAGTCATAAACATAAAAAAAATTGGAAGCTAGACATATTCTCTCTTTGCAACAATATGTTATTGATTGCACAATTTTCTAATAGGGAATTACAGCATTTTTCTTTAAACTAACTGTAGATCCCAAATTATATAAAAACTACTTTTTAGTACTTTAGCCAACCTTGATTTAATATTAAATTAAAATTTTAAAATAGCTAGTTCGGTATCAATCTGAAACAGGAAGTCAATGGATAGCCTGTTCTAGTGACGTCCATATAGTGTCTCGATTTGTAAACATACCAACCAGGCTTACTTTGAAAGTATTGAAATAGGACTTGAGCAGAAATATCAGAATAGATCACTTGAAACCGCATCCACAAAATTGGAAAGATTTTAAAACTACAATAATTAAATGAATTTTTAGAAGAATTTTTACCCACTATTAAGATTCGAGGTAGCTATTTCTATAAAGATAATTTTATTAAAGAAAAAATTATATTAGACTGTAATTCCCCCCTAGTGTAATTAGACAATGAATGACTTTTAGAACCTCTCCAGTTACATATTTATAAAGGACATTTCATTTTTCAGATTTGTTTGTTACAATCTTGTTGTACTAAAGCCGCTTTTTTCTATTGTTCTTTTTTTCGGAAATATTTTTCTCCCTTATTAATACCAAAGTTATTTATTTTCCGTTCGGGAAATGATTGCAAATTTATCGATTAAACGTCACATCTTTTTCCATTTCGAATTAATGAGTTTCCTAGTGCCACTTTTTTATTTCATTGTTAATTTCGCCTTTTGTTACTCCCCCTTCCCTAAATAGGCCCTTTTTGTCTGCCAATTTATTACATTGTTGCAGCTGAGCATTGTTGCTTTAATTTTCGAGGCAAGGTCATGCAATTGTGTCCTTTTGAAAGAGTTAAAAAATTAATAATAATTTTTTTTTTGTTTGGCAATATTAAGCATTTTTTGACTTTAACCTGTTATGTAAAGATTCTTTGATTTTTAGCTTCCGTGCTTCCGAATGAGCTATAAAGAAAATTTTAAAACCTTAAAATATTAACATTAATAAACATCTTATTTCTAATAAAATAATTTTTAAATACACTTCGAATTGGATTTTTCTTGAGATTTTCAATTATATTTACTTTCGATGCGTTCGACTTTTAATGTGACAAACTTTTCATAAACATTTGTAGTTTCGGCTATAAAAGTTGGTGCCAGGCAGACAGACGGACGAAGTATTTATAAAAAGTTCCACTTTTTCACGTTATTTGCGTTGTGTGGAAGCTAAAAAAACACTTAAGAATGAGATATTAGAGTGACCTGTTAATTATGTAATGCATGTCAAGGAGGGAAGAGGGCCAGAAAAAGTACTCGACGAACTATTTTATTTAGAAAATAACAAGTTAGGTTATAATGAGCTATGGCATCCTTCCTATTGCCCATTTGCTCTAGAAGTCATGAAGAAAATGCTGGTGGCAACAGCAACAGTTGTAGGGGGACACCGCCAGAGAGCCTTGGTGGTGACAAATGTGTATACGACATATATATATTTCAATTTTAAAAGTTTTTGTAATAAGTAATTGATTGGTAAAACAGTTTTTCATTCATATTTAAATTCAACTTCAAAATATTTAGTGAAAGAGAAATTTTCTAGCTACTATAAATTTTTTTAAGTATAGATGATACAAAGTATTTTATAGTGCTGACTTTTTCAACATTTTGATTAGATGCGTCCCAAACATTTCAATTTGTCTAAAAACAACCTCACTTTAAATACCACAAATCATTCCGAAATTTCTCACCATCTCAGCATCCACATGGGAATCCCCATTTTCCCCACTTTGAATATATATGGAAGAACCTTAGTGGAAGAATGCGCTAAGTGACATTGTTGAAAAAATGAGATTTTTGTGTCAATGAACATATTACTAACTTCTTTAACGCCAACATGTTTCCGCTTTTTCATAGCATTTAAATTTAGTTCATATTTTACCTTTGGTAAGTGCCGTTTTTAACGTATTTAAATGCAAACGAAAAAATGTAAAGCTCCTTTTCTCGTTTTCATCTTTTTGTCACTTAGCACGTTCTTCCACACTCAGCTCTTCCGTTCTTCCAAGTGGCTAATTCCACTCCGCGAATTCCTGTAATAAGTTCAACACAACTAATGCACTCCACAAGTTCGATATTTCATTCAGCTCTTGTCCAATTAGCGCAACACCTTCCGTTACAATGCGAGCCGCCATCCCTTGAGCAACTAGACCTCGTATAAGTACCGAGAGCGGGTGTAGCCCAGAGGCAAGAAGACGTAAATTAGCTTTCTTTACCTAAGTCGAGAATAGGAAATCGGGTTATTTTTAGAACACAGTTGGGGCTGGGGAGCCCAGTCGGTTAGGCGCTCGCCTAGCATGCGAAAGGTCCCAGGTTCGGGTCCGGGCATTGCCAAAATAACGGCCGACCTATAAATGGCCCGTGCAGCCAAAAATGCCCGACGAATAATACCCCGTGTAGAGGGAGTGCACGTTAAAATACGCTCCAAAGTCCCAACGCTGCGTACGATGTCGCCCTTAACGGTTGTGTTGGGTGCCAACTCAGGTGTCGGCTCGTCACTTGACTGTGGTTCTAAAATACGACGCCCGTCGCCAATAGCCCTTGTGTAGCTCTAGTGCGACGATAATTCAAACTAACCTAACATATCCTTAGAACACAGTTGCACTATTTGTTTTGTAAAACTAACATGCTTTTACAATGAAACTAGGGGTGTGTAACACTACAGTATTTTCAAATACAACTAAACCAATCAATACATTTACATACAGACAGAACACTGTTCAAGAACCATCTTTTTAGAATCAGCATTTTACAAAAAAAAAACGAGTCGAAAGCGCTAATTTTTTATTAAGGAATTTTCGACCCCATCATGATACTCTCATTACCTTCCATTTCATGTTAGTCAATTGAAAATACAAATCGCGACTTATTGTTTGTAGTCTAATAATAAATAAATATTTTCAAAATAATGTGTCGAAAATATTTTTTTCGTTTAATTAAATACTATAAATCAAAATGTTTCCCAGGGTGGATGATTTGCAATTTTTATTTACAAAACATTTAAATTTATTAAACTTGTAAAAAGGTAGAGTTAAAGTTAGTGAAATGGAACGATCTTGTAACAAAATGTTTGGTCACAAATTCCTCATAGAGAAATTTGCAACGGATATAGTTTAAATATATAATAATATTATATTAGAGGAGGGGGAGCATACATGGGGCGCATTTTAACTATTCTAAGCAAATGAAGCGATTTTTAAAATATTAAGTTTTACAATTTGTAAAAAAAATAAGGAAATAACAATAATTACAACAGCAATAATAATAAACTCAACAAGACTTATTATTTTAATTTATCAATTTTAGCAATTCAATATATTTTTATGTATCTAGAGCTAAAACTATTTAATTTTAGATATCAGAAGTATTTTTTACCATAAAATAAACATTTTGTTGTACACATCTGTCAGTCATACAATAAAAATAAAAATTGCTTTATTAGAAAGATGTTATGCACACATTCAAGCAGGTAGACACATCAGTTTGCTATTTCTTTAACATCTTACCACCCTCTTTCTTTCTCTCGTATGCATGCATTCGCTTATGAAGCAGGCGATAATGGCGAGAAGACAGTGTCGCCAAATTAGGAATTCGAACAAATGGTGTGTTTTTCGCGGGACGCCGCTAAATTGGGGAAGAACTTAATTTATAATGCGTGACATTCCGAGAGTCGAACTTTTTTTCTTGAGCTACCCTCGGGCGGAAGAAATTTGAATAAGAAGTATGGAATAAACAGTATTCAGTTATATGTGGAGTAATAAGGAAATTGGATCGCGTTTTTCCGAAAGACACCAAGATGTCTTAGGAGGGATGATCGCCCCATAAAACGGATGCATTCATTTTGTACCATTAATTTCTGTGAACGTATCGCTTTTCAATTTAGGCTCCTTTTCATCAGGCATACAAATAGGGAAAACAATTTTGAATTGAAAATATCGATTAATTTTTACCAAATTATTATATCATTTCATTAGTAATTGATCAAATTTAAAAATAGAATAGTCATCTATCGGTAATCATGACTGCGTTATAATTAACTAGATAATATGTTTCCTTTGAATTTCTTTTATTTTAGTGTTATTTTGGTGTGTGGTTTAGAGTAATAACTGGTGAAAATAGTCTTAAATTATAAAGAAATACTTTCAACGAAGAAAAGGATTTCAAAATTTATTCATTAGGTCTATAAGATTGATGACCTTCCTTGTGACGGGTCTGAGCACAGTCAACATAAATAACAAGGCCAGAGAAGCTCTCCCAATCATGAGCGTAGACGGAAATTTTGACGTCACTGTTCCGAGTGCCGAAGATGGAGAAACTAGTTCGGACGCATTCGGAACCCTAAGTGGTCAGCCGTGAACGAGTGCTTAAGAACAGGTTTCGAGATATGTTGTCTTCATCTTCGTAACAACGTCACTCGGAACTATGACGTCTAACTTTCCGTCCCCGAACGTGTTTGGGAGAACGTTTTTTCGCCTTAGTAGTTGAGTAGGCCGTGGTCTGAGGTGACTAAAGGGCCCATAACGTTTACGTATTAAATACAACAAAACACAAAATTTATAATGTAACTTTTCCTTTTAAATAATGGTTCGGTGTAGGGTGACCTGACGTACTGCATTTCGTAATACAGTTTAGTTTATTATATTCGTACTATCTAGCTATGAAAACTACCCACATAACTATCCGTTTAATTTCTTATTGTATTTTCAAACGAAAATAACTATAATCATAACTCATAATATATTAGTAAATAAAATATGATTAACAAAATTTGAATTATGTTTTCATATTTGAAAATCTAATCACTGAAACAAATCAGGTTAGGCTATTTTGGTGATTCTTGTATAAAATAACTTATTCCTCATAGCTCATATATTGTTTTTAGAATATATTTAAAAAATATACCGTAGAAGATATATAGTGTATGAGGAAATAATATGCTGTTTGAGGTATATATGCTGTATGATGAATTTTAATATATAATTTTTTTAGAATGTTCTAGAATATATTTGAAAAATATACAATGATATATTTTTAAATTTGAAATTTTGTATTTTTGTGTATAAACACTAAGCATACATTTCAGTTACAGTTAAAATAAATGTCATTTAAGAAGATTTTCTGTACAATTACTTCTCAGTCAATGAACAAGAAAGGAATACGAAGCAATCCCCAAGCCATTCCACTCAGCTTCAACAAGCGATTCCTATTGGCCAAGACAAACATTCCACAAGGTTCCATTCCCACCCAAGTGGCGAGGTCAGCACAAAAAGGAAGGGTCCAATTGGAAGGAAATTAATTACGGACTCTGCTGATTTCACTTAACGTCGACGGACGCTTTTGTTCGATAGTTTCGCATCAATGAGGGTTTCTTTAGGATTTCCACTTAAACACTTTTTGGCTAATTTTGTTGGTTATTTATTTTCATTGTATCATTTTAAAATATTATAATAATGTTTTGTTCGAGTATCTAAACTTCTCCGATATTCATAATAATGAAATAATTTTAATGTTCTAAATGTAGGTATATAATGCATGTGATTTCTTTTTTTTTGTTTTAATATAAGCATCTTTTCTCACGCAACAACTAAGCCTTACTTTTTATATTCTAATAAAGTAAAATAATGAACATTTCTTTGCTTAAAGGTTCATAATTATAAAAAAAAATTGCGTTAAAGGATCCAGTTCTATATAAATAAATCCTCACTGAATTTTTAGCATCAGTATATGCATTATGTACACTTTTAGATCAATCGTCTATAATTTTATAAATAACTACAGGAAAACTTAAACATTCTTGGCATCATCAATCCCATTCTACTATGTCAACTGGTTTTCAACAAGCTGTCCATTAAAAGAAATAAATCGAACTTTTCGCCAACTTGTACAAATACTCTTACAAGACCACGAGCACATGATAAAAACTTAAACTGTGGTGGAAAAGAAGCCCAGGAGTTGTGCAGAATCAATCACCAGACAAAATGACGATCTGGTTTCGGAAGCACTCTTTGTTTTAAGAAACGACACTATCCGCTTTTTAAAAGGATACGACAAAACGTACTTACAGATTTCTAGCCCCCAAAAGTGGTGTTAGAGTTTCACAGGGTTGCCGCTGTAAGATCTATAGGAATTGCCAAATTAAAAAGAAAATTGAGCCTTTTTTTTAAAAATAGAGCATTTTCTCTTATGTTTTAAATACTATACCATTTAAGAAGATTCAGTAACCCAAAATCGATAACTATATATTTTTGTTATCTTAATTATACTTAGTATACTGCTTCTAGTAATTTTTCCGGAAGTTTTAAAACAATTGTACACATATTTTTCACTTTGCATCAAATTCTCATTGAATGTTCCTTTAACATTTCATTCATTAAATTGGTTAGTCTCAATTTATAATATTTGGTAACATACCCATACTTAAAATGCTAAAACTGAAATACCTTTTAATGGAAAGCTATCATTTTTTCGAATGTCTATAAAAGTATACTGCATAGAATTAGGTATGGTATAAAAAATATTTGATTGATTTTTTAATAAAACAAAAAGTTTGAAAAATGCATTTTTTCATAAAACTCGGGTTTTTATCCTCTAATTTTTTTCCTGTCTATCCACGTCTCGCTTTACAAATTTATTTTTTAAAGTTATTAACAATGAATGGGAAATCAGAAATTATACATCATTAGTTGATGGCACAAAGTCATTATTACGCTATATTTTCCTTGAGTTTTTATGGAAAAAAAATCTTGTAAACCTTATAAATTTAAAATATTCACTCCGAATATTTTTTTATAAAATAAGTACATTCGATAACAGTCAAATCAGCAATGTCCAGCCAACCTGGTAACCCCACCATCCATTTCTCTCCATTGTCCAAGCCGAAGATGATTCGTCTCACCTCAGAGACGACCCTGATCCCAGCGGCTTTTTAAATTTCTTGTTGTGAAATCCGTTAATTGACGGATCGTCCGTCCTTGCCGGACACGGGACTCCGTGATATCCCCACGAGGGTTGGCCGTGGGGTCAAGCAGTGTCCGTGGACAGCGTCCCTTCTCCTAAAGCATGATCTATCTGGCACTGGAGGATTACACCCCTACAAAGTGAATTGGCGCAGATTTCCTTTCTTTCTCTCTCTAAACTTGGCAAAGACAAAATTGTGACAAGGGGAAGTTTTCAACTCGGTCTTAGTTTTGTAAAACGAGATGAAGAAGGGGGATTGGGATAGAAATAAAATTGGGGTATTTTTTACTTGTTGGTGTAAGTGAACCGAAATAAAGCGTTATTTACTTGAAAAGTATGTTTCTGTTTTTCATTTTTGGAAGCAAGGGTAGTTAGCTAAGTCGGAGTATTATTTTAGACCAGACCTAGTGACTTTGTCATCTAGAAACTTTGATAGTGATCTTATTTAGGGATTGGGGAAACTTATGTGTACAATTTTTACCAGTCGTGCTTCTAGAATGTATCCTTCCTCAATCTTCCTCAAAATTTAGAAACTATGTCAGTTTCTGCCACATACTACACAAAAGTTCAACGCGAAGTGGCTCCGCTATTTTTTCCCAATTAATTCTCAACGACTGTTTGCCAATCCAGCGACCACACGGACTACACTTTATACCATACTATAACTGCTAACCACACGTTGAGTACACCTTTCCTTATTACTAAGATGCATCCTACTGAATTGTACAAAAGGATATTCTTTAAATAATTTTTTTATTTTTCTGAGAAAACAATAACATGCCCAAAAATGAACTTTTTCTCATTCAAATTTCATACATATTTAAACTGTTTTATATGAATTTATTTTAAGCAAACATAACGGTTTATGAACAGTATTTGAAACTGAAAACACTATAACTAGATACAACACCTTTCTTAAAAGCTCTGTAATACTCCTTGCCAGTAAATCGTAGATTTGTCATCATATATGTGCGTTGTTTTCGAGATCCTACTGAGCTACGGTTGCAGCTACAGGGAATAGGTCGGAATTATAATATATAAGGGCAAAGTGCGAATTGGAAATCGAAGTCACATGTTGAGATCTGTTGTGAGATTGTTTGCGTTGTAAGGAGAAAAGGGTGTAGAAATGTATTCTGGTTAGTTTAACCTTTCCATTTTGCACATTTCGTTTTCGGTGCTGGTCTGTGAAAATCGTGACTCTTAGATAAGAAAAGATTTGTTGCTGTGGCAGAGCATATATTTTTACTTTCAATTGCCTCATCTGAAATGTAAGGTAATGAAAGTATTGTGACGGGGTCGAAAATCCGAAATGGAGAATTTGTGTTTTGTAGGGTGTTGATTAGAAAAAAGTGGTTTTTTGAACAATGGTAAATCTGCCTGAATACTACCCACTCTACAGCTCGAACTAAAAGAGCTGCGGCCTTCATATTTGGTACACAAGTTCCTAGTACCTGGCGGACGTCAAAATGAGTAAGCAGTGTATTGAGGCAAGTAAGAAAGCCAATCGAATGTTGGGATATATTAGAAAAAGTATCACTTCTAAATCTAAGGAGATTATTTTGCCATTGTATAGGGGATTGGTAAGGCCACATCTGGAATATGCTGTTCAGTTTTGGTCTCCCTTCCTCAGAAAAGATATAGAGTTGCTTGAAAAAGTTCAGCATAGGGCTACAAAAATGATTAAGGGTCTATCTGGTATTGATTATGATAACAGATTAAGATCTTTAAACATGTATTCCCTGGAAAACAGGAGAGCTAGGGGTGATTTAATACAGTTATTCAAGTTCATAAAACAGCGAGACATGGAGGGCTTAGGTTTTACCTTAAATAGCCGAACCAGAGGTCATGATCAGAAATTGAATAAATCGAGCTTTAGAAGGGAGGTAAGATAACATTATTTTTACAATAGAGTTGTCAATGAGTGGAATGCTTTACCAGATTATGTTGTGCATTCAAAGAGAGTAGAAGATTTTAAGAAGAAACTTGACGATCATTGGAAACTGGTAATGTATTAGATTTATTTTGGACCAACCTTGCTGGGCCTCTGGCCTGTTGTTGGTCGACAATTTTTGTATTTGTATTTGTATATTATGATTTTTGAAAAAATCAAGCATACATTAAAGATAGCTGCAATAATAATCTTTAGGTTTTAAAGTTGTTGAAATTACTATATAGAGTATATAATTACCTTTGGATTAATTTATGGAGTGGTAATTGAAAATTGTGGAGTGTTACATACCACTAGTTTTTTATTGCTTTATAATGTATCGAAGTTATAATTTGTTTCGATATTAAACAATTATTTACCAAATTTGATCAGAAATACTTTTTAATTAACTGGATGCCAAATGTCATGGGAAAAAATAACAAATTATTTAAAAGGGGCAAATACGGGTTGTCATTTTATATACAACTTATTTTAATGCATTTTAAAGAATTACTTTCTATTCGTATAAAATAGTTATTTATTAGTGATAAAACTAAAGCAAGAAATTCTTTATTATAAAATAGGCGTATAATAAACATTATTAATAATTACCGTAAGCATATGTTTCACATAATATTTTTCATAAAATAATTATTAAAAACTTAATAAAGTCTTATTACACCTATTTTCTTACGGTATTTCCAGGGTTATTTTAAAAAAGGAATCATAAATTTAATTAAAAAAATTTCAAACGAAAAGTATAAGCTGTAGTATGTTTCAGAAAATTGTGATAACATGCGTAATAGTTTTGTTTTGACAAATGAACATTCAAAGAAGATATTTTGGGCATAAAAACTAAGATTTTTATCGGAATTTTATTCGATGATATTAATAACCATCATAAAATAATAATCTGTTGCTTAAATATTAAATTGGAATCTTCATAATAGCTCGCAATTTTTATTAGCAGAATGCAGTAGGTGATCCGCTATATTGCATCAAGAAAATCACCCAATAGCTATCATAATTTGTAACTAGGCAATAAAAGTTATGGAGTTTTTATTCATTACTGCATTTGAAAAAAAGAACTGGCGACTGAACAGCTTCTTAATAGGTTACGGTTCATTTCCCGGTTTATGAAAAATTCAACAAAAAGAACGAAAAAATCATTCCTGGATGTAAATAAAACGGGGATATCTTTTTTTATATACAAATATAAATCAAGTACAATGATACAGTAGAAAAAATGGCCGCGCAAGAGGAAAATTATTCTTCGTTCTGATTTGTTTCTTATTCCATTTCACTTCACATCGGAATTTAATGTTTAAAAGTTAGATATCGTTTTCATTGTATAATTTTTGCGAAATGGAATTTGATTTTTTTGCTGTTGAACTTCGTTCATTATTATTCCTTTAAGTATTGCATTTTCTTTACAAGTCGAATGTGGAATATTGGAAAAAGTTTTTATTTGGATTTAAAATACTCGCAGACGATGAAGACATTATCTCGAAGAAGTTTTTATGACAATAGAATGCTGGGTAGTTCGATTTTACGTTTTTTCCTTTTGAATGTTTGTTTACTACTGTGTACTACCTGGACCATAAGAACGATAATGAAAGTAAGTTATTTGAATCTGGCAATGATCGACACAAAAATTGCCAGAAGATACTGATTCGAAGCATGTATAAACTTGATATACATTGTATCTGGTTTAATAGCTGGAATTTTAATGACAAAAGGAAATCGAATTTATTTTTAAAAATTCAGTTTATGACGAACACGATTGTTATCACTTGTTATTATAAAGAGTCTTTTGAACAAGAAAAATTATCTAAATACGTATTATTTAAATTAGGTTTGTAAATTATTGTATTGGAAAAAATGTGTGTGTACGTATTTTATGATCATAACTGCGTTTTACAAAAGCTTGGTTTACGCTATCAAATGTTCAATACAAACATTAAATTCCTAAAAACTCCTAAAAAAATCCAAGTCACCTCCCTCTTATGTTAAATAAAAATATAGCTCCCTTTTTGAAACTTTTAAACTTTTGAGGAAAACACTTATTCCATATGAAGCACTTTTGGCTGTACAATTTTAGCTTTTTTTCCCCTAACTTTTCGACCGTTAAAGAATTTCTTCGCTGTTTTCTAACGATGAATTGATTACGGATTGTTTTTATGTTAAAAATGGGTTTCAAAAGAAAACTTTTTATGTCTCATACCTAAATTTGCCAGTTTCTAAGAGAAAAAAAAATTGAAAAAGTTTTGGAAATAAATATTAAAAAAAATAACGAAAGTAGTCTTCACTAATAATTATTTCGAAATTATGTCCAAAATAGTTACTCTATAACTTCTTAAATATAAAAAAGTTTTAATAATAAAATTTTCTTTATTTTAAGGATATAAAATGCAAATAATTGCTAATTTAATTGAAAATAATGCTAACTTATAAAAATAAATAAAAAAAATTAAAATTACAAAAAATTAATCTATATACTATAACGTAATGTTTGAAGAATTTATCGAATAAATTATAGAGATAAGAAAAAAATAATATTTTGAAAAAATACGATACATTTATTTAGTAATTATTTAACGGCGGTCTTACTGGATTTTAGCGGGTCTCTTGATCAAGCACACAAACTGGTAAATATATGTACCAGCCTACCTACCTTACAGGATTTTCACGTTTATTGACGGATGACGTCAAGCCCCTGTTTTGGCCAGGCCCATGTGTTTTCAAGCCCTGTTATGGCCTTTCAGTCTTAGATGGTTGACGTATGTTTGGAAAATATTATTATTAATTAAAAAATAATTATCAAATATTTAAAAACAAAAAAAAAGTATTCTAAATCCTTCTCCTGGTTCTAAGCTACCTCCCGACCAATTTTCAGCCAAATCAGTTCAGCCGTTCTTGAGTTATAAATAGTGTAACTATCACGACTTTCTTTTTTAAAAGTTTTCATTTGTTATTGTTTACTCTATGATTTCTTCAGCAACATGAATTCGATTTTGTCTTGATTTTGAGTATTTTAAAATTGCCTTGCATTTTCGATTTTTTCAATATTCGCAGTTGCATTTCGTGCTTTCAAATGACTTCGCAATACGGGAGCCTGGGCATATATGGGAACAGATATGATATAATGGCCGTTTTCGATTTGGCGTTTTGCGTTACGTTGCCAAACAACGAAAATGCCTAATTTGTTGTAAACATTCCATTGCATATTTCATACAACTCGATATGTATAGCAACCCCACTTTAAATTTTCAAGCTCGCCAAATATCACCAATGAACAGACCGGCCATTATATCATACCTGTACTGTTTCCCCCATGGTCAGTTGTATGTTGGTTGTTCTAGAGTAGGTACATCTGAAATTCTTCATATCTTGGCTCCAAACGGAAGAAGTGCAAACATTGTGTATCCGGAAGTTCTTCTACATTAATGTTCGAATCTTTTGAGCATGACAACTACTGTTTTAGGTAAATCTTAGGTAATCAATCTTATTGAAGCAGAGAATCCCATTCCAATATTCTTTAAGACAAATTTTCTAATAAGTTAACGGTTTCCCAGCAAGGCGGGAACATACTGCTAGTTATTAAATAAAAATGTCAAAAGTTTGAATTTATGTTTAAATTTCTAATAAGGATGTGTCATAAAACTATTCATTTATTTATTTAAAAATTGGGATAAAAATGAGCTACATAAAAAATTCATTATATATTAGATGTTAAAGCTTTAATTTCAGACTGATACAATATTTTTTTAGAAATATTTTGTTTTTGATAACAAATATATTTAGTTTATTATTTTTACGTTGTATTTGTTATACATTATTTTTAATATTATTTTTATAAAATATTCTAATTTTTTTTACGAATAATGGTAATAATTTTGCTTAATTCTTTTTGAAGTACAAATGCATGTAAACTTTTTAAACATAATTATCAAAAGCAAAAATTGACTTCCACCAATTTCAAAAATTTATATAAAAGTGCAAAATTTATCACTTCATTCCATTAAATATAAACTTTGTGCCCCTATCTGACAGACCACTGGAGTAAAAAGATACAAACTTCAACTTCTGCCTCACATCATCGCGACAACGATGATGCCAACTTCCTCTTCTAAATACACCAATAAAAAATACTGACTGAAAATAATCCCGAGGAAAAAAATGCAGACTATAAAAATAATCTCCTTTAAAGTCCCTTGTTTAGTTTGACAATACTGTTTGTAATTTTTAAAAAAAATAAAATAACTTTTTAGTTGTATTGATACTATTAAACATTTGACCCAATTTGTTTTAAAAGTTATTTGTTAGATAAAACGCATGATCAAGGAGTAGGCGCATATATAAATAAAAAAATGGTGTAACTGGAGATAGATGATAACTATACACATGTACATTAAATAATATTAGAATAAACCATTATCAATGTTATATTGAGTTCCATTAAAAATACTTAAAAGTTTGAAACATAGACGCACTTTATAGGTTATACTATGCAGAATCGTTGGATTAATTTTAAAATGAAGAAATGAAAGAACTAAACTATGTGTGTAATTATTTTGAAAGTTTACAATCATCATATTCTTTCTATAAAGTATTTGTTTTCTTTTTTTAATCTTTTTATTTGATATCTTCAATACCCCGAACAAACTTTATTGTATAGCGCTCTTATCATACGAAATAAAAACTATTTTCTATTTCACTAAAATCTATTTGTGACCAAGTTATATAATAACCTACATTAGATGATTCTTCCCAAAGATCTCGATTTTCTTTGTACGGAAATACACATAACCTAAAACCTAATAAATAGATTATGTATAGATAGAAATTATGTATACTTCTGCTATATTCTTTATACAAGTTTCTACACTGCTTTCTGGCATCGTATATGCATCTGCCATTATGTGTATGTTTCGTTCGTCCACCACTTAATTCTGTGTTTTTTAAAAATATTTTTTATAATTTAAAACTTCTTTAAACTTTATAAATCAAAGCCTGCATAAAAATTATGCCCGCAAAGAAAGCAACGTTTCGAAAAAAAAATCATGGAAGAAAAATCGAAGACCATTTTACGAGTGGCGTAGTGAGAGTAGTCCATTTTGACCAATCATTTACCTATTTTTTTTATCGAATGTTATCTTGACGTCGCGTTTCGCTTTTGTAATGTGTTAGATCGGACAACTTCAAATACGTCATTATTTGAGTGCCTTCTTTCTCTAATATGTTGATTCGGCCGTTTTACACGCAACCTTGCCGGTCATATTCGCCGTACTTACGATGACGGATGACTACAGTAGTAATGTTAAGTAAGTTAACCTTTCACATGCGATGAAACACGGCCAACTTCAATAACAAGGCCAGAGAAGCTCTCCTAAACATGAGCGTAGACGGAAATTTTGACGTCACTGTTCCCAGTGCCGAATATCGAGAAGCCAGTTCGGCGCATTCGGAGCCTAAATTTGCAGCGTAACGAGGGTCCGAAGGTTCAGACAGGTGTCTGATCTCGGAAAACGTCACTCGGAAACTATGACGTCAATTTCGTCCCGAGCTTGTTGGGAAGTTCTCGCCTTAGTAGTTGAGAGGCGTGGATGAAAGCGAAATCTTAGTTACGTTTTTATTTCTGGAACTTTATCAAGATGGGACAATGTAAAGTGCGAAATATTTTTCTGTCGTAAATTGCCACTGCAACAGCTTTGAGACCATTATGAATAAAAACCGCAAGTTTCCTCTGACACCGCATGTTGAAAGACTCAACTGACTTAACATTGCCAATGTGTTCATTCGGCACCTACAAAAGACATTACCGGAACTTTTGCATGTAAATCGAGCCTTACATTCTTTTCAAACTTACCCCGTGAAGTGTCGGGGGAAGAATGAAGTGAATTGAAACGGGTTAGTGTCAAAATATCATAGGAGATTCGGGCGCTGTGTCTTGTGTAACTCTTAAAAGATGTTTGGCCGTAAGGAAGTAATTTGAAGAAAAAAAATAAGCAGTCGCAATTTCTGTTGAGTTGACAGAATGAAGGGGCTGGTTAGAAAAGGGATAATGTTAGGATAAAGGCAATTGGTTTTAGGCAATTTGTAGCCATTAGTTGGATCATGTGTAATGATTCAAAATTTGAATAAATTTAAGTTTTTTAATTAAAATAAACCTTTGGCTATCCCAATTAGTCCAGGCAACGAAGAGTTATAGAGGGAAAGTTTTGGAACACAATTTTTGACTTCGTAACTTTGTTTGGACTAGTTAGGAGGGGAACATATCAAAAGTCCTCACCCCTAGCCCCTGAGCCGAAGGGGGGGGGGGGGGGGGTTGAATGTCGCATTTTTCGGTTAAATTTGCTACAAGTGTCACCCCTCAAGTGTTTTAATATCTTGTATAGTTTTCGAGATATCCGTTCTTGAAAGTCTGTAACTTTGGAGAAAACATTTTTCCCCACATTTTTCCTCTTTTTTGACCGGATAACTCTTCAATAATGCACAGAAACTCTAAATATTGACCCTAGAGTGTCAGAGAATTTAATTCTCTTCAATATTATATTTTACTTTACTATTTTATCTATTTTCCTTTAAATCTTAAAGCAGTTTCAGTATTGAGCGAAGAGGGACTGTCAGTCCTATAGAGCTACCACATTAGTTTTGAAATCACAACTTTTGCAAAAAAAATACTTTTTCATGTTATCAAATTTCCCCCAGGTATGGGAATCATCATAATATCAATTTAAAACAAAATTGAAAGGAAAATAACATCCGTTTATTTAATTATTAATAGGAAGGCTAGGCTAGGAATCCCTGTCGGTCCGGGCATTGCCACAATAACTGCTGACCTATAAACGATATGTACAGCCAAAAAGTACAGTGAAAAATACTACGTGTAGAGGGAGTGCACGTTAAATATGCTTCATAGTTCCGTCCTTTAAAAAGTTTCATAGGGCGCCTACTCACGTGTCGGCTCGTCATTTGATTGTGGTTGCAAATCACAATGACCGTCTCCATAGCCCTCGTGTGGCTCTAGTGCTAAAATGATTCAAACTAACCTAACCTAACCTGTTTAGTTCCGACGAAAAATACTCAGTGTGGAGGAAGTATATTTTAAATATGCTCCCTCCAGCCACCGCGTACGATGACGTCCTTAAAAAAGTTGCATTAGGTGCCTAGTCAGGTGTCGGCTCGTCATTTGACTGTGATTCTAAATGATGGCACCCGTCACCAATTTTTCTCGTGTAGCTCTAGTGCGACTATAATTTAAAGTAACTAAACCTAACCAAAACAACAACTTTTCAAAAACTGGGATCTATCAAAACGAGATTTTTCAATTTTTAATGCGAGCAAATCCCCCGAGGAGCCACGAAATGTTCGCTCCTCATAAACTCGACATGTCACGCTGGGTGCACGCCCGGCTGAGTCGCAACTTTTCCGAAAAATGCCCCGCACTCGTCCATTTTCGCAGACGACTTTCTGGGTGACAAAGGAACTTCCGGTGGAGACAGCCCCTTAATTTTTCATGTCCATTTTAGACTCGTCTGCTTGACCAGTCGGAAAGAAGAACCCTTTTTGGGGGGCGAAGTGATTTTTAAGAGTCTCGCGTGATTTTTGTTTCATTTTTATACGGTTTTTTAGAGTTTTCGGAAGGGCGTAAAAAATGTTTTGACGGATCTTTGTGTCAGTTCGGGAACTTCAGACATTATGTCTTAAAATCTATGCTTTTCTCGAAGAATATTGGGTTATTGTTGAATGGTTCATGAAATATTTTAGACTTGATATTTCCTAAAGTTTCTTTGTTGTGAATTGATTAGACAACCAGCTCACAAGCACTAAATTCTAGAAGATACTATAAATTATTTGAAATAGAATTTAACAACAACCAAAATCGGTTATTGAAGCTTAGTTTTGAGATTTTAAATAACTGACGGGTAAAAACAGGAAGAATAACACATGTTGGACTATGTAATATTGTTTGATTCAAAAAAATGGAATGATTAAAGAATACTTTAAATGAATAATGAATAAAATAAAGAGCGAATCAAATAGAAAGATGTAATATACTAGCAAATTCTAAAAAAAGCTTGTTACTTTCACGCAAAATTTCCGTACATTTGGCAGTTTAAACTTGTAACTCGAAGTTTACAACCGTATATTGAATACAGCGCCTCTTATTCAAAGCGAACGAAATGTCAAAAATTGATTTGTTGCTGGAAATATTCAAAATTTCAGAGAAAAATATGTACAAAAAATATGTAAAAAGAGATGCAACTAAATATTCTGAAACTGTGATAAAAGATAAATTTAACAAGATAATAAGAGGAAATACTGTGAAGGGAAGAGAAGAAAGAGATTTAAAACTTTACTAATCAATTGATAGCTATAATTCTAATACATGTTGCGAATTAAAAAAAAAAACATATTTTTACAATAAAAAAAAAGACACAGCCATTTTTAAAGGGTGATTGTATTCTCATTTGTAAAAGTATAGGTGTGTTTAAAAGGAAAAAAAACGGGGTTTTAATGATAAGTGTACATATCACCAGGGACGGTGGAAACCTCGTGGTTTTTATTCTCTAACCGAAGATGTCTTTTAACATGCTTACTTAACTTAGAAGGTCAGAGAAGCTCTTCCAAATACGTCTGTGGACAAAAAGTTTGACGCTACTGGTCCGAGTGTCGTTGTTCCGAAGATTTAGAAACCTGCTCGGAATCACACTCGTTTACGGCTGAATATATTTTTAGGGTTCAGAGTGGTTATGAACAAAGTCGGCATTTCAATCAGTGACGTCAAACTTTCTGTCCGCTTAACGTGTTTGGGAGAGCTCCTTTTGCAAGTTTAAAGTTTTCTTCTTGTAAGTTGAGTAGACCGTGCTTATAACGAATTTGTGATAAGGTATTCCGTTCCTAACCACCTACAACCTCACAAACACGACTACAATTAACCTTTTCGATAAATCACCCCCCCATCCCCCCCACTACAAAATATCGATTTTTAGCCTCCCCTTATTTCAAATGATCCATCAAGCGACAGGGTGCCCCCCCCCCCCCCCTACAATGTCAATCCCAGGTCCAGGTTAGAGAGAGGGAGCGGTGAAAAGAATATTTTGTTCTTTTTCATGTGTTATTTATTGTACATAAGAGTAAAAGCGTATATCAGATTGTAGAATTTGGTTTGTTGGTAAATCGTTCTTTAACACTCTGAGAGATAAGCAAATTGGCTGAAGTGTAAACTTGTTTTCATTGCTGGAGATTAAATTTAAATATTTGAACTTTAAAAAGCCTTCCACTTTTTTTGTCATGGATACAAACACATTATTGGAACATTAACGAGGAACCTTCTGAAACATAGAGTCTAGAAAATTTGTTTTAATATCTGACTTTAATAAATCGTAGATACCGACAGAACTTGATGCATGAGGAAAGAAACAGCCTCATTCAACGAAGAAAAGTTATCTATTTCATAGAAAATTAATAACAATACATGAAACATTTAAACCTTTATTCTTCAATTCTTTTACAAAACCAAAACAAATTTATTTCGTTTACAATTCCGTAGAAACCTAACAGAAGCGTATTTTCTTCGTAACTCGTTAAAACGTTCAGCTGTAGTTAATCTAAATAAATACAATATGCAACTAACGTAGACTATAATGCTGAGCTTTTTAAGCAGATCAAGTTAAATCACAAGAAATGGACATTTATCGAATGTCAATGTTTTTATTCTGTAAAAAAGTTATTAATGGAATTCATAAATGTATGGTAATTATTAATGGAATTGATAAATGGGTCGTAAATGAGTCAATAGTTTAAAAAAAAAGACAAGTAACAACAACCAAGAGCACCCGTTCATTTAAAATAGCCCTACTCCCCACAAACCAAAGACCCCGATCTCCACGATCCACAGTTCGAATGAGTGATGGCGCGCGGACATGCTCCGGGTCCACCCCTTCTGTGTCGTCTGCTGACCGAGGCTGGGATCGAACCCACCACCTATTAGTCCTCCCCGAGTCGAACAGGTGCTCCGATGGGAGGGGGTGGCACTTTTTTGTGTTCGAGGAAAGTTTTGGGACGGATTTAACGAGGGATGGGTTCCATGGAGGATAGGGTTTTTGTGGGGAAGATGGTTGAAGGGTTGCTATTGGAGTTCGGAAATGAATGTTTAGGTAGGTACTTTGATAATTATTTTGATTATATTGCTAAATAGATATGAAAAGGTTTTCGTTTCAACTATTTCAGGCTATGGCACACTTAGTGTACATTGCCATGAGTTTATATTAGTTTGGTTACAGGTAGAGGAGTATGATATGAAATAGCAATTGGTGATGGGATACGTAATTTTACCACATTCAAGTTTCGAGACCAATACTTGAGTGAAAAACCAACGCAATTTATTCAACCACTCTTAATAAATTTAAAGGTACATCTTTACATTGTAAAAAAAACTTTAAGGGAGAACAATACATTTTTGCTCAACAATACTTCCATTTTAAGTTTTTCAAGGTGCTCTCATTGAATTTCCAAATACGTGTTTAAGTTGAACGCTCATTTCAGCGTCCTCCAGAAGTGGATTAAATGATACTAATTATTTCGCTATTATAACTATTAAAAAAACCTTACTTTCATTTTACAAAGAAGATATTTTAATTTACATGTTGGTATAATCGCATAGGTTATATTGAATTTCAACTCAATATTACAATTTTAAACCAAACTAATGCATTTAATATTCCTATAATACAACAATGTCCTTTAAAAAGACACATGTATCTTCAATATAAAAACATCTTTAGACCATTCAATGACAAATATATCTGCCAATTTCGCCAATACCGGCGATGAACAACCCCTGACAGCCACCCCGCCCTTTCAACCATGTTGAGTTAGCGACTGTCATTGGTAACAGTTCGTTTCTGTTGCGTTTGATCGTTAAAAGTTGCGGTCGAGGGCGGATCCCTTCTCGAAGAGGCGGACACAATGATTTAGCGACACGTGCAAAAAAGTTTTGTGGTGGACATCATTCTTATGGGGTTTCATCTGTTTCTCCTGATGGCGTTTCTTTCTTTTCAGAGAAATATTTCCTATTTCTGTAATTTATTGCACTAGGTTTGCAATGAGTACGGACTAAAATACTTAAAATGGGAAAGACTCTAACTACATTGTAAATGAATCTATTGTAGACTTGGTTTTTACTGAAAAATAAATTTTGTTTCAGATAGAGTATTTATCATGTTGGTACGAAGAAGTTGTGTGACTTAACTACGAGGTTTTTAAAATGATCTTTTAGTTGTGTTGAAGCTTTTGTAATTTAAAAAAATGCAAAATGAGTATGTTTCACGTCTTGAGTAGCAACAGTTCCACAAGAATGGACATAAGGTGTCGATAGGTTAATCAATGTAGTGGGTAGAGCTTTCCGTGTCACACCACCAAGCACCGAAACCGCCAATGAAATCGAGAAATGAAAGCAGGAATGATTTACGTCACGTGAAAAAAGTCAATTGAATAGTATATATATATTAAAAATTTTTTTATAATAATTTTTTATTGCACAAAAACTAACAGACATTAATTTGAGGGAAAAACAAATATAAAAGTAATAATACAGTAGACAGAACACCAAGGGTCACAAGGACCCTATTGGCGAACATAAAAAAGTATATGATGTAAATTTACAAACACAAAAAAAGAAACAAATATTAAATCACAAGTAAAAATATTTTTATTTTTAACAATTGTTAACCTTAACTTCAAGAAGGTTTACTTTAAATCTGATCATGGCTCAGTGTCTTCCTACAAACTATCTTGACTGTCAGATGAATTCCAGTTCAGGTAATTTTTTTTAATCCGAGTAAAAATCTAAATTAAGCCATTAGTAAAAACAATACTATAAATTTAATAAATTCTTATTTTTCTAAACAATAAATCGAACTTAATCTTTATTAATTGCATATAAAAAGTTTTAATAAAATTAATCAACGCATATAACGCTGAATGTTTAAATAATGAAAGTAAAATTTCGACCACATGTATGTCATGCATGACTTGTAATGCTAAAAGTGAAGTTACCGAATACATAAAAGTACAAAACTTAAATAAGCATTGCTCGTACTGTTTCAAGATCATTTTCGGTGATTTTTTCATCAAATTGAATCCAAAAATTATTTAGCGACATTCTCTTTCAAAGTTAAAAATGAAATATGATTGAAGTTTGAGCGTAAATAAAATTAAAAATTAATTCAGGTCAGACCTCCCGAGTTGAATTATGTTTTTTTCCTTCTTACATAAATCTATTTCGCTCACACAAATTAAAATGTTTCAAAAAATCTTTTTTGGAACAGAAATTATACACAAAAATTAAAAAGAGATTTTAAATTACTCAGTAGAAACTTAGTTGTAACGAAAGGGAATTTAATGTTCTTAGTCGTTTTCGAGTTCTGCAAGTTATCAGTTTAGGAAAGTTGCCAAAAACTGCAGAGGAAATAGTATTCTTTTATACTACATTGGGGATACTTAAGACTTTTTCACTTATTTATGAAGGGGAAGTATTTCTGAAAAGAAGTATAAAAATAAGAATCTATGATTAGATTTGCGATTTTCTTTCCCGATGTCAATCTTTAAATACTAAGTTGAAATACCCATTCAGTTACATTAAGTACATTTTCCTTATTACTTTTTTTTTAAACCGTAAATATGTTTTTCGTGTATTTAATAAAGTGAAACTTTGGGTAAAATCATTTAAAAAAGCATGTTTAATGTATCTTGTATGTTTCTCAAAGTAATACATCAGCGAATATTTAAACGATTAATTTTAGGAAACAGATTTAAACAGTATTTATTTGTATAAAAACAATTTTAACAGTTTTGGGTTTAATTAAAAGTAATGGTAAATGAATAGCTTAATGAATTTATTTAAAAAAAACTTTTAAGAATTTTGAGTCCTAGCTAATTATGAATTCATATTCAATTTAAAAAACGCTTAGTGAAGTACATTTTATAATTTTAAGCACAAACATGATTCAAAAAAGGATTCCATGAAAATATACTCCATTTAAGCATTTTTTAGAATTATTTTAAAGATAAAACACTGAGATGATGGTATTAGTTCATCTTAAGCGTAATGTTACGCTAGGAGAGTTAACATTATCGAGGTTTGGCTTGTAATACAAAGTTTAATGTTTTGCCCCTGTGCGTAGGCTCCCTTGCTATTCGAGTACTACAAAAACAAAACGAGTTTTACAGAAACATGAGAAAGACTTAACCGCGTTGTTTTCTCTGTTATAAATCTACACTAACAGTAAAACGAGTTATACAGATTTGATTTTGAAATTTATTAAGTGGATTTTTTTTGCTACAATTTTATGTTTGTTATAGGATGTGTAGAATACAAGGCGGAATATCGTTGGATAATAATAACTATACGATTATTTAACAAAATTATTAATTATGAACATTTTAGTAAAATTTAAATAAACTAAATTGCCAGAGTATAATTGCAAAAATATGATGGTGCATTTAGATGAATTGAAGACATATACAGGGTGGCGCAAATAAAAGTGGCCCCGTGATCGAGATAAGAAGAAGATATAATAGTTGCCAAGTCAAAAACTAATGCAAAGACAGGTTTGCTAAGTGAAGCTGTTGATCGCTTCAATATTAAGCTCAAACAAACGCTTGGCGAATTATTTGCTGGCAACTAGGCTATGGTTTGACAAGCTAGTTGGAATGCAATATAAACTGAAGGTTAGTACAGCTGTGCAAAAAAAATCCTATTAGTTATTATTTCGGCCGTTATTTATCCTAGAGAATCGGACCTTTTTGGTTTTGTTAATACAAAGCATTCTAAATTGATTGCAATACACAAAATCTGGTGTTCGGAATGTTCTTAGATTTGTTCAAAACTGATCCTGTCTGACGCTATTTCGTAACTCATCGTTGCATAGCACTCTGTTTTGGCACTTTTACACCTTTAAATTCTTTAAGAAACAACTGGAAACATTTTTAAATAACTTTGTTTTAATAAAACTTTCTACAATGAACACCATCTGCTGTACCGTGAGTATCATTTTCACCTGTGCATGGATCAAATCACACTCACGCAACCGCAATAAGATCTGAACATGCCAATAGTCCATGAGTAGTTCTAATATGATGCTAATCCAATCCAGCCAATGCAAAAACAGGTTTTTAAAGTGAAACCATTACACGCTTGAATAATCTTTTATTTCGACTTGAAGGCTTTCAGACGGCTTCAATAGTTTTTCTCGCCAAGCATCTCAATGCATTCCTATCTCTACGCCGGGGCTACTTTTATTTGCGCCACTCTGTATTTAGACTACCAACCATGTTACTTTTAAAATATAAGAAAATAAATGTGACTATTTAGCATCAAAATATGCACCACGCTAACTTTTTGTGTGTGTTTTTGGTTGAATAAAATTACACAAAACCTTCATGAGTTCTATTTTGGACGGACTTCAGTTTGGAACACAAGCATGACTTTATAACTTAACACTTTTAAAGCACACAAACATGCCTTTTTTAATGTTTTGTAACTTTTTTGTAATTAATAGTCATTTCTAAATTTTTCACGCTAAATGATTTTGAAATTCATTGCTGAAATTACTTACTTATACTATGAAATTTGATATACACATGAATAACCTATACTTACGAATAAAAGCTTAAAAAAAGATTTTCATATCCTTTTATATGGAACCACTTGAGTTCTTAATATTTTTATTATTTTTTTATATATATATTTTTTTATTTTGAATATATATTTACAAGCTACATATACAAAACAAAGGCAAAACACACATTGATGGCCAAGGGGAAACAAAACCCTTACAGACCATAGCAGAAGATTGATAATACAATTAAAAAAATTATATATAAATACCAAAGTAAATAGGAAAAGATAAAAACAAAATACATCTGGCAAACATAGGCTAGGAGTATTAGTATTGCTTCATAAATATATAAGATTAAAAGGTATCAAAGTCGTTGATTTCACAGATAAAGTTGGAGATTTCACGCTTGAAAGAAGAGACAGATACAATATTTTGAATGTGTAAAGGTAACCTGTTATAATAATGTGGAGCTAGATATTAATTTAAATTAAAAAAATTGATTTAAAAATAAAACCATGAACCCAAAACATCAATATAAATATATGCTGTGTCCCAGAACGATACACCCTCTCCTTTTCTGTGATTTCCCCTCAACCCCCCCCCCCCCGCTCCCCCAAACAAGCCGAGGAATCATCATCCCTGTCGCCAACCCAACAAGCTACGTGATGTCACTTGGCATTCGACAACCGCCAGCTTCCGGAATTTCATTATGCCTTGTTAACAAGCGACCGAAGAAAACGATCGCCAACGGAACCATTAGGGTAATTGCGCCAACCTACGTTCTGTCTGTCTGTCAGGGATACCCCCCCCCCTATCTTCCTTTGAACTCTTTTTATCCGCAGGCGATGTTTTAGTTTGGTGGTCCCCTCTCCCGTGTCTTATAATGGTTTTGTATGAAGGGGGAAGTTCTAATGGTCAATGGAGTATAGACATGATTCGCTTGAGTGTAACATTCGATAGCTTTGATCATGTTTTGGTTTGAACGCATTTATATTTATTATATAAACAATAGTAAATGTATATTTTTTAGAGTTGATGTTTTAGTTTGTGCCCACTCTGATAATGGTTTTACTATCAAAAGGCTTGTAATGATGAAGGGACATGCTACGTCAAAGGCATTTTTAAGTTTCGTTTCAGTGCAACAAATGCTGATTATGTAGTTGTTGTATCGTTCGAAAAAATTCTTACACTGAGTTCTTAAAAAGTTAATTAAGCTGTGATCCTTAATTGTTGTGTTCGAGTATGTATTTTTATTTTGTAGAATTTTTTTTAATAATCATGCAAATATTTCGTAGTTGGCTTTTTTTTCGATTTTACCTTAACTAAGACTTCTCGAAAAATTGTGTATGGGCTCAGAGATGGAAGCACATAAAATTTGTTTACTTTAAAAATCTTTCAGCCTCTTATTCAGAGTTTTGTTGTGTACCATCTTATTAGAAAAACCCGACATTCAACTGAAAATCAAAATTGAGTTACATTCATTCGGTATAGTACACCTCTCAGCTTGTTTAGTTTTATAAGTTATAAAAAAAAACGCATTTTTTTGTTATGTGTATATATATATTTTTGTAAAAAAAACACTTTAAAACACACTTTTAAATTTTTTTCGATAGAATGTTAAAAAATAGATAAAAAAGGCAGTTGGGGGAAAAGGAAATATAAAATTTTAACCCCAAATAAGGGGGTTTTTCGAAGGGGGCAGTGCCAATTCATAAAAAATTTCCCTTTGGCAACCCTGGTTTTTAAAACCCCAATTTTTTTTTTTCACAAAAAGCTCAGGCCCCAATTTTCCCTTTTAAAAATACGGTAAAAATTTTTTCGATACATTTTTTTTCAAAAAGGTTTTTGGTTTTTGTTCGTTTAAGCCCCGTAAAATGGGGGTTTTAACCTAAATTTTTCCCTTCCCCGACTTTGTATTCTTTATTGAAATTTTTTAGTTTTGGTTTTAAATTTGGGGGGATTTTAATTTTGGGCCCCCCCAAAGGGGAAACTAAAAGTGATCAAACCCTTTTAAGGAAGTGTTATTTTAAAGGGTTTTTAGTAAACCCGGGGTTGAAAATTGGGGAAAACCCCCCTTCTTTTCCTAAAACACTTGGGGCCTTTTTGGTTGGTAAAATTTTTAAAATTTTAAAAAAATAAATTTTTTGGGAATTTTTTAAAAATTTAAATATAATTTTTTAAAATTTTTTAAAATTTTTATATTAAAATATATATTTTATAATAAAAGTATATATATATATATATATATAATAATATATATAAAAAATATATAATATATATATTTATATATAATATAATAATATATATATATAAAAAATATATATATATAGATATAAAAAAATATAAAAAAAAATATATTTTTTATTTTTTTTTTATTTTTTATATATAAAATTTTTATATATATATTATAAAAAATAAAAAATAAAAATATAAAAAAAAAGGAAATATATAAAAAAAATTTTAATATATATTATATATTTTATATATATATATATATAAAATTTATATATATATATATATATCTTTTATATAAAATTTTTTAAATATATATATAAAAAATTTATTTTTTAAAATTTTAAAAAAAATTAATTTTTTTTTTTTTTATATATATTATAAAATATTATATAATATAATATATATATATATATAATTAATGTTTATTATTTTTATTTATAATGATTTTATAATAATTAAATTTTAAAATTTTTATTTTTTAAATATATTTAAAGGGGTTCAGGTTTTAAAAAATTAAAACCCTTGATTTAAATAAGGGGAATTAAAAAAAATTTAAAATTTTTTGGTTAAAAACTTATTCTTAAAAAACCCCTTATTCTTTTTTGTGTGTGTATAAAGGGGCGTATTAACAAACTCGAATTTAAAATTTTGGGAAAATTTTTTTTTAAAAAAAAATTTTTTTAAAATTTTAAAAAAACTTTTTTTAACCCAAAAAAAACTTTAATTTTTAAAAAAAAGTGAGTTTTTGATATGAGCCTTTTTTTAAAACCTTTTAGGAAACGGACTGTCTACGCCCCCGGGGTTTTCCCGTACACGTTTTAGGGAAAAACGGTAGAACCCCTTGCGCAGGACTGAGCTTTATTACATCTGAGATCTGTTTCACGGCCGTCGTAGTTAAAAGGGGTATTTTTAAGCGGTTCGTAATCAAAAGGCCCCCGGGTTAACCCCCCTCAAAGAAATACAAATTTTTTTTCCCCCAAATTTTTTTTTTCCCCCCAGGTAGATCATCGTTTTAAAGGTTTTTTCCTTGGAAAAATTTTCTTGCATTTTTTAATTTTCATGAATTATTTAAATTTTAATTTTTTTTTAACCCTTATTTTAAATGGATAGAACTGTGTTTTTTTTGGGGAATTTTTTTCCCCCTTTCCCCCAAAAGAGCGTTTACTTTTTAAAGAGCCCCCCAATACTTTTTCCCCTGTTTGGGGGACGGGGGTTTTTTTAGGAAAAACAAAAAACCCGGGGCCCAAAAAAAATAATCTTAACCCCTTTAAGCATAAAAATTTCCCAACTGTGCACGCAAAATTACATGGTTCCAGTAAAAACCCCCCCCTTGGGGAATGCGCAGTTGATACCCTACACCAAAGGGTTAACGGGCCCCGGGGGTAGCCTCTGCCTTTAGGGGTTTTTGTTTTTTTAAAGTATTTACTAAAAAGGGTTTTTTTTTTTGTAGGTTTTTAAAATCAAAAATATTTTTAAAATTTTTAAATTTTCCCCAAAAAGGGGGTAAAAAGGGGAAAAGGGCTAAAAACCTAACCCCCTTTTTTTGGGCCCAATTTAAACCCCAAAAGATTTTTTTCCCCTTTTAAAGGTATAGTTAGAGGCAGATTACAAGTTTTTAGTATAATTTATTTCGCTATCGTATAGTTTAGTGTTTTATTTAAAAAAACTGTTTTTTTTTTTTTTCTTAAATTTTTTGCCCCGTACTAAAAAAAAGGGAAGTGAAAACCTTTTTTTTGTATGCTATAACTGTAAGATCATAAAAACTCTTCCTTTTTAACCTTTTTTGGTTTAGCAAAATTGGTTTATTTTTGGAATTTCGTTTTTTAATATATTGCCGGGTACAGGGGGGCAAATCGTACAAAGTGTAGTTTTTTCCCCCAAAGGGTTTGCTAGGCAACATACATACATCGTTTTTAAATTACGGGAAATGGCCTTTAAAAAGTTTTTTCATGTTTTAACATTTTTTAAACCCCCAATAAAGCATAACGGGGAAAAGGGACTAAGTAAAAGAGCTGAAGGAAAAAAATTTCCCCAAAAGAGGAAAGAAAAAATAAAAGGTAGGGGAAAAAATTCAAAAAGGTTTTAAATTGGCTCAAAAGAAAAACCCCAAACGAATCCAACCAAGAAACAATTTTCTAAAACAACAGTTATCTAAATTTCTAAAAACTTTCTAAAAATTTTTTTAAAATTTTTTCATTTTTAATACACCGTTTTTCTTATTAAAACCTTTATTTAAAAAAAAGTTTTTGTACAGTAAAAATATTGTTTCAACATTACTTTCCTAAAAAATTTTTTTTTTTTAAAGTACGGATAACCCCCACCCCGGGTATTTTGTAAGGTAACTTTTTTAATCACCAAATTTTTTTACAAAAAAAGGGAAAACACAAAATGGGTTATGTATGATCAGTATCCCAAAAACAAAAATTTTTACGCTTTTTTTCAATAATTTACTTTTCAATTTGCTAGATTCGAAACCCTTGGTACGGTAGCCCCGCTCTCCCCCAATAAAACATTTACTACTCAAAAGAACATACCCCCTTTCTTTTAAAAATATATTTTTCTGTTAAATTTAAAATAAAATTTTTTTTTATTTCTTAGTACCCGTGGGGGACCCTTTTGGCCAAAAAATAGGGTTTTTTTTTAAAAAAAGAAAAAATTTTAAATACAAAAACGATTAAACCCGTAAAAATAGTATAAATTTTTTTTTTGGGTTTTTTTTAAAATTTTTTTAGGTGTTCCAGACAAAAGTTGGAAGAATAGATTTTTGTCATTAAATGCTTTAAGAGAAACAAACGTCATTTGTAGTATTGCCAAAATTAGAATTAATTTTTCTTTACCTGAAATGAAAGGCAATGTTTCCACCTTTCCAAAAATGTAAACCAATTTAATATGGGATCATTTTATGAAGAGAAATTAAGAAACACATCTATTTCTGACGCGTGGACTAAAGTTACCCTCCATGTCCAAAGATACCCGCTTTGACGGTATTTAAGTATTATTATTAGTTATGTATTTATTAGTAAAAGTGTTTCATTTTGCAGCTCAATAACTAAATAAGAAACAAAGTTACTTTTGTCAACTTACGAGGGCATCCATTGTCAGTTGTTGACTAAACCTCTGACTAAGAGACATTTGATCACATTTTGAAATACAGACCTCTCAAGTAGAGTAAAATGAACTTTTTAACCCCAATTTTTCAAAGTACGGCTTTTTTTTTTAAACCAAAGTACATGTTTTTTTAATCAGATTCCCATGGGACTGCAAAATCAATTTGAAAGAAGGCCATTTACTCCATAAATACGGTTTGTACATTCGTAGTGATAATATGACAGCATACAAGGTTGCCATTTTTCAGCATTCAATATTAACATTTAAACATGTAAGCAACACACCGCAATAATCGTTCAAATACCATAAGTTCTAAGTGTGTGTGTTCTTGCCATTAGTTAAAAACTAGCTAAAATAAATGTTTTTACACATCAAAATGTTATTAACTGTTAACGGATGATATGTAAGTCTTGTAAAAATACCATGGTATATTATTTATACCAATTGTTTTCAAAAAACATCCGTTGGGGCTAACCCAAAGGGAAAATTTAGTATCGAAAAGGAAGAATAATTTTATTTTCAGAATTTAGTACAAAATGATGCAAAGGAACTTTTTTTACAGTAAAAAATCATCTACTTATTTACAAAAACACATAATAAGAAGCGTTGACTTTCATAATAAAAATATCAAATATTAAATAAAACTTGGGTTAATAAATGCCTAAAAAACAACCTATATCAACTTGGTCCATTCATTTATACATTATCTTCCATTCAACTAAAAGTTCTACAAATCTTCCGTATCCCGCCAAATTTGGCATACAATGAAACCAAAATCTTCTTATTACCTATCAAAGTCCTAAGGGATCTGCCCCTCTTACTACAGCTGAACCCCCCTGCCGGGGAAATTGGGGGTCCCCATGGGCCCTTGGTACCCCAAATGATGTGACACTTGGGGGTCCGGGTCCCATTTAGCATCGAAAGCAATTTGATGTCAAGCACGAGAAAGGCCCCGTTTTTGGTGGGTGGGAGAGATTTTGTATTGTTGTTGTGTGCATGGGTATCTTAGAATGAAGGGTTGAGGAGGCATTTAATGGAAGCCTTATTTTGAATTTTGCCCTAAATTTTAGTATACATAAATTTATTATATGTTAAAGTTATATTTTATAATTTTTCTACTACATATTCAAAAGCTTAAGTTTCTCAAAGTGAATATAAGTGATCTGGTAGATTTTGTTAACTTACATCTGAGACCACTAAATTGTACAAAATTGCAAAGCCAATTTTTTTTAAAATTTTTCCACAGAAAAATTAGTGGACAAACCCTGAATAAATTTCACACGGCAATTTAATTTATTTATTGAAAGAAAAAAAAGCTTTATGTGCCAAAGTTTTACAAACAAGTTTTTAACTTATAACTTTAAAATAGGTGGTTATTTTATCTTACTTTTTTTCAAGGTCAGATTGATGTCAGCATATAACCATTATATTGCCAAATTAACTAATTGTATATCCATATGAATTTATTTTAAATTTGACTTTTTTTGCATCAACTAAGTTACTTCTCCACTACAAATATACCACTTAAATTTATATAATTGATACCATTTTTTTCTTACGATCTCTTTGTAAAGAAAATGTTCAAATTATATATTCGTGTATTTATTCCTTGAAATTATCCTGCTTTTTTTAAACACTTTTTAAAAATATATGTGCATTAAATAATTTGATGCATCTATACGAATTTGAAATTTCAATAATAAAATATTAATTAGGGAATATTTTTTAAATTTTAATTCCAACCACCACTTTAATATTTTCATTCACCTATTGTATTGCTTGGAATACTTCATGTAATTTTTTTTAATATTTTCAACGATTAGAAGGTTAAAGGACTTCTAACTCCCAACCAAGTCGCACAGCCAAAATCACGAATCCTTCCCTTTTAGCACAAAAGCATCCCATGACGGACGATCAATCCCCGCCGATCAAAAGCAGCCTCCACAGGAAGAGTTTTTCAATAACTACTTCCACACCCGCAGAAACAATGTTATCTTTTGTCATCCCGCTCAACAATGCAGAGAATCGCGTCTTTTGTCCGATTCTTCTCCGCTGAAAGAATCGATTAATGAATCGAATTGTTCCATTCGGATAAATAAAAATTGGATCACAATGCAGGAACAGCGACTTTGGATAAAAATAGACCGTGTTGGTAATCCAAAAAGGTTTCCAACATCACTCCCTAAGTCAGGTTAGTTTGGCTGAAATGTTGGCAGTTTTTTCACACCAGATACAATTTTTACTGTTTCAAGCATCATGCAAGTTTTTAAAACTTTCTACAATTTCCTTAACACGGCTTTTTAGCAAAGCTTTTATTTATTGAACTTTTTTTCTCTTATCAAAAAAAGTTTTCCAAAATAATATTTTTGTATGTTTTTTGTGTTAACCCAAACGGCAGAGATAAGTCGCCAAAAGTACCGACTTTCCAGCCAATTCAGAAACTAATCTTGGCCTTCTTTCCAACATTTCTTTAACTACTAATTTTTCGAATGACTTTACCTTCGTCGTTCTGCAGGGCTTGTTGAGGACAAGAGCAACTGGTTTTGAACTTGTAAATGGATTGAGTGTGGATTGAAATGGATTGTTTTTAACCTAAATGCAACAATGGAATGGATTAATGACGGGATTGATTTCCATTTTCAATCGGAGGTTTTGTTATTTGAGATTGACGGTGTTTCTGGGTTACATTATCATTGTTAGTATTATTTCAATAGATCACTTGTGCATTGTTATGAAATGGGATATTGTTGTAATTGAGATATATTTATGAGTGTATGCGTGTCGTGTGTTATAATTTTCAAACATTTACGCTTTGAATGACGCGAAAGTGGATTGGCATTTATTCACTTGCAGCTTTCTCAGTAATACACATGATTTGTAAAGTATTCTGTTTATACTTGTTTTTTTGCGTAAAATAGTTTTTAAAAACTATGCAATGATTTTATTAATTAAAAACGTTTTGGGAGAAACAACTTAACTCATGAATATTACTTTGATAGTCAGAGAATTTAACCATATTTAAAATTCTTTTCTTGTACTTTGTATAAAAATATATAATTCTACTATACTTTCTATTATTGTATATTTTTCAAAATCTTGTATAGTAGTATCATTCTTTTATATTTTTTTTATTAAAAAAAGTAATGACTTCGTATCTTATTTATAGTTTTACCTGAATAAAAAATAACGTTTTACTAAAAACCAAAATTAAACAAACGATATTCACATATCATCTTACGTTTAGCTAACCCACACGATCTTGATAACATGGCCATGAAAACTTAATAAGTGACCAAAAGAAAATCTCTAATAACTCAAATGTTTATTTTAATAGAATAACTTACTATGTTTAAAACAATTTTTTTACAAAGATCGACAGATATAAAAGCTATTGTGTTGAGCCTCCATAAAATTTTCATGGAGCAGCAATGACATTTTACGACTTTGCTTTGCATTCCACTGTTGCTCTATACATCCTTTTTGAATCTACAGATAAAATGACCGGGCCATAAAATATTAAAAAGAGTCTTAAAATACCTAATTCAGAAAAATGAGTGTTTCCATTTTCAAAGTAAACGAATTTCTTTCTCAATGGATGGAGGGACTTTGTATTTATGAGTGAATGGGGAATTTAATTTATAAAGTAAATATATAAAGAATACATAAAGTAAATATATTTCAGTATACGTTTGATGTTCCCGGGCGAATTTTAACTACACATGCCAAATATTTGTTCTGATTCTAATTTAGACACTTATATGTGTTAGTTTTTTTTTATGAACTGCCATTTTTGGCAAATGAAAATAGAAACAGTTTTTTTCAGTGGCAAAAGCAACGTTTGAGAAATACAACCATTAAGTAATTATGAAATCATATTTTTAAAAATTATAATCAGTACTGTGCATTAAATACAATTAAGAATAAAAGGGAATAAGATTCCATTTTTAACGGTATTTATATCAAATCAAAAGTTTCATGTTTTAGCTGTTGCATAACAACGTGTTTTAACGCATTTGCTAAAACAAATCACCAAGTCTCCTGTTTCGAACCATGTTTGTTTTATCCTTAATCAATGCTAACAGAAACAGCACTTAAACACTACTACAGCAAAAACAAACAAATCCCTCTATCTTACCTCCATCTTATACTCCGCAATTTTTAAGACTTCTTTACATTTGCTTTAAAATAGAGATAAAGTTTCCTAAGTAGAAGGATCGCGTAAATACCAAATTACTTTAGTTTTTACAGCGTGCATGCACACGGCTCGCCATAAAATGGCGACGTATCAAAGGATGGGAAATTATTTTGTTTCCTTGTAAAGAAGTAAGCGAAAGCAAAGAATCGCTTCAGTGAGTCGTTCTTTTGTATCAACAATCGTAAATGGATCGAGGAATCATAAATTGCGAGTCGTGTTAACATTTTACAGTTTAAGTATAAATATTTAGAGTTTGTTATGCAGATCGGATATTAATGCGCCATTTTGATTGCTTTTAAAGTTTAAAATAATATTTTTCAATAAAATTGTAGTTATAATAATTTTGAAAATCGAATACCAACACTTGATAAAATTAAAAATTTATTTTGACAACCCCCCCCCCCCCCAAAAAAAAAACATGATTTTTTAAAATAAATTAATCCAATTATGTCTGGGTTTTGGATATTTAATTAATGAAATTTGATTTATAAATGAAACATAACTGATACTTTTTAAAACTCCATTAAAATATTAATTTAGACATTAAAAGTAATTTGATAATGCTAATATAAGTACAACATTAAACTCCAAACAACATTAAAAAAAACCCACAAAACTAAATTTATGACTATGACAAGTGTACTAAATCATTACTTCATTTTTAAATAAATGCAATTCTTTTTCGACAAACTTTAAAATGTTATTTAAATTCAAGAAAATGCAACATGGGTTGATGAATGTAACTTTGTTTTACCTTGAAACGCAGAGGAAGAAAGCGTTTTCCACGTGCGCGTTTTCTCACAGCTGTTGGCATGGACAAAAACAACCAGGAAAAGACATTTCACATCGTATGTTAATGCCGCATTTTTACTCCATTGAGTGTAGGGTATGGAGATGTGAAACACACAGGTAACTGTTAAATTTGAGATGTTACGTAACGGAAGCCGTGGTAGATTGATTTTCAATTAAATGGAAAGTTTTTCCCCTTTATGAATACAACAAAAGTGTGTATCTAAGGAATATTTGGAAAACCAGACTTATTTGGATAACTAAATTTCACGGATTTTTTAAATTAAATATTCAATTTGGATTTTTTTATAAAGTTATTTCAAATGGCAATTTTATTTTTTTAAATGTCATACTTTATTTGTAATAAAATAACTAGTTGATATCTAAATTATACTAAACTAACTGGATAAAATGTAATTATAACTAACTGAATAGCTTGGGTAACTCGTTGCACTTTTATAATACCGTACGTTTCAAAACCATACTTCAATTTCTTTTACATATTTTCCTTTTGAGTTTTCCAATTCCTTGAATGCACTACACATTTAAAACCTTATTTGGATCCACAAATCATAAAATGGTTGTAAAATTCCATCAAATGCACTCATTACGTAAATATGATATGGTGAAATAAACCGAAAACCAGTGAATGTTAATTTTTGCCGGAGAATTCAGAAGATTTCGGACTTTTACCAATGAATACATATTTTAGAAAAGTAAGAATAACAGTTCGCCAGAAAAATCTTTGTCAGAAGTTCATTCGAAATGGACGGAATCTTGGAACAGCTATTTGAAAAACGTGTATTTAAAAGTGTAGTTTGTGGAACCTAAAAGTCCTTCACCTTAAAGTCTCTTTTGTGTTTTTTTCTTTTAATCCAAGCATTTCCATAATAAAAGGTTTTTAAAAACCAATTTTTTCGAAAAATTTAGTTTAGTTTGTGGAAAGAATGGTACTTTCAGTCTAAATGTTGATTTGACGAAAAGACACAGTTTTACTTAAAAATGTTTGTTTAATTTTGGTTACTTTGCGTGCAGTGGCAACTAGTATGCAGATTTTTAATGTCAAGAAGCTCTATGTACTTGTTGTCTAATTTAGCGCTACCTCGCGGCAAATTAAGTATTCTGACTTTATATAGAGCATCCAAAATTTAATTTTTATTTAGAAACCAGAAAAAGGTTTAAACGTTTAAAAATTAAACCAGAGTTTGTTTTAAAAAAAACTAGATATATTTGTTTTAATAAACCTAATTTTTTTCTCTCAAGACTACTTGTTTCTACTTTAGATTTTAAATTATTTTAGCATATTCTCCCTCGGAATTTTTCCTTGGGATAGATTCATTGTGATAGCTAATGCTAATCATAATTTAATTGATAAAACTAAAATGTACTAAGATATTTTGACCTAATTTTCTCATACGTTGTTAGAATCACTCGTTTGAGCTGCAATCAAGCGCAGAATGAATAATTTTCCTCACCGTAGTTTTAACGCTAGAAAATAGTCAAATCACACACACACCACACATACACACACCACACATACACACATACACACACACACAAGTCGTTTTGAAATCTAAAGCCTTGACCAAACAACTTATTTTTCTCCTCTTTCTAGTATTTCGTTTTTAAATTCGACAAAAGAGTGTGTGACTGATGAAAATTATAAGTGAATAAATAAAACCCTAGAATTGTCAGAGCTTTAAAACAGCTTATGTAGGTTCTTTATAGCATTCATGCATAATCTGAAGAGTTTTCAACGCGTTAAAGATGTTAGAAAATAATCAAAACAAGTTTTTCTAAAATCAAAGCCATTACTAAACACTTGATAACTTTTTCCTCTTTGGTATTCCATTTTTAAATTCGGTAAAGAAGGGTGTAACTAATGAAAAAATTCCAAATTAATAAATAAAGCCCAAGAATTTTCAGAGCTTTAAATCATTCTATGTAGGTCTTTGTTAAAACTCATGCACAATCTGGATAGTTTGCAACGTATTACAGACATTAAGATGGGTGGATGTTTGGGTTTAATGGCGCCATCAAATGCCACACTGAGCCAAACACTAGGTTTTCCTAATTAAAGGATTAAAATGGCTCATAAGTGGCACATAAGAATTAAAAATTTCAACCAACTTTTTATTTTGTATTCAAAAAATCTAAAATTTGTGAAATAGACTCATTATGCATCCTGAATGAAACTATGAAAAACATTAGAAAAAATCCAATCTTTACTAAAACTAATCAAAATTTCAGAATTTTTTTTTTGAAATCATATCTTTTGAATAAATTATAACAATAATATTTTAAAACTTTATTCGTTAAAAGTTGTTAAAGTTAAATTTTGATACATTTAAATATGCAAGCATGGAGAGTTTAGGGCCAATTTATTTAATAAAATGATTTCAGAGAGAATTTTATTTTTACAATGTGTTTCATATATTCATTTAGCTACAACAAACATTGTTTGCTTCTTCAAAGGACCTGATTCTTCAATCTAATGATACAAAAAGAAAATAAAACTTTACAAAAAAAGTTTGAATAATTAAAAAAAAATTTGTTTCACATAAGTGCGAGTTTAACTTAGTGAGAAAAAACTCAACAGCTTTATGATTCCAAATGGAATCATTGGGAGTGAATGGGTTAAAACTTATCGATGTTAGAAAATAGCCAAGAATTATATTATCGATGTTGGAAAATAACCAAAAACAAGTCTTTCTGAAATCCAAATCCTTGACTAAACCCATAAGCAACTTTTCCCTATTTGAGTATTCCGTTCTTTATCTTGGGCGAGCGATGGGCTCCACAAGTATCCCACACCCGATCCGAGCACTTTTGTCTATCCACATTTTTAGCGAAAGTCGACACCCGGAGCATGTGCTTGCGTTCACAACGAACGCCCATCGATAGTTGCTTGGGTAAGATGCGAAGGAAACAACAAGTTACTTTTTGTCATATGTTATTCTATATGAATTATAGTGGGGAGATGGCCAATATTTTCTGAAGCAAAATGTATGGAAAGGGAAATTTGTCAATTATTATAAAGTGATTTGCAGACAGAAAAAAAGATGTTTTGGAGTAATTTTTTTACCTTAAAAGTAGTAGTTTATATTTTAAATAAATTATATCATCCTGTCCTGAAGTTGTCCTAAATTGGTATAGGAGAATTTTAGAATTTTCACTATTAACACAAGTATTTAGAGTTAATGTGAAATTATTTTTATAAATATTAATGCTTGATAACTAGTTGTGAGCTGAAAAAACAAAACAAATTTTGCGATCAACCATTTATAACACATCTAAAAATAGTTTTTTTTTAATTTCTGAAAAGAATACTAAGAAGAAATTATACTTTTTCCTGCGACAAATAGTTTGCCGACCATCAGATTTAAAACTTTCAAAATAACTGGAATTACCGCCAAATATTGCCCTCAATACTAGTATTTTTATGAATAAAACTTATAGACCATGCATTGGCCAAAATATGTTTCTGTAACTGCAATGCGAGTTGGTAACTTAAATAAACCTGACAGTGAAATTCATATATACATTTTTTGTTATCACAAAATACAGAACCATATATGTTGTAGATTTATAAAAAAAATCACTTTGAATATTTAGTATATCAAGAAAAAAATTACTTATAACTGAAGATAACTAGACTAGAATAGAGCTGTGTAGGATAGCGCGTATATAGTTTTTTGAAATTTGTTTCATTTAACATTGTCTCCCAATGGGTATATAGTTAAACGGGACAAAAATCTCTAGATCCATTGTAATCTTAAGAATGGGGCATTGTAATAGTAGCGTCCGTCACGAATGGAAATAATTCTATAAATACATTATCGCTATACGTTAATATTTCTGTGACGTAGCGAGAGCGTGACGGTCGATAACCATCGTTACCTTATGAAATCTGTTTACACAGTCGTTGGAAATGTCCTATTTCTGTCCATCCCCCTATCCATACGATATGTCCTGTTCTCTCATATAAACTCCAAGTTCACTTGCTTCGTCCCCCGTGTTATTATTTGTCTTCTCCGTTATCCCGTGTTATTCTTGCGACGCTTGCTCCCGCACTCGGGTTACCGGCCCAAAGTGGATTGTTGCACTCCCGTAATGCACCGGCTGTTCTTTTGTTCCTTTTTGTGGCGTTCGATTTTTTGTTCTATTGGCGGGGAGGACACGTGTGGGCGGAAATATGATCGGCCACTTTGTTGGTAAATTGGATTTAGATGTGGTCTTGTTTTTCCGTGGGTGTTGAAAATGGACATTGAGGATTGCTGGGTGGTGTCCTGTTTCGGTTTGGTTTGGGTTGGTTTTAGGGAGGGTGCGTTAAGGGAATTTGATAATCAGATGGGTTCCGGGATCACGTTGGACTTTTGTGGCCGGAATGTTAAATTTAGGGCATTTTGTTAAAAAAATAGAGGTGGTTATTACGATCATGCCTTGAACAATTTAAAAATAGGAGGATGAAGAAATGTGCATCATTTCACTGCAAAGTTTGTTTCAAAAACAATGTGCTCATGCTTAATGTTAATTATGTAACTTTTGCTTAAAAATATCGAAGCAGAAAGTACAACACACATCGAATGGTGGAATTACAATCATTCAATGATACTGGTTAAATATCTTACTTTTAAGCATTTTGACGTTATGTAAAACATAAAAAACGCTTTATAAATATTAATACACAATACTGATATTATCATAAAAAAGTGTCCACCGTTAAAACACTGTCTCCGAAACTAAGAAAAGACTCATGCTTCACACAATGCTATTTTTCAGTTTTTGATATATAGTGACTCATGTATTATCCAGCACACGAGGCTTGTATCTATATTTATCCTTAATTATATATTAGGCTATTTCCAAGAATTAAAATATATGAATATTGTATTTAGTCAATTGGTACATTTGGAATTGTAAATAGTATATGATTTATAAAAAATCGATCCCATACCCTATTAATGGCCGATTACAGTCCCTCTTGTAACAAATTGCTTCGCATTAACCTCTTGGCCCTGAATCCAACCAACTACAGCCCGGTGTCCATCGTGCAAATCCTAATAAACTGCGCTCACTTATGCAACGATAGCACCTGAGGCTTCGATCCATCTCCCACAAACAAATGGACAATAGGAACTGGTAAAAAAATATAAAAGTGGCCTTTGTTACAGTTGTTTTCTTTACGGTATTTATGAAGAACGTTTTTATACCTATTAAGTGTTTGTTATACCCATTTTTATAAATGATATGATTGTTAACTATTAAACACCTACTGGAAAAGAAAACCAATCAAGATTAGTTCAACTAAATGTATATATTCATTAAAAAAAGAACTCATTTTTTTGTTTTACTTTAATGATTTGAAATGCATTAGAATATTTATTTGATTTCTTGTGTAAAATATTATTATGAAACATACATTAATATCTTTTCATGCAATATGATAAATATTTGTCTATAAAACAGTATTTTTTAATAACTTTACATAGAATTATAAAATCTAAAACAAGAAAGTTTTCATTAATAATTTTAGGTTAACTACAGTTCAAACCTAATGGCGATTCATTTCTCTACAGTATTTTTTTTAAAGTAATGAATGCAATCAACTGTGGCATTTTTAGCACTTGACGGGAACTTTGACCCAATATTAGCTCCTTAAATGTATAACTTTTACTTTTATTATGCCTTTCATTACTTTATTTGTTCTTCAAATCAGTGGATGTACTGACCAGACGTTTAAATAAAACTTTCGCAAATAAATGTTCTTAAATATCTATAATTTTTTTTGCTTTTTAAGGGCCAATATGACCTTATTTTACGCTACTATCTAATTTGAACAAATCCCACACTTTTTCCGTAGAATTTTAGGAATGTAAATACGTATTACTCTACACTACCAATTCTGTCTCTCCCTCCAAGATTAGATAAAACCTAACAAATCCGTATTTCCCTCCCATCCCTCGCCCGTGTATCTGGGTCAAAAGTATAGAGGGGGTTCAGAATAAACGAGGCTGGAATTAACTGTTGTGGTCAGATCCCTCTCTTGGGGAGAGGAATCAGGGATGACTTATTGCTTTGCGAGGAGGCCAAGGGCCCCGCTTGTAAATCAACCGGGATGACCGGGGTTAGGTTCCAATGTTCGGTGGTAGGAGGAAAATAATTTTGAGTTTGGGGTTTAGATTCGATAATTTTGTTTATGATCTTCATGGTTTTGGTATTAGTTAAACAGCAGATATAATTTTTTTCGGAGTTGTGGTAACAATTTGTTAAGACTGTTGGCTAAATACCGAGGTAGACATGATTAGAAAAAAATAACTAAAACTACTTTTCTGAAATGCACACAATGATTATGGGAATCCTTATTGGCAAGTATGACCCTATAATTTCATTTATCCATTTTTATATATTGGTTTGTATAAAAGAATCACGAAAATATAAAATGGTTTTTTACTTCAAACATCTGTTGGACTAGATAATATAAGTTTTTCTTTTTTAATTACTATTTACTGAATGAGTTAAGTTTTTAATAGGATGCTCTGACACTCTTTGCTGATTAAATAGTGTTAGTAAAATTCAATACAGTTTCTTTAGATTTGATTTTAAAAACTTATTTTTTTTTTTTAAAAAAGGCATGTTTTTTATACATGATCTAAACCAAATAGGAATACTCGATCGGACATAGTGTAAGATAATCACTTGACGAAATGTTTTTCGAAAAAATATAGGGACAGGAGTCATTTTTTAAACTCTTAGGATTTATTATGAGGCCCGATAGGAACTCGTGTACCAAATTCCATTCATCTTTTAGACAGACAGACGGACCAATATTCGAAAAGCACTTTTGTAGAATCAGTCACGTCCAAAACATGCAAAATCTCCATTTAGGACTTTCGACCGCAATACTGTCATTTTCTTATATTTCTTATTAGGTAATTAAAAGTAAAAAATTTGGAGTAAAAAAAACGCAAAATGAGAAAGTAGCCCTAATTTCAGCAATATCCTACTCACTGAATAACGAAGAAAAGATCCCAAACTAGACGTGTGAGTTAAAAGCTTCGTTGACAGTTTGAAGGTCCCAACAACAGTCAACACCCTTCATTGGGAGCTTTACACATGGGGGGAAAGTGTGGGAAATTGAATTTTTGACGTGAGAATGGCCCTGAGTGTTTTCTCTCTTAGCTGCTTTTTGACGAATTCAATTTGTGGCTGATAATTAATTGCCGAGGAAAATTGTTTTGGCCTCTTGGCGGGTTTTTAACTTGTTGGAAGGTTGATGGGATAATTCAATAGAACGATTGATAGGTTGGATATGCAAACTGGTTTAATTTAATATTTTCGGTTTAGATGTGGTAAACAAACTGTTTCTCCTAGTGAAACGTTTGTTTTGGTTTTAGTTATAAGCTTTTACCAGATGTATGCACAATTGTTAATATTTATAATATTTAAAAGTTCTTCATGATATTCACATTATGTTACAACTACACATAACTTTTCAAAAAATAATATCTGGGAAAGCGTATGTGCTGGAGGTAAACAGATACACAGAACATGAAAAGTAAATGCTTTTAAAGGTTTCAATTAAGACAAAGATAGTTGCTCTTTTTCTGTGCATACAAGAATAAACTCTTTTGCAGACTTTTTTATTCGTATAAACTGAATAAAGGATTTCTTTGCATCTCAATACGGTTTTTTGTCAACTAAAAATAGCCATGATCATCAAAACATTGTCAACATTTCGTCGTGGTTGATAACTTTTGGTCAAATCGATAACTTTTAAAAGAAATATAATTGTTTTCTTACTTGCTTGATCAATAACGTCGTTAATTACAATCGCTTTACAATTGAAATTTTATAAAGTGTGACATTACTTGTTGATTGAATTCAAAGGAAATATTTCTCACACGAAATAGACTTTTTTCGAGTGAATGTGATTTTAAGATCAGACTGTTTCTTCATTAAAAATTATGTTTTAAAGCTAAATTTGCCTAAAGTATCTCAAATAAATATTAAATACCAATTGAAATAATTTAATTGTACTAATTACAAATTATTTTTCGACTCTTTAGAGATATCAAGACATTTTAGATAAGGAGTTTCTTTCAAAGTAGTTCCTCACTTCGAACTTGTAACAAAATTATGTATTGTTGCAAATACTTCAGATCACCATCCATAACAATAAATTTCCTGAAACATTTGAATAACGCACAAAAACATCCATTACTCCCCTCAACAGTGACAACGCAGAAAAGAATTACCTACTCCACTCCACGGAGACTCCAGCATCCATGAATCATCAGATATCACCCGAAGACTTATTCTAAGACATAAATCTCCAAGGTTGTACAAAGTTGTTTCCAGGGTCTTTTATTCGATAAGTCGCATCAGGCATTTGAATAAAGAAAACATCGCTGATAGGGGGAGTCTTCGGTTTATGCGAGTCCCATGCAGATTTCGGGGCATTAATAACAAAGAAGGGGGGTGAATTTGTGTTTATTTCGATTGTGGCACTTTTGTGAAAATTGGCTAGACAGGGCGGCGCTAGTTTGTGTGAAATTCATTTTTTCAAGCATGAAAATGTTTTACCGTTTGTAGTTCAGTAAACAAATATTATAGTAAATTATATGTACCGTTATAGAATTATATCAATATAGGTTTTAAAATGTATAATATAAAAACGGCAATGAAAAATTATCAGTTTCAAATTTTGTAGATTTTAAAACTATTTACTTAAAAAAAAAATAGTTTAACATTTACAAGTAAACAACCTACAAAAGTGCCAAGGGAATTATCTTTTAAAAAGTGTTACGTATAATTTGGAGGAATATAAATATTAATTTATGTTTTGTGCATTTTAAAAAAACTTATTTAAAAATTTAAAGAAATTAATGCAATAAGATTTGCGTAAGAAGCAAAATCTTTCCTCCCACAAAAAGATTTTTAATAGTGAATTTAAATGACTCTTAAGGAACATCACGTAACACTTTATGTAAAAGAAAGTTTACAAATGTTTGTTAAATATAAGAATAATTTAAGATTAGAATGTCAAATTTTATTTATTTTACAAAAAGTATTTAATGATTTATCCTCATTATTTAAACTATTATTCAGTTTTAAAAAATTATGCAAAATAAAATTTCACAATTAAAAAAATGCCCTATTCTAGCTAATTTACATAAAAATAAATCCACCCATCGAAACATTTCAGTTCCAGATGATTTCCGCAACCCATACCCTCATTGTTCGATTTTGTCTCTTTCGGGGGGAGGTCGTAATTAACAGGTTCCCACACCTCGTTCCAAAAGAATCTGCACATGAAAGGTACCGCAAATCGAACTAATTAATCGTCTGCGCGACACTGTTGCCATCGGGGTGTAGAATGAGGTGGTTCGTTCGACAAAAATCGGAACGGGACTTGAATGAGTAACAGGGTTAAGGCACCCCCTGGGATTGGCATCTGTGATGGATCGTTTTCTATGAGGCTGTGGAGGTTGACATTGTAGCTGCTGGATAAAGTTACATAATTTGTGATAAGAGTCATAACTAAAAATTACCTTATGAAACAGAAGTGATCTTTATTGTATAATATTTTACAAGAGCAAAACTGGTATCTTATTTGTGGGCAATTAACAAAAATAAGTTAATATAACCAATTTTTATTACCTTTTATGTGTATTTTTAAAGTAATAATTTGGAATTGAACTGCAGAAATTAGGAGTGGTACACGATTTTCAATTAGCTCTCAATAAATTAATACTCATTTAAATGCATGCACTTTATTATGACTCAAACAAGGACTGGGAACTCGTTAACCAAATTTGAAGTCTGAATTTTTTTTCCGGTTTCAGCAATACCTTTAAAACTAAAAAAGTTCTATGAAAGATACCCTTTGCAAATATGTGATTTCCTCGAAAACCATATTGTTACGTTCGACAAAAATCGGAACCGGATTTGAATGAGTAACAATATTAGGGCGTCCCCTGTGATTGTCACCTGTGATGGATCGTTTTCTATGAGGCTGTAGAGGTTGTCAGGTTGTAGAGGTTACAGTGTAGCTGCTGGTGAAATTGACTTTTCAAAATATAAGAAATATGCTTTACATGACAATTTATGCAATTGTAGATTTTAGTAAAATATCTAAATTTCTAAAATGTTCAAATACCTCAAAAAACTAGTCTTGAATTATGTGAAGAATCTCTAAAGATGATTCTAAATAAATAACTATTAAAAATATTTTGCATTATACGAGATATTTAGGCCACGGTTTCCGAATGTATATTTTTAACCTCTCTGAGAAGATTTATTGTATATTTGATGAAAGGAGAACTAGGTATCTTATTTGTACGTAATTTAAAAAACCAATTTTTATAAGAAATTTTTAATTTTTTTAAACTTTTAATTTTTATATTTCATGATTTAACTGAAAAAATAAACTACTTTTCGTTTATCTTTTTATTATTTTTATTTTTAATCAAACATATGTAGGGGGAACCAGGGAAACATGATACAACTTGTACTTTTTAGCTTGTAACTTTTAAAAAACACTATTTATGGATGTGCAAATGCATTTAATTTATACTTCATAAAGTATCAAACAATATATATATTAGTATTTTTCTAAAGTATTAACTACAATAGTAGTAATATATAAATTATTTAAAACTTTAGTTTCGGGTCATGTATCCCAATGTATACACTGTTAAAAAAAACCCTGAAATTTCAGGAGAAAAAATTACTGATTTTAACGGAACTTTCCCGTAACGACTGAAAACGACTTTTTTTCCTTCTGAAAACGGGTTTTTCCTTCTAAAAACGGAAAATGTTCGTAAACCACGAGCGAAGAGATGAAAACGGAATTTTCCCGTTTTTAGAGCTGCCATACTTTTATTACCTTATCGTAGAATTGGCGATAATGCACTAAGAATACACACATCGAAACTCGAACATCAAACACCTGTATTACCAAGGCCCGTCCGTGGCCGTGGGTCCGTGGCCTAGAGATTCAACCTTCTCAGGAGTGCGGTGGTTCGAATCCCGCCTACTGCCAGTCATCCTATAAATCGGATCTGTGCTGGAAATAGTAGAAAAATTCTCAATTCACGGAGGCGCCCGAGTACACTGGGACAGACGTAATCGTTAAATCAGTGGAGTCCAAAATACCGACGGCGATAGCGTACGATGTCGCTCGAAGTTCCGTTGGGTGCCCGCTCAGGTGTCGACCTCGTGACTTGACCAGGGTTCTAAATTACGAGGCGTTATTGGCTGTGTTAAAGCTCCTGAAGGAGGCTAGAAATAGGCAGCCGGAAACGATTACCTTACCTTACCTTACCTGTACGGGGAAATGGAAAATTTTAAAATGGAGAAATAAGAAACGCAACTTAAGTAGAAACACGGGAAAATGCAAAATAGAAAAAATTTAACAACGGAGAAATTAGAAACAGAACTTCTGTAAATACACAGGAAAATATTTAACGAAACGGGAAAGTCCCGGCAACTCTGCTGCCGGTACTTTTCCCGTTAATTTCAGTAATTTTTTTTACAGTGTAGGGATACATGACCCAACCATTAGGGATACGTGACCCAACCCATATATTTGGTGAAATAACTAAAAATTATCAAAATACTTTAACAATATAACAAAAATAACATCATATAAAGTTTATATATATTTTTCTGTTTTGTCTGACAAAATAATTACTTACATTTATAACCCATTAATTATTCTTATATTAACGAATTATTCAATTTTAAACGTATGAAGTCTTGTTTGAATACAGAACTGAAGATTCTTTTATTTTGCAGAGAAAACACAGGTGGTTGAAGAATCGCTTCTATTTTATCAATACTAACTTAAGATATATTATCCATTTTCAGGCTATTTTAATCATTTTTCATCGATTCTTTTTTCAAACCGAATTTTAATCTCGTCAGATTTTTTTTCTTGTACCTTCCCAACAAATCTTCTTACATTCCATTTTCCCAAAATATTTCGTAAGAACCCAGTCATTTACTTTTAGGACTCCCGTGATTTTTGGAAAAATTTACTTGGCTTTTTTCAATCTACTTTATGCTTTATTTACTTGGGTCACATATTTCTGATTGGCTTGGGTCAAATATCCCTAGTTGCACTTTTTTGTTTAACCTCAAAACAAAGTATTTTGCAATTAAATTCATTAACACTATTATGCACGTAATAATAGCAAAAAGCATGAACAAAACAAGTATCGAATTGAAAAAATCTTTCCTTTAAACCAAAAAATTAAGAGCGAAAAATCTTATGGCACCAAAAATTTACTCTCAGTGCATGAAAACGCATTTCTTGGTATAGCTAAACACGTATTCAATGATTCATCTGGGTTTTTTCACCATTTGGTCAGCTGACTGGAAGGAAAAAAGTGATGCCACTTCCAATTTATAAAGCTTTCCCAATGCTGAGAAAAAGGCATTGGGTTATGTATCATTATGGGTCAAATGTCCCTAGTTCTCCCTACTTATTAAACACGAAGTTACACGAACATTGCAAACCAATGACAGTAAACATAGAAGCTGAATCTCACTCCAGCTCCAATCACTGTTGTGTATCCAACATTTTTGGTGTTGGAGGGCTGATTGCAATGAATTTTGGAACATACTCACAGATAATGGCAGTTCTATTACCCACACTTTCTGCTTGAATTTTAGAGGAATTTGATACAGCATGTTGGAAAAATAATTATAATAATATGTATAAAACATACGGGTAAAAACGATCTTTTATTATAATAGAATTGATGGTTATTATTTGGGCCAGCAATACATTAAAGGGGATTTCTTTTTGGAATATGATCACACATTCTGTACAATTCTTTTTATTTCTTCAAACAACCGTGGCTTTTATTTTTACAGTTCCCATTCCGTTGGGCCCAAATACCGCCATTCAGCCCAAGGAGGTGAGAATAAGACGGGGTTTCTTGGCGAGAAAAAAAGTGATATATTTTGAAATTCGCCAAATCTCTGTGATACCCGAAACACACCTTTTTTAAAGGCGATTTGTCCACGATACTTGTTACATATTTTTTAAAAAATAAGATGACACTTTGCGCAATTGCTGTTTGTATCTAATTCATCTATTACAATAACTGAATTACTAAAATGTTCAAATACCTCACAACTCCAGTCTTAAGTTCTATTTAAAACCTTTCAAATATTTATAAAAATAATATTATTTTAAAATATTTATAAATATTATAAAAATATATATTACTTTAAACGAAATATTTAGGTTAGGTTATTTTTCAACTTTTTCGACTGTCTAGTAAAGTAACTGTGTTCAAATTTAAGCAACAGATATTACAAGCACGTATGTCGTGTAATTGAGGGAGCTAATGATTACGCCGATTTTATTTATACCAAAAAATATAATTTCATACGATCTGGCAGGTTAAGAGCACCGGACCTTGAGAGGTTGACATTCTGACGACAGGGCTAAGAAGCCACAACGAAGCATTTTAATTATTATTTACGAATTTTTTATAGCATGCGATAATGTAGCACCAAATAATTGGCAAATCTTTTGTGTTTTTTGAAGCAATCAATAGCTTCACTTGGCAAACCAATTTTCGCATAAGTTTTTCACTCGACACCATCTCCATTTTACTCTAGCCCACACGTTTTCGCCAAATCCCCTCCAATTCCGTTGAACCGAAAATTCCCGACAAAAACGCTCCTGGAATAAAACTGACTCCACTCCACTCGCGTTTTCCCTTTAGGGAAAACGATGGGGATTTCTGAATCAATAGGCCCAATGAAGGGGCTAAGAGCACATCAAACACCGAAACGAAGCACAAACTTCGCCAATTTCTTGGCGGAAAAAATCGACCGGCTCTGTCCGTTTTAACCGAAATTTACCTTTTCAGTTATCAATTAGAAGAGAAGTCGGTTTGGGGCATGCCGTGACTATGTTATAGATAGAGGGAAAGTCTGAAATGATATGGTTTTGGTAGTGGTTGAGGCATTTTTCTTAAGTTTGATTTTTAAAGGGATGAATAGTTTCGGTTTAGTTTAGTGTGAATTATCGTCACATTAGAGCTAGTAGGGGTGATTAGAAAAGCTTTCGATAATGTAATAGATTGAAATTTTTGAGATTTAATTACGTAAATAAACTAAATTGACGAATTTTTTTAAATGCTTAAATTTAGTTTTCGTTAAAGCTTTCGAAACGTCGATTGCCAATCAATTGAGCTTACTTCTCAAAAACTACGCTAGCAAGTTCTATTACCGCACTTCTAGAAAACCGTTTGTGAAATGCGACAGACAATCTTAGAAATAACCGAAATATAACTAAAATTTAGCTTGCGCCAGAGTTAAAGCCCACAAAATAGGGTCATTGGCAAAAGGAATGAACTTACTCTGTTACTTTGAACAATTTCCCATGTTATATTTTAAGCTGAACTGCAAGTGGCCACTGTTTCCACACTTTATTGATGCATTAAATCAACATGGTCAAGCTCTTACATTCATAATTCTATAGGATTTTACAGTACTTCTACCGGACTCAGCATTTAGTAAACAATCTCTTAAATATGGCAAATAATTCGATAATGAATATGAATGGCTTAAAAAGTAACTAAAATACTTCAGGTTTATTTTTCATAGACTATAGCGCATACCTGATCCATTCCTATCTTTAAAGAACAGGTTGGACGAAAATCATCTGAAAGGGGAAAAAAAACCTGCATTGCAATTCGTGGAGATCAAACGATAGAAGCGGTATCTTTAGCTTCAGGGGTGGTTTGAAGATTCGAAATAGAGAACGAATACCATCGATATCTGTCTTTAAGGGGAGGGGTGGAGAGAGGGGGAAAAATGCACACTCCAGCAGATAGCTTTTCTCGTTCAGTACGTTTGGAAGGGAAGTGGAACATAAATGAATCTAGGAATTTTTACTTGTTTTTTAAAAATTGAATGCAAGCTATAATCTTCCATTTAATAAAAAAAAATCGGTTATTTTTTCATGAAATGTGTTTTTTTTGTTTCAACTATATTATGGTTTTAATGTGAAATTTATGATATTTTTTTTTATTTTTAACTCTGGGTACATTACTATAAGTATAACTTTTAAATTTTTTCTTTAAATTATAATTAAATATGATAAAAATTGCTATTAAAATTATTATTATATATTATATTATTATTATCATATATATATTATATCATATTCATACATCATCATCATCATATATTATTATTATTATTATTATTATTAATTTCTATAATTGCTATGATGGTTGCAATTTCACTTGCTATAAATAATTCATAATTTAGATTGCTATTTTATCACTATGATGCTTTAATTTTAATGGTTAAAGAAAAAAAGATAAGAAATTACCAAAAATAAATTGTAACAGTAAAATTTTGATTATTTAAAATGAAATTGGGTAAATATTCGGATTAAATATTTGTGGTCAGCTGAATTAACGAACTCGCAAACAAAATGGTTTCTGTAAAACTCGTTTTACTACGAATGTACATTTCCGAACAAGAAAACAACCGTAAGGAAACAGTTGATAACCGAATAGTGGCGGTAGAAGAATATTAAAAAAAATAAACACGATTTTGACAATAATGGAATCTAACGCATTTTACTTATAACCCTTACTATTTCATTTTATGTTCATTATTATTGTTATTATTATCAATAAAACTGACGATATTTTGGTTTTATAAAATAACAAAAAAACATTTTATACTTGTCATTACACAAAACGGAGCTTTGCTCAAGTTTAAGGAATGCCAAAACCTAAAATTGATTTAGAGAAAGAGAGAGATTTAGTATTCAGATGTCAATTAAGGGGCTACGTTGCGCGGTAAATTAAGGCTACGAAAGATACCTTCACCAGTCCTGCATCGTGTTAGTCCTTTTATATTGCAGTTGTGTATTGGCTTAGTTCAAATCTTGCCGGCTCGTCGTTACTTTGACCCCATTCAAAATGCGGCCCTTCACCAATAGTGATAGTGAAACTTTATCCCTGCATTGACAAAACCATAGGTTAGGTTAGTTAGAATTATCGTCGCACTAGAGCTATACGAGGGCTATTGGCGACGGTCGTCATATTTTAGAACCACAGTCAAGTGACGAGCCGACACCTGAGTAGGCACCCAACGCAACCGTTAAGGGCGACATCGTACGCAGCGTTAGGACTTTTGAAGGATATTTAACGTGCACCCCCGCCACACGGGGTATTATTCGTCGGACATTTTTGGCTGTTTATAGGTCGGCAGTTGCTTAGGCTATGCCCGGACCCGAACCTGGGACCTTCCGCATGCTAGGCGAATGCCTAACCGACTGGGCTTCCCAGCCCAACAAAACCATAACAAACACTTGATAAATAGCCACAAAACAAGTCCCCTAAAAATAACAGAAACACTCTGTCTTTACCTCTTCTTCTTTCCCTTCCTGATAACCACCTGCTAGAATAAGCGCCCCTCTGTTGAGTCAGCACTATTTTTAATCACCCCACCATCACCCTTTTGTAAGTGGTACTTTTCTGGGAGGGAGAAGAACCGAAGAAATGGGTTCTATGGAGGATAAGAGATATAAGCGACACATAGGAATTGCAATTAAATGCGGAAATGTTTATTTAGGTTTTGTTGAAAAGCTACATTGAAATAATGTGTTGCGATAAAATGCAGAACAAGTAGGGGAAGGTGTTGTTCCTTTGACCACTTTACAAATTTTCGATTTTCTTAACTTGAATACTAAGGCCAACTTCAATTCTATTATTTTATTCCAATCTGTATTGTATGGTTTATCATAATTTTTTTTCATGATTCTAGTTTTGTTTTTATTATTTTTATTTAATTAAAAAAAATAAAACTATGGTCAAAGGTACACATGTAGTTGTACCTTTGACCATGGGTTGTTGTACCTTTGACCAGGAAATTCGACAACACACCAATAAAGAAGAAAAAATCATGCTAATCAGTACAAGAATTTAATGCAAGTTCAATGTATACAGGGCAATCTAAACACAATGAGAATGTGTTGTTAGTGGCAGTGTTTTGAGAGTTATGAATTGAATGTTTGCTTCTTCCATTTTTTTTCGTTTGATGCCTGTCTTGTTTCTTTGCTAGGTCTAACTTAAATAAAAACAAAAATAATAAATCTAGTGGGTGAAAAGTACTCAGCAAAGATAAAACATAAAGAAAAAGTTTATAGATCATTTGAAATACAGGGAATATTTACAAAGGGGGAAGATAATTAGGAACAGGTTAGTTTAGGTAAAAAAATATTCTATTTAATTTTATTCACCCTATTTATTCATATTTTAAGTTCATTAGAATTATTCACTAGAAGTAGAATAAAAATATTTTTTAGACTTGAATAGTCTAGTATCTAAGTAGGAAGTATAGAATGGTAGATGGTAGTGACATTTTATTACATTTTGAATTTTCTTAAGGTGGCATATAGTTTTAAAGTTTATATGCAATTTTTTATTCTTTATGAGCAACTTAAGTCAAAAATATTAACTAATTTTACGAAAGTTGTAGCAGTAACACGTCAAAGTTAAAATGTTGAGAAATTTCCTCAGGAGTGCTGTACCTTTGACCTTCTCAAAGGAACAACAACTGATCATGGCCAGAGGTACAACACCATGATAATGCAAATTAAAAAGCATGCTACAGTTTAAGGGTTAGAACAACCATTTTCAAAAGCTCTACAATATTTTTTTTAAAGTGTATAGCTACTATGTCACTACCGCAGTGATATTTCGCAGTGACATTTATTGCCATGAAACAGTAATATTTGTAATATTATAAATTCTTCCTAAAACTTATGCATAGAAATGTTAATATTTTGCATATATTTTGTCTAACTATATGGAGGCAGTATGTTATTGCAAGTTGAATTATACCAAGTGACCTTGAAATGTATATAAAGTCTTCATAAACCATTTCGTTACATCTCTCTTGCCTGCTACTCAAACCTTCAATCCTTTCTCACCCCAACCCATGACTCATCTTCGTCTGCAGCTTCACCAAGTCGAGTTGAGTTGTATTATTAGAAAAAAAATCCTATAAAAGGGGTGGCAATCTGGCAAAAAGATGAGGACGTGGCAAAATGAACTGCCGGAGGGGCGCTTCCTGCGCACGCTTGAATAAAGGTTGGACAAATGTCTGGCTGGAGGGCCTCTTTAGTCAACATGCTGGCCCTTTGCTGCAATGACAATTTTGGAGAGGAATTACCACCATGGGCTTTATTTGCTTCTTTCGGTTATTTTGTAATGTAGAAATGTTTGTGTTGTATTGAGGGAGTATTTGAATGTTGTTAAAGTTTTTCCTTTCTTTCCGAACAGTTTTTCGTTTAAGAAATGTGTTTGATCTATAGGAAATCTAGAGAAAGACTGCCAGCAGATTTCGTTGCAAATTTTTGTCAGTAATCTAGTTAACTAATACAGTAGTATAAAAGTCAGAGTCTCTACCATAGGGATCCTTTTGATAGACAAAGGGTTGCAAAAGGCTAGTTATAGATCCGTGTAGAGCGACAAAAGTCTCGTATGCCGTATCTTGAAAGGTTGAATTTAAATAAAACGATATGGCGATTAATATTATTAAAATACTGTTATTTCTTTCAGAATTTTATTAATTGAAAGAAAAATGTTTTTCTTTTTTTATTTTGTCACAAGACCACAAATGCGCCACAGATTTGTTTAGCGCTTAATTATTTCACACACAACATTTTATTTACAATTTTTGTAATTACTTTAATGATTATTTCGTCTACGGTGGTATTCTGAAGTTGTATACAAATATATAACATATATACTTCATATCGATTTTTCATGAAATATAATATTGCTTAACTTTCAAGAGTAATCTTTTTTAACAAAACTAAAATTATTAAATTATGCATATTAACAAATAAAATAAGTATCCTTCATTCAAAACACGTTTTATTGTTATAAGTTGTGTGGATTTCAATACAGTTCAATTTTCGTCGATTGCATTGAGGTTTCATATTATCTTAAAACGGTTCTTAAACGGGGTAATGTACCAAATCATCCATGATACATCATATTATCTGATAAAAATATTTTCTTAAAACATCATAAATTATGAGTATCGTAATTTATTTGGAAACACAATTTATGACTGTTCAATAAAACCTTCCCTTTTAAAATTTAATCTTCTAATAACTTTAAACTGTTTTTCCATTTTTAAAAATCCCTTTATTTTTCACAATTTTTTAAAAATAATATTGCTATTTTAATAATAGTATATAAATTTAATTGAAATAGCACGAATTTTTATAAAAAAATAGTGAAAAATATTTGAATTTTTTTAATTGAACTGATTTCTAGCGGTCATTAAAAAACTGCTGATGAAGAACATGTTGTTATCTCCTCCTTGTCTGCCCGCGATTACAGGTCTTTTAACATATGTTGCCGCAACATATTTGTCTTCTAAGAACCTTTTTATGTTAGTCTTTGGATTTTTTCTACTTTTAGTCTAGCGAGGAGAAGTTTTTGTTGCGTTTTTTGCTGGTTTTCGTCCCAGGAGACTTATAAATAGAGTGTTTTTTAAGTGGCATTATGGGTTAGGTTGTTTGCTCATTTTGTGTGAAGTGTGTTTTAAGTGGTCTGTTACTAAAAACTAAATTAATAAAATGTTATGTTTATGTTGGGAGAGTTTTGGAAAACTCGCCGGCTTTTAATTGCTTTAAGCATAAACTCATATGTTAAATTTTCGTTAAGCATGTGATAAAAGTGGTCGTTATACATGTTTTTCTTGCATATCCAAACAAAAAATGGATTTAACTACTTTAAAAACATAGATAATTTTTTTTGCTATGATGTTAACCCTTTCAGTCCCAGTGATGCCATTTGCTATCTTCATGTTTCTGATCATAATTAAAAAAAATAATAGGGCTGACATCTATTGGGATTAATATAAAATATTTTCTAATAGAAAAAAGTTTGAAGAATCGAATGATGTGCTTTTTGATATCATAAATACCTATAGACGATCAGAACAAAATTTCTAAAATGATGATGTCAAATTGTCATCGGGACTGAAAGGGTTAACAGTAGAGGTTTTACAAATAATTAATTCGTCCACCCAAATTTATTTTCAAAATCAAATGCAACGCAATCATTAGTAAATTACATTGAAGAATTTAATATTTTAATATTGCTATTTATCAAGTAATGAACAAGTCCACCAACGTTTCTTAACATTGAACCACATTCCTAAAAATTAATGCATTAATAATATTTTTGTAATTTATATGACTTAATTTAACATATAAATCATACAAATTTGGGGTATCCCAAAAAGTTAAGCTGTTTTTTTTTATCTTTCCCATTAATTTTTTTTGTAATTTACTGAAGTTGACATTTCTTATAAAGTTATAAATTTAAATTTAACATCGAATTTATAAATAAGCGAAACGAACAGTTTAACAAGTATAATATATGGACAACAAAATTGTCTTGTAAGGTATGTACAACCCTCGTTACAATAGTAGTAATAATAATTTCGAAAAATATTGAAAAAAAATATTTTATATTTCTTTCATCAAATATTTTAAGAAAACCCAATGCAACTTGTTTAGTTTTTACTGAAAAATTTGTTGTTATATTCTTTTTAATTATAAAAAATTCTATAAAATTCTACAAGATATTTTGAAATAAAATTTTTACGAGGTCTATTCTGCTTTTGTACAAACTGAAGCAATCTTCGTTTATTACCGAAATAAATACGCTTTGATGTTTGGCAGGATTTGAGTGGCGATATAAAAGTTCTCCCAACTAAAAAGAACCCTGTTTTAATTTAGAGAAGACCTTTTTTGTGCCCTTAGACCTTCTATTGCTTTTCCGGGTTGCTAAAGTTAAAAAATTCGCCAACTTATAAAAAATAACATAGAATTGATAGAAATTTAATCATACTATTCTTACCTTTAATTGTCATGTTAGCATTAGGTTTTAGAATTTTGGAAATACACATGACATTTAATGAGTAAATTTAAAATAATGCTTGTTATTAATATAATATTAGTGTGCGAATTTATTAACTCTATTAACACAAGTAAAAATATGAAACAATAGGTATAGCAATGAACAAATCTATCGATCGGCAATCAAGCATGTAGTGACGCACAGTTTTCCTGCAAAGCCAAAATATGCAGCCAAAATTCAATGAAAAATATTTCTAAGTGCTCTTAGACAGATGAAGAGTACAGGGGAAAAACCGCTTAATTTCGTAGAAAACTTTCCTCATCAGGCATCTTTGGCGATGATAGCGAGTAGTCGCCTAAACTGGTGTAAGGAAACCAGTTTCTCGCTTTCTTATGCATCTTCCCTCACTGCAACCCTGAAATTCAGTTCCGAGTTTTATTCAAAAGACTGTGTTCATCATCATGTTAAGCTTTAAAATAAGTACGATGATTGAAAATCACGATTTCTAAAACATAAGATTTTTAAGATCGCAAATTAATTGAAAAGTCCTAACCACGACTTTTTTACCTACCGAGATTCACCGATGCACGATTCCGACGCTTGACCAGCGAAGAAGAAAGAGAGAATCCGGTTTCTACCGCAATGTCCGCCAAGCAGACACAATTACGGGATGACTCCTAATAAATAAGCGGTTCTTCCCCTGTATTCTTCAGATGTGCTCATTAAATCTGTGGAGCGAACAAATCCCGACGGTGTCAGAGTACGATCTCTGCCGAAGTACCATTCGATGCCCATTGATACGTTAACCTAACTATTTTACTAGATTCAATGGTCAGGCTCTCATAGGGGATAATGTTGGCTACCACTTGGCACCATTTTTGTTTCTGAGGAATATATATCCGTATGTGTGGTCCCTAAAAAAAGCAAAATATATGCGACATAACGGAAATATTCTGACAATAAAATTGCCAGTTACATTTCTGTTAATAGAAGAGGGAATTTTTAAGAGTTTAATTTATTGTTATTTGAAAATAAAGATCTTAAATATTTATATAATTATATTAAAAATAATATATAAATATTTATATAATTATATTAAAAATAATATATAAATATTTATATAATTATATTAAAATAAATATATATAAATATTTAATATAATTATATTAAATATATAGTTTTCTATTTTTAATTTTACTACTTAATTTTGTAGTTTATTAGGAAATAGTCCGAAGATATACAAATTTGTCACTGTCAAAGTCACATCAGAAAATTCCATATCACATTTCCTTAAACAAAAATGATATATACTGTTTTTTACAATTTATAAAAGTGTGGTGCTAGTATACATCGGGTCAAGTATTTTGATAGTATTTACTGCTAACCACTAAGAGATGGATTTTCATTTAATACTCAACAAACAAAGTCACCCATCAAGATATAATCGCCATCGTATCCAAAGATCGCCCTCACCCGCGGTTAAATATAATTTTTTATGTAAAACCAATAATAAAACAAAGTGGAAAAACTGGCCGAATTTTTGTTTCCTCATAAAAAGCAAAGAACCAAGATGTCACTACCAACAAAGAGGTAGTAAACGGATGAATGAAGCCACTAACGGGCTTTAGGGGGCAGTATTATATTTTACTGTTCTGCCATCCAACAAAAAGTTTTATAATAGATTGGGGCAGTGTTTCTTATGTAAGCTCAAAACCCTTAATGGCAAAAGTACTGTTCTTAAAAGTGCCCTATAGATATAAAGCTTAAATGGAGATAGCTCGAAGTTCAGTAGAAATGAAGCGTCTCAGAGATTTTTAAAAAATAATATGTCTAAAGAGACCTTCTGGGATGAATACTTCTGCTGCTTTATAGAATGGAGTGTTAAAATAGTGATTTGTTTATTGTGAATCCCAAGGGGTCTAGTTTGCAAAATTATCGAATGTAACTTGTGTATATCAAACGAAAGTGTAAACTTTTGGCGCTTACAATAAAAAGGGATTTTTATTTATGTAGTTAAAGTATTGCTGAAAAAAATCCTGTTTTTGTTTGAGCAGTTGAAATGGTTCAAATCTTACAATTTTTATTGCTGTAGGCAATAAAAATGTAATGAAAAAATTGATTGAAAAATGCTTACTTTTGAGATGTTAAGGATTTGCAATTTATTTAAATTTTTCAAATTTGATAAATATATTTGAATCAAACCTCTAAAAATTAGTATTTTGGAGTTAAAAGAAATAAAATTTACGCAAATATCTATCGACGTCTTTTGTTAGATTGACACACATCATCATAAATTTTTTATTGCACAATAGCAATAAACGGCTAATAAGTTCTGATTCCAATCCCTTTTATGCAATACCCATCATACTAAGCATAGTGAGACCTTTTTAGTTTTTGACCATAGATTGCACATCTTAAGGACATTATCTTTCTTTTATGTTGATAGAATAATAATTAACATAATCATAAACACACATAATCATAAAATGTTTTATTGCACAATATCAATATATGGCTAATAATGTTCTGATTCCAATCCCTTTTATGCAATGCCCATCACACTAAGCGTAGTCAGACCTTTTTAGTTTTTGACCATAGATTGCACATCTCAAGGACATTATCTTTCTTTTATGTTGATAGAATAATAATTAACATAATCATAAACACACATAATCATAAAATGTTTTATTGCACAATATCAATATATGGCTAATAATGTTCTGATTCCAATCCCTTTTATGCAATGCCCATCACACTAAGCGTAGTCATACCTTTTTAGTTTTGACCATAGATTGCACATCTCAAGGACATTATCTTTCTTTTATGTTGATAGAATAATAATTAACATAATCATAAACACACATAATCATAAATGTTTTATTGCACAATATCAATATATGGCTAATAATGTTCTGATTCCAATCCCTTTTATGCAATGCCCATCACACTAAGCGTAGTCAGACCTTTTTAGTTTTGACCATAGATTGCACATCTCAAGGACATTATCTTTCTTTTATGTTGATAGAATAATAATTAACATAATCATAAACACACATAATCATAACATGTTTTATTGCACAATATCAATATATGGCTAATAATGTTCTGATTCCAATCCCTTTTATGCAATGCCCATCACACTAAGCGTAGTCAGACCTTTTTAGTTTTTGACCATAGATTGCACATCTCAAGGACATTATCTTTCTTTTATGTTGATAGAATAATAATTAAGCGATTTTTATAAAAGTTTTGTTATGACAGCTAAAAAATGGCACCCTAGTTTTAAAATTTCGCTACTTCTTCCAAAACTTCTCCTCCACAAAGCCAACTGTCGCATTGAAGAGAAACAAAGCGCCCATTGTTTATTTTCAACCGGGGCTTGTTCCTCGCTGCCCATTGTACACTTCTGACACACGCACAGTCCACATTAAAAATCGCACCCCACTTCACAATCACAAAACCAAACCAAAAAGAAGATCTCTTTTAACCGAGCCCCATTCTTCAGCGCGGGACTCTCATTCAGCTTCCCCGCTTTGGCAACACCGAAAAGCCCGCGAAAGGGGACAAAAAACAATCGGATCTGCGAAAGATAAATTAAAGGCCACAATAATAAGATGGGTGGGTCCACGGATATTTCGGTTACTGGTTGATCTTTTTGAGAGAGATTTCTATAGGTGTCTCCCCAGCATCCATCAGTGCCCACTGCATTCTTCTGTGAGCTAGGAGAAACAGAACGACAAGTTATTTTTGAACTGTTATTTTGAATGAAAATGAATACCAGTTCTTTAATTTGTAGCCACTTATTGGGTCACTAGCTGCCACTTATTTAGAGTCAGTCTCAAAGAAATGCCTTATTTATGAAATCTTAAAATCTCTAATGGTACTGCATAAAATTTTAGATATTTTTCATCACACATGAAAACACTAAAACTTACAAATTACATTGAAAATAAAATATCATCTGGTCATTATACTATTAGCATTTTATAGATTTTTCGAGTAGTATATACTTCTTTCGATACATTATTACATCTAATTAATTATTAAATGACGGTATAAAACATTCCTTCCAAATTCACTGTTATGTAATTACTTTTTTATATTTGGTAAAACAATAAAAAATTGTAATGCAATACTTGGACAAAAAAGGTGACTTCTAAAATTATGGATTGGATATATGGGACTGGTCCCTACATACAAAGATTTCCAAATAGGACTCTTTTGACATAAAGTGCGAGTGACAAAAATACTAAAAAATAGATTTCCTGTAGAAAATACACAAAAGTGTAAAAATTATGGATTGGATATATGGGACTAGTCCCTACATACAAAGATTTCCAAATAGGACTCTTTTGACATAAAGTGCGAGTGACAAAAATACTAAAAAATAGATTTCCTGTAGAAAATACACAAAAGTGTAAAAATTATGGATTGGATATATGGGACTAGTCCCTACATACAAAGATTTCCAAATAGGACTCTTTTGACATAAAGTGCGAGTGACAAAAATACTAAAAAAAATAGATCTTCTCTGTAGAAAATACACAAAAGTGTAAAACAATATAGTCATCAAAAATCTTACTAAGCAAAATCGACATAGTTATGATTACTGTCTGTCTGCAATGAGAATCGTCAAACAAGACTCTCAAGTATATGCAAATAGTACAAGAACATAAATTAAAACACACAAATGTATCCTATTTGATTTTACTAAGCTATTAGTTTGCTAGCATAGATTTTTTAAATAAAATATTCCAGAATAAAATTGATTTGATGCAGTTATTTGAGGCAACTAAAGTTGTTTGTTTACAGAAACACAGGAAATAAAAAAAAGACAGGTAGTTAAATATATTCACTCATTTTTAGTTGATGTTATGGTGGCTAAGTTGACATGATTTATATAATTCTCTATATCTTGACCATTGTGATTGATGCCCCATTATCTTAAAATTAAAATAAATTCGTAACTAGCTTTTTTATTAAAATAAATTAAAAAGTTCTAAAAGAAAAATAGCATACTTTCTTGTTACTTCAATGATCACGTAAATTCTTCAGGATGGTTACAACGGAAGTTGAAGGAGAAGGATTGGATATACGGGCAGAGAGCCATACGGAAATCTTCAGCAACGTCAATACCTTACTTTCAATTTTTTAAATCTTTCGATCTAAAAAAAAAGGAAAATCGGCAGGTTAAAAAAATAAGACTGTCACAAAATAACTATCTTCGAAAAATCCCATAAATATGTGACTTTTCAGTTCTTTCGTCCGCCCCCAAAAGTAGAACAAAGAGCCTAGAGGGGGCGCTGCGGACGTCCTTTTGTTGCGCGCCACTTCATCACTTCGACGGCTGCAGATGACCTTCCTTCTTCACTTCGTTTCAAATGCGACTATCAACTTTTTTTTATTTATTTCATTTCATTTTTTTGAAAAAGAATGCAAAGTGATGGAAGTTTGTCATTTAAAAGAAAAAATTTGAAGGAAATGACTTGGACAGCTAAAGGCTTTTATTAAAAATTTCATGGCGTGGGTAATATTTGGTAAAGTAATTTGTAGATGTATTTATATTTGTTGAACAGCATTCAACTATGTGATGTAAATAATTATATATTTAACTAAATAATTTTCAATGGGGTAGTTTCAGATGATGCAACTTTCCAGTTTTCATTTTTGCTTTTCCTGGGATTTTATTGATTGTTTCGATTTTACTCACAAACTACATAACACAGCGGTAAGGAGGGTGTATAATAAGTTACATTAGTTTCACTGAAATCATATGGAAACAGAACTGAAAATTTCGTCTTTTTGGGCACAGAATATATAAAAAAACTCTTTTGGAAAAAACCTGTATCAATGTGCCCCATTGCCAATCAAGCTATTGTTTTGTCACTTTCCTAAACGTATCCAGGTGCCAAAGGAGGTGTACTTATCAACCCCGAAAATCAAGCACATTGATACAAATTATTTTAAATTTGGTTTTATAATAACATGGTATATAAAATTCCTTATAAAACAACGATTTCGTGTACAATATGCTACACTAGTTTTCCTTACATAATTTGAGAAAATAACTTTCAATTTCTTAAAAAAAAAGCTTTTATCATCTACCAAAAAAAAATGCTCAACAATGTTCCCCAACTCCCCATACTTGAGAACAAGGTCCAAAATTTCCCTTTAAAAGTTTCATAGACTTAATGTTCATTTTTCTTTTTTAAATTGTTTTTTCATAGCTGTCTCACAAACTTACAGTATGATTCATAGCTTCTCAGAAAATCTCTTTCGTTAGAATAGTTATTCTTAATTAGAATAGTTCGTGTACAACTGTTAGTTACATACCAAAGGATTCGGCAACATGCAGCTGAAGACCACACTTTATATTTTTTCATAACAATAATTTTCAAAATCCTTATTAATTTGAGCTTAGCCTCGAGCAATGCCTACTTCCGTAGGACTATTTCCATGATCAAAAGGATCAGCACGAACTAAACAGGGGACCGACGGTTTATCTCTCCCCCCCCCCGCATTCCACTTAGAACCACCAGGTTTGCCTATGGGGGTCACGTGTCAAACGCGTACTGGAGTTCAGTGGTTCGTTTTATGCAGACGACACATTTCGGCAGTCCCCTCCCTCCCCTATGTTAGGCCTAAAAAATCCGTCATTAGGCCAGAGTTCGTGTTTGAGACGTTAAAAGTTTGTTTTCAGATTTAATGATGGGGGAAGGGAGAGAGTCGGGGACTGTTTGTGTAGGGTTTTATGTTGAAGTACAATGAATGTTTAGTGTGACTCTCACATTTTTTTTGGCAGACTTAGTTTTAATGTATACGAAATATATATGTATAAGCGATTGCATGACGGCAATTGATACTATTTAATTTAAATAATATTTATAAATATAAAAAAATATCTTATTAAAAGTGTTACAAAAAATTAAACTCTCAAAAATGAATCTTAGGATGTTTTTATTTTATTGTAATAAAGTATTCTTGAAAACAAATACTTTAAATTTCAAATTTGAGTTTATACAATTTCTTAGAGTTCAATAAGTCTGTGTGGCGGTGGCCTATCACATAATTCAAATAATCTCTCCATTAATACTCTCTCTATTCATGTATTCATCGCCTGGTCCCTACGGTGAGGGGATGTCAGGACCATTCCATCAACTCTAATTTTTAGACATAAATTGAACAAACCTTACATGGGTTTATTGGTTTATTGAAAGAGATTATCATACAGACATTAGAATTATGCCCTTCTTTGAGAATTTTAAAAAATTCAAACCCACAAAAATAATAAGTACGTAAAAAATTCATATACTATAAAACAATTCAAAAATTGTGACTATCATATATTTATCAAACTAATTTTCTAAACCAATCCTATCAGATCTCCATGATAAACCAATAGTTATCACCCTATACATCAAGCTACGAAACCATGCATCACAACTCATCTCTGTCCCTATAAATTCCTTGATGGGAAACCGATGCCATGCATCAAACCCCCGACCAGTAAATATTTAGATGCTACTCGCGCCGATCTTCTGCGGAGGTCAACTCATAAATCAGGCGTCCCGCGCGGTCCATGTCGCCAATTAATCATTGGCGAAATTTATGCACGCCACTCGGGTGGGGTGAAAGAGTTGGTTGGAAGAACAGTTCTTCTTTGACACGACTCAGATTTAACATATGTTAGGTTAGGTGGAACACTTTTGACTCTCTATTTATAGCCTCCAAGGAGCTTCAACATAGCCACATTACGACTCGTAATTTGGAACCGCGGTCAAGTGACGAGGTCGACACCTGGTGGCACTCAACTCGACTTCGAGCGACAGCTTAAATTTTCAGAAATATGCTCTGAAGAGTTAAGAGTTAAATATGATTTTCATATGCTTTTGTTGATAGTTTGTTTAAGTTAATGGGAATTAGAGTGAAAGGCAGGTGGAATGATGACGGGCCTCGTCATTTTTAACTGCGGCGAAGGAACGAGGCTGGTCAAGTGGGTACCAAAGAGTTCTATAGTAGGGAACTATAGAACCCTACTATAGAACTCTTTGGTGGGTACTTAATTCAAATTATAATTTTTCCTGGGTAGCTCAATTTCGACGTTTTTCAGCTAGACATCTCACCGACGCTCAAAGTTTGCTGAAAGCTTAGTTGTTTAACTAGGTCCTAAATCTCAAAGTATATTTGGCTGTGTTGAAAAAAAAAGGATATGAGAAAACATTATTTTTACAATAGAGTTATCAACGAGTGGAATGCTTTACCAGATCATGTTGTTCATTTGAAGAGGGGAGAAGAATTCAAGAAGAATCTCGATATTTATCGGATACTGTCAAAGTATTGATAAACTTTGCACTAACCTTACTAGATCTCTGGTCTGTTGTTGGTCGACAAGTATTGTATTTGTGTTTAAGTTCATCATGGGTGGCAAACATAGAAAATTAAATATATTTCAACCAAACCCTGCATATTAGAGCATATAAAAAATAAGGAGCAGTTCTTTTGTTTGTCATCAAATCACCAAACTGGCGAGAAGTTGGCAGGCGAATTGATTCTTTCGCCGCCAAACGCCAATGGCAGTGGCCGAGGCGTAAATCAAAGCGGAGTGGGTGTGAAGCGGAACATTTTTGAAGTTTTCGTTATTGATGGCGTAAGATGATCGGGGATTGTTACACTTAATGTCTTAGTAATGATCTTTAACACGGTGTTTGTTGCAAATTACGAGCAGTGTCATCATTCTTCGTTCATATTCGTCAAGGGCTTGAGATCCCGGTGGATAACAAGTAGCAACCTCTCGGGGTTTAAAACGTTGTAGAAACGAAATAGAGTTCAGTAGCAAAAACGTAATCATGAAACGTAATATAGTAGCAACTGTGTCGCATTAGGAATTCGTTACTTTTCACCATTTTGCAACGAAAAAGTAGCATACTTATACCGACCTGGCACAAATTCGATATCGTACGCTAATGCTGTCGGACTTGGGCAACGCAGAATTCAGGAGCACGTCTGTTCAGTGCTCTCGGGAAACCACGTGGATTCTCTTCACCAATCTATGGATTGTTTCGAACCTGGAACCCTTTTGATGAGAGTCTGGCTGACGACTGTGCAACTTGATACATGTGACAACACTATATTCATACAAAGTTTAGCCATTACCAACTCGACAAAAAAGAAGTTGAGATGTTTGGGTGCAACTCATTAATTCCGTTCAACGTCGGCTCATTATTTGTAAATTGCAACATTCTTTTTTTACAAAGATATTTTTTTACGAAACAAAAAAATTAGCAAATGCGAGTAGTTAGGAACGGTTTTAACCCGTTATGTGTTCCCTGTGAAGCTTAATGCCTTCACAGGTGGCACATAATGGATCATAGACCTCAGAAGTTTGAATTTAATATGGACTTGGGGACACTGCCATCCTGTAAACAAAGTGGGCAGAGTAAAATCTATCCTTGGCTGCATTGATATATTTACCTATCAATCTTGCGTAATTCTGAAATTTATATATTGAGTTTATAATTAAATTAAAATGCAATTTTTCATTTAATCATTATCCGTAGCGGCACATGCACACTTAACCTTAAACTTAATCCACGCTAAATGCGTTCATTTACTAGAGAATCACTACCATAGTAACCTAAATTTTAATAAAAAACTGTAGTTTATAAGACGAAGCAACTTGGTCATCACCTTGAGGTACCTTTTGGTTTGGAGGGACCGAGTCGTTGTAATATCTACGGCAACACTACTATATCTTTATATTTTCAGCATTATGTGACATTATGTATAATGGTATTTATTTATGTTGCACTATTTGCATTTAAATACTTTATATTTGCTTATACGAAAACGTTTAATAAAAAAATCGTTTTTTGCTTTTCAATATGAAAGATCTAAAAATTAAATCTGTATACAAAATGTAGAAAGCTCAGACTTAAAATACATATTTTTTGATGTTTTGTAAAAGCGAAATTTTATATTGCAAAATTTTGTTTTTGAAATACATCATATAATTCGAAAGGCGCATTATGAAAAAAAGATAGTTCTTACACATATTCATAGTTAAAATAAAAATGTATTGTTGCATCGCTAATAGAAAATTATATCATGATTACGCATCGGCCATTACCAAAGTTCATTATCAAACAGCTGAACATCATAGGCCCTACATTACCATTATCTAATTCTTTTCCTACTTTCTCAAAAAATTTAGATAAGTCTCATCTTCAATTTCCCTCAAATTATAAGAACAAAAACTTTCATTATCTACTTGTAATACATAAGCTACGTTTAAAAAAAATGAGTTTGGTGTAAGAAATATCTTGTCTTACCTCTCGACACCATCTTATTATGTTATTCTTTATTCTAACACCTTCTTTGCTTCGATATCACTTTTTTGGCACTATTACATAATTCTGTATAAAGATCCTATATCTTGCGCTTGTTGGCACCGGTGTAATCTAACATCAAAGGTAGATTCTTGTTGTTTTCAAGAAGCAATTAACATTTGTTCATGTTATTATCTCTAAAATAAGGCTCAAACTGGAAGCCTTTGCAGTAATTCAAAGGATCTCATTGGAATCCTAGTTTGAAGCAACGAACCGCGCAAAATATCCAGGGAGCTGGCCAGACAGTCAGAAGGTTCCGAATTCGAAGCCTGGCATCATGGGCATGGATGGTTGTGCTGTGTGTTGGTCGGTATTTGTCCGGTCGATTTCTAAGAAAACTGCAGATGTAATAACACATTTCCGGTTTGTTACTGTTAGTAATAAGTAATAACGTGTCGACATAGTCCAAAAGATACCAACATTTGCTAAAATAACAGTAATTATTTTAATATATTACCTACATATTATTTTTACAATTTGTGATAGTTGTTGAAACCGGAATTAGAGGACCGATATAATTTAGAAATAAATTCCATTTGTCACATTTTTTCACCTAGTAAAGATAAGTTATTTAAGTTATTTGGTTTTAGAGTAATTGTATTCCATAGCTACGACCATCAAAAGTAATTGGTCATATGTGTGTAGAATCAGTAGTAACCTTCAGATGTGAATTTCATTTTCACAGGAAGTAAGAAAAATGATGTTTATTTAGAAATGATCAATAAATGTTTGTTTATTCAAGGAGCATTTATTGATCATTTAAAAATGCAAGTTATAGAACTATTAATAAGTAAAGTGATTTTATCAAGACTATTATCAAACAATTCGTGTTTCGAAAAAATCTAACCTTTTTCAGTTCATTCCATACGTTTCTATTATGATATATGTATAAAACAATGATAAAAAGGACATAACTCAAAAACAGAAGATAAATACCTATAAGTTTTGTGTTTAGCTTCTTTGATAATCACAAAGAACCTCCCTTTTTCCCGATATCTCCATTCGTTTTTTGAGATACGAGGTTTAGGAAATATCATCAGTGTGCAAGATTAAGGGGCAGGGGGGAGTTTTTGTACTTAAGTTAATGGTGTACGCACCATGCTGAATTGGAATAGCCTTATGTAAAGAAAAGGTTAAGTCCACAAAAAGGTTTCCGTCTACGAAACTTCTTTCACTAAAATGCCGAAAGAAAGAAGTTGGAAGGGAAATTCTCCAATTCCCTTGTTTTTGTACTTAAGTTAATGGTGTAGGGGCCATGTCCCAGATTTTTAATCTTTTTTCCCTAAAAGGAGGGTGTTGGGTGATGATTTGCTTATGAATGATAAAATAAGGAAAGGGGAGATAAGTGCCCGGGGTTTTTCCTTTATTTTCATATTGTTTTCTTTTGAATAACTTTTAAGGGGTGTGTGATTTAATATGGGTGAAGGTAGCGGAGAGATTTGTTTGGCGTTGAAAATGGGAGGGTGTGATTTTCTGTTAGAAGTGGATTCAATAGTGTCTTAAATGAAAGTGGGATGGTTTTATAAAAACTATGATATTTTTTTATGAAGGATTTTGGAAGTTTAACTAATTATCATTTACTTTTAGAAGTTTGAAAAAATTGAGTTTTTTATATATTTTTTAAAGTTAAAAATGGTAATGGAACTAGAACAATTGGTAAAATTTTCTTCCCGTCGTTTTTTCACAGATATTCAAAATATTAAAAAAGGGATTGCACAGTAATCCACTCTTGGATAACAGCACGTCCGTGTCAATGATGGCTTAATAGGTATCTAAGGTAACATAATCGGTTATCTCCACTTCAGACTTCCATTATTCCAACCCGGACTTATGTTTCAATTTGAGGACTTGCAGATATATTTTTTTTAAATTTTAAGAATAACAAGCATACAAGTCTGGTGGCTGGTCTTCGGCCAATTCAATCTTTTATCTTCTGGAGTTGAAAAAACGAACACGATATTTTGGGATGTTTACTGGAGATTCATGGTCGAACTAGCCACTGGGCTTGGATTATCCCTAGTAATATGCAACTTATGTTTAATTTTACACAAACGGAGGTTTGCACAACCTGATGGGTCTTCTTGGACAAAAATTATAATTTAACATGGAGTCTTGGAAGCCAAAGTCTGTAAGGCGCTGACCTTGCATTCAAAATGTCCCACGTTCAAGCCCTGACATTGCCAAACCAACTGCCGACATATAAGCGGTCTGTGCAGCCAAAAGGTTAATCGAATAATACCCCGCGTAGAAGGTGTGAACGTTAAAAATACTCCAAAGTCCTGAAGCCGAGTACGATATGTCGCCCTTAAAAAATTCGTTTTGTGCCTACTCAGGTGTCACCATCGTCATTTGATTGTGGTTCTAAATTATGAGGCCCGTTGTCAATAGCTCTCGTGTAGCTCTATTGTAACAATATTCAACGTGCACTGTTAAAAAGTTTGGTAAACGATTGCATAGAAGAGATAATACTGGAACTTTCTAGCTACCATCACTACAGTATTTTTAGCGTGAGTTAACCAACTTTGTGGAAAAATCACAACTCTGATGCAATAACCCTCGTGTTGCTCTAGTGCCACGATAATTCAAAACTAACCTAACCACAACTTTAATACGTCGCAAAAGTGGTCAATCTACGCTCAAATAGTGGTGGAAGCTAAAAAGTTTACAGTATTCCGGGGTAAATCTTGCCAAACTTTTTAACTGTGCAATCATAAGTAAGTAATATCTTGGTAAACACATAAAATGCATACTTCATAGAAATAAGCTCTATTCAAGCCTATATAGCTGTACAATTGCAGCTGTACAATAAAAACACCGAACCTTCTCCCTTGTCATAACTCACACTTATCAGGCACAACCTCGAACATTTCCGTGACACTCCCATAAATACTCCTCCAAATATCTCTCCCATCCCGGCAATAATTGAAGAATTCAGATTTCATCTTGCCTCAAAATACCCGGGTAAAAGAACAAGGGGTAAGAAAAAAACGGTCACGCAATATCGGGGATAGATTTTGGCCAAGCATCAACTTCGGTACTTACATCATAAATTAAATCACCCGAGGAACACTTTTTACAAGATGCTGCGTTCCCATCACCCTCTAGATGAAGGGAGCAATCTTGAAAGTCAGTTTCATGTCTAACCTTTTAACCCGAGCGAAGTAATCATTATTTGAATTTTTAATGGTTTTTCTTCATCTATCTCTCTACAGATTGATATACTTGTAACTTATATAAAACAGGAATTGCGGAGCCTAGAAGCTAAGTAGTATAGCTGTAGCTTTTTAGTAATTGAGTGAAGGGCACTAAATAGTTTCTATATGGAGTCAAATAGTGTTGCGGTAAAGGGATACAAGAGAATCACTGTACCACAACAACACACTCCTTGAGAGATAACTCATTTTTCACGTTATCAATGCGTAGTCACTAGCAACCCTTGGCTTCTAAGCTTCTCAATTTATACGGGATAATTTGGTTTGGTTGAATAACGTCGTAGCAGATTTTTTCGAGGGCTAGTGGAGACAGACCTTCAAATTTTGAGCCGCGGTCAAGTTTTGAGTTCCTTTAGTTAACTTTTTACTTGAGGTAAATGGGATATTAAATACGGACATTTACGATTTTGGCTCAAAGTTAAAGTGACGAGGTCGGCACCTGAGCGCTTTCCAAATGCAAACTAAGATCAGAATTTTATCTGACAATAAGAAAATTATTAGAGTGATTTATAAATGATAGCATCCTCTTCGTGGAGATTTTTAATAATTTATTCCATATATTGTATTTGATGCAAGCACCTTAGGGTATGACAGCCGACGGCTTGACATCTGGAATCTCACTTACGTCTCATATGATTTTTATTAAAGGTCGGATATTATGTGACTGGAAAATAAGGACGGCTAGTTGAATTATGACGAATTCCTCTGGAACAACTACAAAGCTTTTCTTCTCAGCTTTTAAAATTATTATAGCAATAATAAAATGGAGTTATGTGTTATGAAATTGCTTGGTGTATGATTTCAATTCTCAAGGAGTTATACTTGATACTAACCAATTCATGCAATTCCATTTTAATGAACCAAAATTTTTCCCTTTCCATATTCTTCAATTGCATTTCTTTATTTAAAAAGTATTTCACTAAAAACGAAAGTAATATGAGTTAAATTTTTGTCAAACTGACATAGCAGTAGTATGGTAGTGCGTGTAAACCTTTGTCGATAAATTCTGATAAAGTTAAATTAAATTTTATATTAAATTCAATGGGTAAAGTTGGAAAAGCTACATATGTTTTTAATTAATAATATAAGTTTGGGTTTCATAATTGAATCTTTTGTAGAAAACTGTTGGAAGAAACTGACAATGTCCACTGATACTGCTTTCCACTTTTTCAAATCATTTATCTAATGCTTCTTTGGAAATTATTTTAAAACATGAACACCAAAATCGAGCATGACCAGTAACATAAAACTTAATACACTATTCCTAATAATTCCATTAAGTTATTAACCTAATAACATACATATATGAAGAATTGATTATTAAGTCTTGAGTAAAAATTTAATATTTTGAATAGCTATACATATGAAGCCTGGAAATTGTTTATTCGTACAGAAAATGGTCTTAGAACTAACTTGAGAAGTCATGGTAAAATTACTATCTTTCTTTTGTTTTTAGACAAACACAAATACAAAACTTTTGCCGACAAGGCATTTAAAAGTACAAATTTTTTCATTTATCAAAAGTATTTCAAGGAATTTTCTATAGAATTGTAAGAAAATGTTTAATTAAAAAGCAGTTCATAGATCAAGAAATGTTGACGAATTAAATACGTTCATCTACAATGAGTTTTTACTACTTTAAAAAAATAATAAATGGTTTTTACGCCTTGTTCAATGTCCCGCTGTAATATCCTACTAACTTTTACAGTAGAAATGAACCTTTCACCATTTGCATTTTATTGTTAAGGTTACCTCCCATTTAATACTTAAAACCAGTATACCAAGATCCATAGAACCTAGTCACGATAGGGTACACTTTAAGTAACCACTCTTTGACGTGCCTTAGTGTGAATCTTCCCGCCCCTTCCCATTGAAGCGCAGGTTTGACATATCGAAGGTACCGCCTGGACCATAAAAAGCCTGAAATAAAAGAATGGGTTGCGTGGATATTCTTAATAATGCCGCTGAAGAGATGACGGGGAAAGAATGCCTAGTAGGTAAAATATTACGGGTTTTTTTGGGGGACACTAAACATTTCTTTTGGACAATGACGCTACAAAGTTTTGATGGAAGGTACGTCTGTCAAACTAAAGATGTTACAATACAAAACAGAAATTGATTTGTTGTAAAGTATGTTACCCTTTAAGACCGGCTATCAGATGGCGCTGATTTAAATTTATGAGACTAAATTTTAGAGTTTTATCGAAAAAATGCCTTAAACAGCATCAATGCCAGCAACTCCTTAAAATCAAAGTCATTTTTTTTATACAAATAACGAATTTTACAAGACAGCTGCTTCGGTATTGATATTTTTGAAAAGCTTGAACATTCTCTTTTATACCCGCACGATCGTGATAGCTCGGTCTTAAAGGGATAATTGGCTTGCTTCGGGAAATCATAAATGAGTGAGAACCAAAACTCTTTAAACCGAAAGCAGTATAATTTTCAAGATCAAGCTGGCGAATTTCCTTTAATATTAAAAACAATTTATCTGGAGGACAATACATTAATGTAAAGGAAAGCCTCACAAAATATGAGAAAATAGTTTCCATGTAGAAATGGGTTATCTTACACTTTTGAAGGAGACTTTATCATGAGATCTGTCTGTGATTTTTCTTCTTGCAATTCTTCAAATAATACGTTGGGTATACAAATATAACTTGTAATATCAAGAAATTCGCATTTTGTCTCTTCATTTAAGATTAATGCTTAAGATTACCTTAAAGACATGTAATTCAATTAAGCATATAACTTCTTTAAATGCTCTTTATACTGCAATTCCTATTTTAAGTCGGTGCAATTTCTTCTTTAAACTCAAATAAAATACTTCCGATTTAAACATTATCACTACATTTTCCATTCCACCCAATCTGTTTGAGCCTAAACCATCAGTAACAAGCTCCCATCCAGTTGTCTTCACACATAATATAACTGTTATGGGAAAGTGCATTAAATTTTTACCACCACAAAGATGGTGGGAGGCTTTAAGCGAAGATTTGGCAACAGATTCCTTTCAAAAGGTCTTCTTTTCTCCACAGCACTGGCTTCAGTCCAGGTTAGGCCCAGGGCGCGGTCACTAGCTAAAGAGTAATGTCAGCCGGTCTATTTTAGATTGGATGGTTATGATGGAAAAACACAGTCTTACACTTAAAAGATAAAAAAAAGATAGAAATTTTAAACTTGCTGTTCCGTGATCCTGTAATCAACTTCTATAATCAACTGTCAGAGAGGGACTTGTTTCAGAGCTCTGGATGTTGCGTTGGCCATCGTTCATTCTTTTGAATAATTCGGAGCCATTCTTGTTGATGATTGGATGGGGTACTTTAAAGATTATTTTATCGGAAACTGCCGTGATCCAAATGATGATTTATTAATAGAATTTTATAGCCTACTTCCATTTTTTTAAAATTGAAGAATTCAAGACACTGAAACATTGTTATTGAAAATGTGTAGACATTCGCCAAAACATCCGTCTGCATGAAATTTCCATTCTGATTTTCTAATTTTAAATTTTTCTAATTTTACATTTTGTTTGAAAGTTCTCCGTATACCTCCATTCTCCAGCATATCTTCCTTTTATGCTTTTTGTCTGATTCTTTGTAGGTCCGTCTGTCTGTTCGTCCATTTATATTTCCATATATATTTTAACATGCGTTATAACCGTTCGATTTTAACTTATTTTGTTTGAAAGGTATGATCTTGTCTCATCATAAGACATCTTACGACTCCCTTACATACTTTTTTCATCTGTTTATACGTACTTTGTGTATTTCTTCAGTAACATGAAAGTAGGATTTTTTGTTGTTTTATAACTCCTTTATAAATTTCGCTTATTGAAGCAAAGAGAAACTGTCAACATTTAATCAAATTCAATTTATTGATTTATTTAGCAATATATAAATATTTGGATTAACACGAACATTATTCATGTTATGATTAATAACTAAAAACATTATAGTCACTAAATATTCTTCCGTTAAAGTGTTTTCAAAGTGACTGTAATTTTTATTAAAATAGGAAATATTTGGTAACCAATGATATATAACGTATTAATTAAATTTAAAATTCAAAATTATTATATAGGTATATTGAATGTTTTCATCTATGGGGGATTATTGATAAAATGATATAGGGGTTGGCTAATTCCTTATCCTCAAAGAGTTTAAAACGACTTTTACGACAATGTAAATGTTTGAAACAATTATTACAAAAACATATGAATAAACCCACTATTAGCAACTCTGTGTTTTGCCTTTTTTCTTTTGTTTTGCGTGCAAACGCTAAATAAGAACACTTTGTTGCGCTCGAATACCAGTTTTCTAATAAAAAAGCACATCAATATGCTAATTTCTGATATTTACGGAAAATCAGTGGTACCTTTTTTACTGCAATCGTACAATTTACGTGCTAGAAAAACTTGTCATTGTTGATTCAAGAATGAATTAAAAATACTCTTCCTATGTTCACAGCTCATTTTTTTTAACATTCTTTTTCTACTAAGTTTTAGTATTTTTTCGTGACACCTTTTATGGTTAAGGCACGCTTCATTTAAGAAATGCTGATGAGCTTGTAAAATTATTCATGGATTTTTTCGCGCCTTTAAATTTTCTTATAAATATTCGTGTATTGTGTTGAATGCCGAAAAATAGCTTTTGCGTGTGACACTAAAATTCTTTACTAAATTCTTCCTTGAAAATTCTTTCATGAACTATTTTCTTGTAATTTTTAGATGTAAGTGCTTTTCTTTTTGGAATATAATTAAATATACCAATCAAATGTTTTAATTGTATATTTTGTACTGAAATTAAAGTACCTGGGTTTTATTTTTATTATAGTTTTTAAATGGTCAACCAATATATATTAGATAAAATAATCTCAAATTACTTCATTAGTATAAATCTTTTAAGTAATGAATGTGTAGTTGACATTTAAACTTTTTTTTTATTTCGAATTGTATTAGCACTGTAAAAATAACTTTAAAAGAAAGAATTATTTTTTTAGATACATTTTATGTATATGACTGGGAAAAGAATATGAGAAAAAAATCCCCACATGACCAAATTTGATCTAAGTTTCAATAAATTATGTTTTTTGTATTCTTCTTTGGTTCATATCAACCAACCAAATATATTAGATAAATTAATCTTAAGTTACTCCATTAGCATTAAACTTTCAAGTAATAAAGTATAATTGACATTTAAACATTTTAAAATGTAATTTCGAATTATATTAGCTCTGTCAAAATAATTTAAAATGAAAATAAAAATATATATTTAATTTTTTTTTCACGATACAGTTTATGTTGATGACTGGGCAGAGAAGACGAGAAAGAAATCCCCACATTACCAAACTTGATCTAAGTTTTTATTTTTCTAATCTTAGCTTGCTTTACTTCGTGTGTTCTAATGTTTCAATAAATTGTGTTTTGTATTCTTCGTTGTTTTATACTAATCAACAAAAACAGTCGAACTCCATAAACTTGATGGTAGCCTAGGGTACACAATTAAGTAGTTAACTATTGTTTTGCGGTAAAGAATTGCACCAAATTTGTTACATGAATAAATGAAGGAATTAGCTGCAAAAATCCTATTCTTCAAAGTACAACTAAGATAGAGGATCTGTCACGTCATTAGCGACTTTTGTCAGTCATAAATTGAAGTGATTTTTTTTTAAAACGGGGCTGCTATATTGGTGGTCAAACCTTTACAGACGCGGCATTATCCCCAGAACTGAGAACCATTTATTTAAGTGAACGTACACGACAATAAACATACCGAATCCCCTATCTTATTTACACTTTGGATAATGTAAGTTTTGCAACTGCACCCTTCAACTGACCACTTCATTCAAAAAGTGTTCTCGTAGGATCCAATTCCAGTTTCTAACTGCCTGCAATCACTGCCTTCCGACATCCATCCATCAAAGCCCACTGTCCGGTTATGAAATTCACTTATAATCTGTTGAGGCGATATTTGTCGGCGATAGAGGCGCTATTGAGCACCCAACCCATTTCCGAATATTAATTACATTCCTAATTATCTCCACATTGTAGGGGAAGGGGGGGGGGGTAATTAGGAACCTTGTTGCTCTCAATCAATTCATTCGGGGGGCATAAGAAGAAGATTATTGTGCCACGGTATTGTTGCTGTGGACAGCAATCAATTGTCGGATAACAGTTTGCCGCAGTTACGTCCTAACGGGTATCTGTTGGGTGGTGATGGAGAGGGGTTGCTGGGTTGATGTATGAATCTCTTATTTGGCACACATTTAGTGTTTCAAACATTTCAACTGATGATTTGGTTGCGTGGCTGTGGAGCCCAGTCGAGAGGCGCATGCCTTGCATGCGAAAGGTCTCATATTCGAGCGTTTCTATAATAACTGCCGATCTGTAAATAGTCTGTGCATCGGGGCCCGGATGGCCGAGTGGTTTGGACCATTACGCTAGCAGTCTGCGCGCTGTAACGGGTGCGGTTCGATTCCTCCTTCGCCCGGTGTACTTCCTTTCTCTGTGAAAGTAAAATTCTTTCTGTGTATCTATTCTTCTTATCTATTCTTCTTGTACTTGACGAGGCTTATAAGCGGGTCTCTGATCAAGCACACACGGAATATATATGTCCCTATCCTACCCTACCATAGTCTGTGCATCTAAAAAGTCCGACGAATAATTTCCCGAGTGTTCGCTAAATATGCTTTATCAATAATTTTGTAGAGTATGTATGCTACGAACAGCAAAAAAAAAAATGATTCGAAGCTTCTCTACTACAGTGATTGCAGGGTATCAATGTCAAACGCAGAAATAAGCAGTATTAGATCGGTCTGCCAGTGCTTCCATGCACATATTGATGTGAGGAAGGGAAAGAAGGGGATCGTCCATTTATCCCAAAGATCCACACTAGAAAGTAAGCATCAGCTAAATAGCCTGAAATAAATTAGTCTTAATAGGGCTTATTTAATATACAAAATAAAATAAAAACATCCTATCAAAACCATTCTGGACCTAGTTAGTCGAATTAATGGGCGTTTCTTTCACCCACTCCTGAAAACCTACAAAAATTATCTATAAAGCCAAAATTCCGAAATGTTGGCTAAATTAACCGTATGTGAGTATCTCTAGGTTTAAACTATATTAGAACTTTTTCTTTCAAATTAAATCTCCTCAATTGCTCTACCTTTTACTTCATAATGGAAATGTGGGGTTATATAGATGAATAAGAAAATTCTAGGTTGCCTTTTTCTCCTCCTCTAGTTGATTGTTGTGGAAACGGCATTGCTGAAATCCATGTGGTGGTCGTCTTTCTGCTGTGGGTAAATCAACTGATATAGAAACTATTTCGTAGATTAGACTATATAAAATATTGCCACAATTCTCGTTATTAGCTAAAAAGTCGCTAAATTGGCTCAATATCATGAATATCGCCAAGCCACACATTTTTAATCTGTTTACCAACCATTTTCATCGTCCCACGTGTACAGGACCCTGTGTAAATGTTCCCTCAGACAGATAAGGGCAGCCGCCTCTGCTGGATCGCGTGTGTACCTCATAATCTGCTTAATCGCTTATTTTCATTTTCTTTTGGCTTTCTTTTTCCTGCCAGATTTCGCCGGAGTCTCGATAGGTTCCATCGCCCTGTTCCGGAATCTATTTGCTGATTAGAGCCGACGCGATGATTCAATGTCAGGATGGCAGAAATGGCTGTTGATACCTCATTGTGTTGATTTGACAAAGCTGTAATAAGCAGTTTCTTCATAAAGGAATTCAATAATATTTGTGCAGAGCTGTTAAAATGGATCCCTATAGCAATACACTACGAGTAGACCATGTGTTAAACCGAGTTTATGAATCGCCTTAGAGGGAGGGAAAATCTCATAGACCTAATGCATTAATTTTGAGATCTTAACTTCTGTTAAACTAATTTTGTGTGATGTTAGTTCTTTTTTACCATGTGTGTGATAGTCATCATGTCAGCTAAATAAAACGAATTTGAAGGAAAAAGTCATCTGATGCTGCAAAATATTCTACAATAAAATAAAAAATTTTAAAAATATTCTACAGTTGACGGCAATATTTTAAAACTTTATCACTTAATAATTAAAAACAACCGAAAGATATTTTCCTTTTAACCTTTTTTTTTATTTTGTTGTAGGACAATTCCCATGCCTAGTTTTAAAATGTTAAGACAAGAAGTTCGTAAAGAACTAAAAAAGCCTACTTTCCTGTTACTTAAATACTTACTGAAGTTCTAATCGGGAAAAAACTAGGTTTCTAACAGTAAATATCATCAACAGCCGTTTCTACACTAGATTTATACATATTAGAAAAAAAAATCGAAACACAGCATCCAGCTAATAATTTAAACTTCTAAAAGCCAAAATCAACTATTTTCCTTAATATTATTTCGCAAATCAATTAAACATTATTTATCGTCTGCTCGCGATTTATTTGTAGTTCGAGGAATAATTAAATATTTATTAATAACAAAAGTAATGAAACTCCAAACTGCATTTAAAAAATAAGAAATGTAAATTAAAACTTAGCATAATTGTATGCAAAAGTATGCCTTGCCGCTTTCTTGTTAGATAATTAATGAATAATCAAGGAATCAAATTGTGCTACATTTTATGACGTCATTCCAAACTGATTCATGAAAATATTATTTTGCTTCAAATATGTTTAAATAAATAAAGTTTCTCATGCCATTGTTGCCATTGTTGATTTGGCAACAGTGATTTAAATGACTCAAAATTGAATTTCAATGCTAATTCAATGGGAAATTCGCCGACAGATAGTAGATTTCTGTCCGTCCGGACGTACAGACAGACATACGGACAAAAAGTATGAAAGTTGGGTATCTCAGGTCATAGCTTTCTAACAAAAAAAGAATTTTTAAGATCCGATGGATAGAACCGATTTTGGGAGGGGGGTACGGACAGACAGACAGACAGACAGACAGACGGACAGACAGACAGACAGACGGACAGACAGACAGACAGACAGACGGAAAGACAGACAGACATAAGAACAGACAGACAGATGGACATCAACCGCATTTCAATACCTACAGTGACTTAAATGACTCAAAATTGAATTTCAATGCTAACTCAATGGGAAATTCGCCGACAGATAGCAGATTTATGTCCGTCCGGACGTACAGACAGACGGACAAAAAGTATGAAAGTTGGGTATCTGAGGTCATAGCTTTCTAACAAAAAAAGATTTTTAAGATCCGATGATTAGAACCGATTTTGGAAGGGGGTACAGACAGACAGACAAACGGACAGACAGGCGGACAGACAGACGAACAGACAGACATACGAACAGACAGACAGATGGACAGACAGACAGTTGGACATCAACCGCATTTCAATACCTACAGTGATTTAAATGACTCAAAATTGAATTTCAATGCTAATTCAATGGGAAATTCGCCGACAGATAGTAGATTTATGTCCGTCCGGACGTACAGACAGACGGACAAAAAGTATGAAAGTTGGGTATCTGAGATTATAGCTTTCTAACAAAAAAAGAAATTTTAAGATCCGATGATTAGAACCGATTTTGGAAGGGGGGTACGGACGGACAGACGGACAGACGGACAGACGGACATCGACCGCATGTCAATACCTACTTTTTCATTTTTTTAATTCTTTCGAATTAAAAAATAAAGCAATAGAATAATTAAAAGCAATAGATTAGCAGAAGTTGGGATTTTAAAACTAGCTCTAACATTGGCTACGTAGGTCTTCCCTCTAAAAGAAATTGATGTAGTACCCATTTCAACGACGTATTTCAATCTGACTGGGTAATTGTACACTCTTAAAACAAAAGAGTAAAATCCACTCTTATAGAGGAAGTGCATTTTCGGCACCAAAAAGGAGTGAAAATTAATTCAGACTGAGTTAAAACCGCTCGTTTTAAGAGTGTAGGACGTAGATAGTTTTCTTTTATTTCTTTTACCCACTCCGCAAAAAGAGTGAAATCCACTCCTATAGGGGAAGTGCATTTTCGGCACGGAAAGGAGTGGAAATTAACTCAGACTGAGTTAAAACCGCTCGCTTGTTTTAAGAGTGTAACCTTTACTTTGAGTGTGGCTTCTAAGTATAAGTTTATAATTAACCTATGTTTAAAGCAAGAATGGTATCCTAGTATGAATGTTGGATTTATGAAACCTGGAATTTGAAGAGTTATCTTATAGGCCTGCCACGCAGCTCAGATGTGAGTTATTTATGCTTTGCCAAAGAAGTTTTTATAAAACTTTAATAACATATTTGCTGCAAGAATTAAATTCATCATCAACAAAGCCATTCAACGGAAATATTATTTTCAAAGCATTTCGATAAAAAAAACCCAATGGGTTTTGTCAGTTGGAATGTTTTAAAAGTAATGGTATAATCTGTTGTGTGGGGATAGGGGCTTTTAATCGCTTTTGCGCTCTTGATTAATTGGTTTAAAAGTTCCTTCCGATGAAGGGTTCAGATTTTATTTGATAATGCTGTTTATTAATTTAAGAATGAGTTTTCTCTGAATTTTTCTCTGAATTCGAATAGAGTATCGTTACAGATAAATAAAGATTTTGTTTAATTAGCAGTAAAAGTTGGGAAAGGAGATTAAAAAAAAAGCACGTAATACAACATAATTAAAAATAAGGTAAAACAATGAACTTCTAGAAACTAATACAACTGCTTTTAAATTACTAAAGTGGTTATGCCATGTTGCTTCCTCAATAAACTATTGAAATTTAATTTTTTAACAATTCTAGTTTAACACCTTATTATTAATACTAAATGTTGAATGCTTACATTTTCAAAAATTCTCATCATTGGATATTCTGATTATAAAAATATTTAAAAAAAATAAAATCCAATCTTGTGTTTTTAAAATAAAACAAGGAAAGAAATCGAAGACAAACAAATCAACGTAAAAAGAAAAGAGAAAACGTCTCCCAAACTCTAGTTAAAAAATCCTCACTGAATTTCGCCGAATATATTAACAATAAAGAATTGTCTCGCTCGGTTAGCCAATAAACTAGAAGGTGGTGGATTAAAAGTGGGATTGGATTCTAAGAAAACGAGTGCGATTATTCCTAAAATGAATCTCTAAATGTAAAAGAGATATCAAGTTCACTGGAAGACTTCCGCTCACGTTTCTTTCTGCTCTAAAACGTTACAAAGATTAATCCGTATAGGGAAAATCTCCTGTGAGCATGATCCTTTATTATATTTAATTGTCTTGGGAAGGTTTGACGTCGAGGTTGCCAGAACTTTAGTCTAAATTCAAGACAATGCGGTATAAATTCGCCAAAGCCTGAAAGTTGGAAATATAAATGCCTGCAATTATTAATAAAATATTTTTGTGTGCAAAAATTGCTCTACATGCTTTGAATAATGCGAGGAGCTTCAATAATAAACTGCATTATTTTAAAATTATTTGTTTATTTTCTTACATTTCACTCGGTAGAAAATGTTAACGTGGTAGTAAATAGTTAGTTACACATAGAAAATATGACATAAGTGTGTAACAAATTAAAATGGTGTATTTTTAAAAAAAATACAGTTTAAAATTACAAATCACCAAAACACACCGATAAAAACTGTCTAATTTCAGCGAACATAAAATACTAGTGCACCGTAGAAAAACTAGTTATTGTTAATTGTTAATTAATATGATTTCTCTTCATATCTATAACAAAGTGCATTTTCACAGCAAAATTTACTATTAGACCAATAACATATTTTTAATTTTTTTACCAATATCTAATATTTTCAAGTGTAAAAATTAACTTTTTTTAATTGTTATAGATAGTTAAAAAAAACTAATTAACTAGGGTTTAAAACGTATACACCCGTCTAGAGAATAACAGTTTTTATAAGTCAGATGATTAAAAAAATTACGTTTGAAACTTTTCTTGATTTAAGAAAAAGATATTTTAAAATAGTTTAAAAGAATTTGCGATGAAATTAATTGCCTTAAAATATTTTTTATTGTTTTAGAATTTTAAACTAAAATCGTGTATTGTGAAAATGAATTTCCCATTGCCCATGAACTTTTGCCCATTGGACATGAAGGGCTTAATTGATGATAACTCGCCAAATAAGGAAGTTTTTTTTTCTGGAAAAAGAAGTGCCATTTTTAGCTAAGTGGTGGGTGGGGAAAAGGGGTTTGTGAAAAAATAAAAAATGAATGCAGCAGTGAAAAATAAAATAAAATAAGCAAGTTGTACTCAAAACCGGATAAAGGAATTTAAAAGAAAAATAGATTTGAGAAGGGTTAAAGGATTAAAATTATATATTTTGTGAGGATTAGTTTAAGAAATATTCTGAGTTGTTTCATTCAGAGTTTGAATAATATATTATCCCTATAAGCATTAAAACATTAATATGGTATAACGGTTAATATTTCTTTGAAAACGGCTTTACACATTAAAATGCCAAAATTTTAAATTACAAATAAAGTTATTAAGTTGAACTCGAAACCGGGGGATGGAATTTAAAAGGTAAATGGGTTATTCAAAACAATTCAGTTGAAGGGCAAATAATAAAAAAATGAGAAGCAAATATCTAAATTATGATTTCTTTTCCAGATCAGATTTCTCAAAAAAATAATAATAAATACGAGTACATTAATTTTATATCTCTAACATCTCATATTAGGTAGTTGTGCCACGGTATGCTAAAAATATTTGGAAGCATTCAAACTTTACACAATTTTTTTTTAATTATGCACGTAAATATAACAAAAGAAAAAAGTAACACATAATAATGAAAGAAACACATTCAGCATAGTAAAAGGTTTTGGTTGAATTAACATTCCATTTAGAACTACACATAGTCAAGACATAACTTACAAAATATGAAAATCGTTTCTTTTATTAAATTAACCATCTGTGGGATAAAAACATATAAACCCGGCACAGGTTTTCGAGTAACACACATTTTTAAAATTTATGAAATTTATAGTATTTAGGAGTCATTTATAATTATGTACTATTAAAACATATTTAAAAAAATTAAAGGAAATATTTTTCAATAAAGAATTTAATATAGACCGAGAGCCCACGGCCCCCAGACCTATGTCATTTTCTAAAGGATGAAATGTATTGGATTAGGTTCGGTTTTCATTTACTTTTAGTATATGCATACCCGCTAGAGTGAACCGACGGCCAATTTACAGGTATCGCGTGCAAAAAGTACGTAAATTATAAGTTAACTTAAGTCATTTTCTAAAGGCTGATTTTTACGTATTTTTTAGAAAATAATGTTAAAAGTTAATAATAAATTTCCCAGACACTTTCCGTCGGCCGAAACTTTTCCCAGACGCTTCAAACGTCTTTATCAAGTTCAGACTTTGTCCCACGCATCTGGCGGCGTGAGATGGCGCTACAATAGTCCTCGGACGACAAGAAGGGGAAGTTAAGCAAAAAAGAACTATGTGTGTATTGGAGATGTGGTTGGTTGGTTGGTCGATTGACATATATTTCGGTTTGTGTGCTTAATCATTGGAGATGTGAAAATGTTGTAAGCTAAAGACAGCTATGGTAACTTGTTTATTAATTTATTTTCTAACTAAACGAATATTTAATTAAATCTAAATGATATTCTTTCTTAACCAACCAACCACATCTCCAATACACACATAGTTCTTTTTTGCTTAACTTCCCCTTCTTGTCGTCCGAGGACTATTGTAGCGCCATCTCACGCCGCCAGATGCGTGGGACAATGTCTGAACTTGATAAAGACGTTTGAAGCGTCTGGGAAAAGTTTCGGCCGACGGAAAGTGCCTGGGAAATTTATTATTAACTTTTAACATTATTTTCTAAAACATACGTAAAAATCAGCCTTTAGAAAATGACTTAAGTTAACTTATAATTTACCTACTTTTTGCACCCGATACCTGTAAATTGTCCGTCGGTTCCCTCTAGCGGATATGCATATACTAAAAGTAAATGAAAACCGAACCTAATCCAAAACATTTCATCCTTTAAAAAATGACTTAGGTCTGGGGTCCCTGGGCTCTCGCTCTAAAAAGTTATATCTTTCAGTGAAAAAAATTACTCTCAGTCAGTTTGCTTACCCCTCAAAATTTAATTTTTCAAAGTCCATACGAATTAATACGAAGAAATCTCCACCAACTTACATGCATCATTCTGAGATTACTCTGAATCCAAATTGACCTTTTAAATATTTTTTAATTAAATAAAAAATTTGCTTATTTGCTTTGCTTTGTGTCGCAAACAAATTGCTTTAAAATCATTAAAAAGCATAGCAAAAATGTCTAGTCCATGAGAATTGTTCAATCTTTTCTCCGTTTTTTTTATTTTAATAACTGCAAACTCCTTCAAAGTGAACACATACTCGTTTGTGTCATCCGTGTTTTTCATTTCCAACCAGACTTGTCATCCCGCAATCCCTCTTCACATTCCATCACGCCATCGAGCACGGACCACTGACTCTTTTGCATCCCCCCCACTCCTGGGGATTGCCCATTTTCCTTTTCATTCGCAAACGACTTATTTTTTCTCACACCCCTGCACTCGCGTCTGCAAAAAAAGTAACACTTTAAAGTATAGCAGCGAAAGGAAGTTTTTTTTGTCTATAATAGATATAGGATTTTTTTTTGGAGCTGGAATTTTCTTTTGGAGTCACTTTGCATGTGCGAAATGGACATGCTGGCTTTATGAAGTTGAAAAAGTAGAATTAATTTTTATAAATTACTGACACAAGTGACTCTTTTGTGCAATATGAACTAAAGAGATATTATTTTAAAGAATATTATGAATATTTGTTTTTCATTAATAAACTGTATGTATGTAACCGAGAAGCTCAGACCGTAGTGTTTGGTTTGAATGTTTCCGACTGTCTATTTTTAGCCACTCGATTAACTTTATTAGTGCTTTAACGAAGCTAAATGTGTCTCGTATTATCAAACTACGGTCAAGTCATGAGGTAAACCACAGTCACGAGCTAGAACCAAAGAAACTTCGTATCGTGTGATGACGCCAATGGCATATCTACAGATTTAACGAACCTATGATTTTTTTTTACCAGAGCGAATCTGTTTATAGTAAAGCTATGTTTTCAACCGGGTACATTCCCGCATAGGTTGCCCATTGGCAACAACATTCGCCTAGCAATGTATCATGTGCTCTCTGTTGTAACATCCAAGAAGAAAACAAAAGGAAAGCCATGGTCCTAAACAAAAATTAGGCTGTAATGCGACATATTTTATATACAACCAACTACACGCTTTCGGCAATCCGACGGGTTTTAGGCGGTTCCGAATGCTCCGGATCAAAGAGTCCTATAGTAGGGTAGAGGAACGACTCGTACTGAGCTGCCATCGGCAGCCATGGCTCACTACGGAGCCCAAATAGAGTGGCAAAAGTGCTAGTTAATTCATAATTTTGATACTGAGAAAGGAAGTCCACCCAGGGCAAAGGCGAGAATCGAACCCGCACCCATTACAGCGCACGGACTGCTAGCGTTATGGCCTGCGATCCAAACCACTCGGCCATCGGGCCCCACATGCCACCCTATATTGTCTCCGTGTTGGTCCATGGTGCGGTTGGTAGGTTCAGTCTCTACCCTACTATAGAACTCTTTGGACGAAGGTTTATAAGCGGGTCTCTGATCAAGTACACAAACCCGAATATATATGTACCAAGCAACCAATAGGTTTTAATTTTACTTTTCTTCACATTTTATTTTCAGGTTGGTTGGTTGGTTGGTAGACATATATATTCAGGTTTGTGTGCTTGGTCAGCGACCCGCTTATAAACCTTCGTCAAGTAAGACAGACTAACAGACAACACACACACACACATAAGTGGATCCATCTAATTTTTAGAGACAGAGGCCAACTAGAGGATCCCCAGAATTGGCTTGTCACCCCCAGAGGTATTGATTTGGTATGGGAACTTAGAGGACTTTCGGACCCAACAGATTTAACGAGCACGTACTCCGCATATACTCGGTAGGTCTTCAGTGGTACCGGGACTCGATCGCAGGACCTTCCGATCCCGAGACCGAGACGCTGACCACTAGGTTCACTACGGCCCCTATTTTCAGGTACAACATTGCTATTTAGAGATATAATTCACTTCAATAGAAAAGTCTTTAACAAGTTAAGTACTGGGTATGCTCATATAGTTTTTAAAATATAAGTATGGTTTTTCATTCTCGTAAGACTGTTATTGATGAGTTGAAGTTATTAATTTTTATATGTCATTTTTTAAAGGTGGTATTATGCATGCAAATGCCACAACGTGCATAGAATTAAGGGGAGACAAATTGCGTTTTTTGAAGGGGTGCGGTCGTATTTTCTTATGAAAAGTAGGGTGCGGCCGGGATACTTTTTTGTATGCATCACTAAATACTTGGATGGCCGCTCCTTTTTTGCAAGCGTATGAAATTTATGGGGTTGGAACACGGTTTTACTAGAGCTGTAAAATTGGAAAGATGGATTAGTTAAGGGAATAAATTTCACTTTCTAAGCAAATGGAAAACAATTTAAACTTATTTTTAATTCATTGGATATTTATACTTATCATTTTAACTCATTTATTTAATTTGCCAAAATTGTTTTAATTTATTAATTTTTTTAATAGACTCTACAAACTAATTTTTTTTTGTAAAATAAGAAAATTTAAGGTCTCTCGACATTTTTAATAGCAACTTTTATGCGGCCAGGATTTGTAAATATCCCACTGTTCACTGGTATTGAATATAGCATTATCTAATGTTCTAACATTTGTCAATCGACCTTTTTTTACAAGCTAAATAAATTTTAAAAAATGGGTAAAATCTAGATGATATTTACATGAATAAGTAGAATAATTTCATATTTTTACATTAAAATATTTTTAAATCTAGGAATTCAGTTGCAGTAAATTAATGGATATTAATATTTTAAAGTAAAAACAAAAACATTTTTTTAAAAAAAGTAGTTACTTCTTCTTATCCCCCTGGGCCAGGCATCCCTAGACCAGGTCCATAAGATCGAGCCGCTACAATTTGATCCCATATAATATCTCCCTCTCCCATCAGCTGCCCCAATGAGGCAACTCAGGATGTGAGAGGGAGATGCAGGAGGCTCCGCAATGGCAAGGATCATAGCTTTTAACTCCCGCCCCGAATCTAAGACTTTTCATGTGACCTGTTCTAAGCCTTGACAAGGCTGTCTGGATAGGTCTTGGGCAGGAGGCATGGAGTGACAAACCAGGGCCCTTAGCAGCATACCAGGGTATGTTTGGGGGGAATCCTCCAGGCTTCTTTGTTTTTGCCAAGAACAGGGAGTGTACCTCAGAAACCTGTAGCTTATCAGAAGGAGCATTAGGCAGTTCGCTGCCTTCTCTGGCCAGCAGATTGGCAACCTCGTTTCCATAAATACTCACATGGGAGGGAATCCACTGTAAACTTACAGTGCCGTGCTGAGCCAACAAGACCAATTTTGAGATAATGTCCTGCTCCAAGGTGTCAAAGACATGTGGCCATTCCCTCAAGTATTGCATGGAGCTTTTGGTGTCGGTCAAAATCCATAATTCAGGTTTTCCGGTGCCCAATGCGAAGTTCAAAGCCTCATTAATTACAATTAATTCTGATCTAAACACAGAGCTGTTGTCCGGGTTTCTGTAACGATGTATTTATTCCCCGTCACTTGTTCTCACAAAGATGCCGCTGCCCGTTCTACCTGAGGCAGATTTACTTCCGTCTTTATAAATTGTTGCTGCTTCAGGAGGGATATTATCAATAATCTCCAGAGTCAGCTGACGCAGTAACTCCGGATGTTCGTCCTGCTTGGTAGAAGAAGTTTTAAGATCATCAATAAACAATACATTACCGAATGAAGTAGTAGGTGTCAATAGATTAAAGGATGACGAGACTCAACTTGAATGTCTGTCAAACCACACTTCCACATTAAACCCAGAGGGCTATCCTTTTTCCGCCTCTGGTTATACGTCCAGTTTGATAAAAAATCTGCTGTTCTGTTAAATGGTCCTAAGCTTTTTAGTTTGGCAATATACATATCCAAAAATTTGCTTATCTTCTCATTGATAAGGGCTGGAGATCGAAGAGAACGACTTCATTTCGACAGCAGTTCCTTAGCCCGGTCGGGCTGCACTTAGTTGTATTCATTCTAATTTAGACAGATTAGTAGGTGCTGCAACTTGGTATATCTGGTATCCATACTCAAGAATTGGTCGGATAAGTGCTGTATAAGTGACCCTAAGTCTTTTAGCGTCTGCTTCTCAATCTCGTCCAGATATATATTTTAAGATCTGGAGCCTATTTCTACCCTTTTCAGACAGTCTTTGAATGTGCTTACTGCAATTGATTTCTGTATCCAGTGTGAATCCCAAATAAGTAGGGGTCTTGGTAAATTCCAGCAGTTGTCCTTTTAAGTAGATCATTGGGTGATAATTGAATAAATGCTTGTTAGTAGTGAAGAGGCAACTCAATGATTTAGCATTATTGAAGATCAATTTATGTTCCTCTACAAAATGTTGAATTGCTATTAAGCTAGTATTAATAGAGTGTTTTAGCCTGTTTATATCTGAGTCGTGGTCCCATACGACAACATCATCTGCAAACATACCTATTTGACAAGGTGGAAAAAAAGAAGTTATTTAAACAACGAAGTTAATACCCTTAAATGAAAAAAAAACTTAAATTTAATAATTTTTCTCTACAAAACTCTCACAATCCTTCTAACAACAAGCAAATGACCATAAACAAAGCAAGATCTCCACAGTAGCTTCGAACGAAAAACAAAACATGGGAAGACTTATGTAAGCGTAATTTGAATTAATTGCTGGCTTATTTTTATTCAAAAAGCAGACAAAACGCCGAGAAAGTGCATTGTTTAAAAGCGACTGCGGTGTTTCTTGAGAGCTACTTGTTTACGATTCAGACATTTCCTGCAAGAAGAAAGGAGTTCTGAATAGGGTTGCTAGACTAGTTAGAGCGCCAATTGAAAGAAAAAACCTGTTTATGGTATGAAATAATTATTTATATTAGCTTTCTAAACCCGGCGTTGCACGGGTTAACCTTTAATAACGGTAATTTGTTTTTGACATAGCATATAATAAAATGTTCGGTCTGTTCATTGGCGACTTTTGGCAGTATTTAAAATTTAACAACCCAAATGTGGTAATAATTCTACAATCAATAAATGAAATAAAACAATGTTAGTCAAATAACAATCCTACAAATTAAATCCTCTTGATTTTTCGTGTTTAGACTTAGTTTTTGCTCGCGCTAAAGTTTCTTTCAAATTGAAAATTAAAAGTTGAAATTGAATTCGTGTTAATTTTTTAACGGCTCTTCTTCTGGATTTTCATGTTTATCTACGGATGACGTCAAGCCCCTGTTTCGGCCCGGCCCATGTGTCTTCAAGCCCCAGTTTCGGTCTGTCACACTCAGGTGGATGACGTATTTTTGTAAATAATTATATTAATTAAAACATCGTAATCAAATATGAAAAAACTAAGCCTCAGGTGCACAAGTAGGTATTACAGGGAATCTATATTAAAAATTTCCAATTTTTTCGAGCAGTATAAGTAGGTCTTTCACGATCCAAAGACAAACAGACTCTTTCTCTTATTATTATAGATGGAGTTTTTTTTTGTTGATGCTTAATAAATTCACAAATCATTTCTGCCATCCGTTTCTGCCATCCGCCCGGCTATTTCCGTATTTAAACCACTAGTCTTTCTAACGATATGCATAAATTTCAAAATTTTATGAATGGTGAATTTTTATTGATATTCTACTTTATTTCACTTGAAAATGATTTAAAGATCATCTCCTCCAAATTAAACTTAGTTCTGATTTTCTAAACAAATATTAATTTACCAATATTTAATTTTAAAATTTCTGAGGAGAAAACAACTATACATTTTGCACTTTAAAGCCTATCTAGAAATGGCAAGAAATATTTAGTAGAATATATTTAAATAGTAACCGAATAAACATTACATTTTCAATCTGATTGATTGTAAATTTTCATTTATCCACAGATGCTTTAAAAGAACCAAACATTTCCCCCCGCTTTTTTTCCATCTATTCTCTCTCCGAAATTCTTATCGTTAAGATAAACAGATGTTCGGTCAAAAAACAAAAAAAAGGTATCTGATGCCATATCGTGTTTAATCTTAAAAGTAAGTTAAAAATATCTGAAAAATCAGAAGGTTGCAAGTATAGGTTGGCAAGTAAGAAAAATTAAGTTGAAAGAGTGTGCGGATAGGCGGACGGATTAAAAGACAGAAGGACAAACAAAATTGTAAAAAAAAGTGTCATTTTTTAATAAACGAAAATTTAAAGGGAGGTACAAACAGAAAGACACACTGAAATCTTCACTATGTCAATAACTATCTTTTCATTTAAATTAATTGTTCTGAATTTGAAAAATAAAGTGGATTATAATATAATTCCCCAAAAGTGGAATCTATGACCAAATGTGGCATCGAGGTTTCAACTTCACTATAGAGAAAGCATAAAAGCACGAAACACAACGGACACTGGTGACGCAGGCTTTTGAATAAGAATTTTAAGGCAAGGATTCTTTTTTTGTTCTTCTAGAAAATTAAAATGTGTCACCATATAGTAAACGCCAATTCTTTTTTTGTTTGAAGAGAAATTTATAAAGCGGTTACTGTAAAATTAAAAAATGCACATCTGATTTTGGCAAAACTATTATTTTGGTCTTATTTATATTTTATCACTTGTGAGACGATGGTTAGTTGTTCTTAATAAGAAGTTTTGGAATGTTTTTGTTTAATTTGGCAACCGTTTGGTAATATTTTTAAAAGGAAAGACTTTATGTGTTTTTATTTCGGAAAATGTTATAAATTATTCTTCAGCATTTTTTTGTGAACTTTCATTCATGAATTACGATTTGAAAAAGCGTAAATATTTACAAGAACTTCACTTTTAGCAGATAAGCTAGTTGTTCTATTGCTTTTCCAACATTTTTATACGGAAAATATAGTATCTAACAAATTCATAAAAAAATAGTTCAATACATAAAAATCCTAATTTTACTTTTAAACCATCACAACAGTTATTTTCTCACAAAATAATTATTCATAGCACCATTTAATCAGTATTACCATACAAAAGAGTTATTGGTTTTAGAAATATGATGGGGAAAATGCCTAGATTTAGAGTGACATTGGTATTTTTAATACTTCGCTTCTACCGTATTTAAATATGGCTAGAGTCAAAAATCCACATGTTTCTTGTGGAGACGATACATGAACTTCAACAATTCACTGACAAAAATGATTTACACAAACTCTGAGAAATCTTTCTAAATCAAACAAAAAAAATTCCCCCAACCTTGTTTCATCGACGAAGACGGAGTGAGTGTAAGTGAGAAAGTTGTCCAATACACCGACTTCCATTCGAATTTATCATCCGGAGATTTTTGTCTGGATCGCGGAGTTAAGCATACGATGGAGATGCCAAAATGTACGATTAAAGTCGCCAAATATATGTATTAAGCTCAAGCAGAACACGCGCACCACACTTTCTGATATTACTTCTGTTCGAAGTTATTTTTTTTTAAAGATTTGGTAACGGAAATATATTTTGAAAGGACTATGAGCAATTTTAGACTGTAGTACAAGATTTAAATTGATACGAGTTTCACATGTATTTACTTTTCTACCAAAGATTTAATTTGTTTGATTTGGTTGAATTAAAGTCGCACTTGAAATATATATAGTCGACAGGCCTCATAATTTGGAACCTCGGTTGAGTGACGAAGCAGACATGTGAGCTGGCACCAATTGCAACCTTATATGTAAGGGCTTTGAACTCCAAATTTTCAACGAGTGCATGTGCCCCAGTGTACTTGGAGTATTTGTGTCAGATTTTGGCAGAATTTTCCGTTCATAAGAAAGCAGTGTTGGTAAACGGGAATAAATCCATGTTCAACAGTAGGCCGATACCATTAGGACCATTACTATACCAACTGGGCAACTCCTGCCACAGGTTTTCAATGGTAAACATAAAATTTTATTGATTGCAACATATGCAGTGTCGAATAATGGGTAAATTGCTTGTTTGGGTGTATTTTGAAATCAATAAAGTGCTTCATTTGACAGCCGGTTTTTGCATAGGTTCAGACCAGGCAGCATCCCCATCCATTTTAACCTTTACAGTGTGTACGAGTATTGAAAACAATGGCGGACAGCAGCAAAAGTGCGGGAAATCGGGACAACTCTTTAGAATGAAATAGAAATGGAAAATGTTGCTGTGGAGAAGATGAAGTGAGACATCTTTCATATTAATGATTGTAAGTGCAAGGCTACTGGGAGGAGGTTTGGCACCTAAGTATTTTACATTGCCAAATCAAATGTTGATGTCACATCGAAGGGCCATCTATTCAATGAGTTTTTTCAAGTGATGTTTGTTTACAATAAATTGAAATTTCAATTTTTTTTATTAAACCTAAAAAAAAATTGACATTAAAATATATTTTACAATCCTGATTATATAGCTGGGGAATTCTGCAATGAGCTTATACCTCCTAAATTTATAATGTTTCTATGTAGGAAATAGGAATTATGTATGGATATGCAACTAATGTTATTTTGATATAAATGTTAAATAATTGAGAAATTTTTCAAAATAAATAAAATGTTTGTGTTTTTATTGAGCATAGCATACCAATAGTTGGAATTTTTGTATGCAAATATTATTTACTTTTTTACACAGCTGTCACATGCACTTATACATCAATTAGTAAATAGGGTTTTTATAACTATTTGTGCTTTGATGCTACGTTGTTGCTAGGAAAGGTCGTATCAAATCATTTTAATGCGTCAATATTCAACCGTTGTTGTTCAATTTATAAAATACTCAATTGACGGCCAATATGAAAAAAAGTTTTAGGGTTAGTTTTTTTCCTTCAAAATAACCAAAATCCTTCTAAACTTCGTCTAAAGAAATAAATACCCCCTACAAAACACAACACCAGAATTCTACTTCACACAACGCTAGATGCCCGGAAGTTAACCAGGAATTGTTGAGGGAGGGGGGGTCCTAAAAATCTGTGACCCCCTCCCCCCCCCTCAATCCGGAAGGGAACTACGGACAATATCCGTAGTGCGTAGCCCCAGGTTTCACAGGGAACTTTTGCGATGACAGGAACACTATAGGGATAAAATTTGAAATTTGGACATCTCTATTTAGTTCAAGGGGTTGCTGGCTTGAAGTTGGCGAAACGCAGCCTTTTTCGCCAATGTTTTCCTAAAAGAGAAGGAAAGTTGTAATGATAAATTATATAATTTCCAAACTCATTTATATAAATTAGGTTTACGTGACATATTTCAGAAAACTAGAATTCAATTTTCCAGCATGGCTATGAAAAAAATTTAAAAAACAACAACTTCTCAATAAGAATTACCTTAATTAAATTGAATAACACTTAGTATGTCATAAAAAATTATGTTGTTTATCTTTTCCAATATTTTTAATTTCAGTAAGTGATAAACATCTGAAAAAAAAATAAGGAATTGCTGATAATTTTCACTCTATTTGTGTTTCAACACTTGAATTCAATTATTGTTTAGTTGCTTTCCAATTATATATAATAAATTGTATATCATATTATTGTTGTTGAGAGAGTTAGTATAATATTTGAAATATTATAAACGTATTTTCTAACTTAATAATTCAATACATTAAAAAGATTAACACGACTTTTAACGGGACTTGTCTCGGTCTTCACGAGGTTCGACCCAAACTTGTAAACAAGGCTGAAAAGTGCAGTTGTTATGAACTGTGTTTGACCCACTTATTTCACATAATCATGTTCAATTCGAAAGACAAACTTAATTTTTACTACAGCTTGAACTTTTGGGTGCAATCAATTGGAGTGGGCAATTAAGTTATTGTTTGTACAATTTGATGGTCAGTTTTTACATTTATATTCTTTAAACTGGAATCTGATTTTTCATTTCTTTATTTCAAATACGTTTTTGCGTTTTTGAATACTAATTTTGAGAACAGTTTAACTACATAACAAAATTAAATAAGGATAACATAAAAACCATTTTATAGATATATATATGCAATGATACCCTTTATTGAGGGTTACGGCAAACCCTAGGTTCAATAGTTATTACAAAGTTGTAAATGATGACTACTTGCAAAGAAGCATCCATTCAGTGGATGACCATTCAGTGGATGATCTTTGCAGGTAAAACAACCTCGATTGACTTGTAATTCCGAAACCAAGAGACGAAGTGGGCACCTGTCATGGCACTCTATGGAATGGTGAGCGGTATTGAGTAAAACCACAGTCTAGACTTCGGACACAAATTATACGACTTTATGGGCTCTTGGTTTGTACTCTTTAATGGTATAAAGTCATAATTTATTTAATATTAAACTCCTTTTTGAAGTGTCTATTTTTATTGGCTTATTGAGTTTGGTGTTGAGACCCGAAATTATGTTAATATAAATTATTGTCACATTAGTAATTATGTAAATATAATATTGATATTAAAAATATATTTATTTCATTTTACACCCAAACTGGGATAAATGCTTTAAAGTTGAATACCTTCCCTGTGTAGTCAACAGGAGATGAGAATTCTTCCAGGAGCAACAAGTCGCGCCAAACATGCAATCTCCACCGCAACGAAATTTCGCGGAGAAGTGAATATGACAGCGAATTCACATTTCCTTTCACAACACTTCAACCCCCCCCCCCCCCATTTCATTTTTATTTTCCATACTTTTTCAATATTTTCACTTTTCAATCGAGAAGTGTTAGGATTTTTTGATCAAGAAATATTTTTTCTTCTATATTCTCTGTGGTCTCGTGGGAAATCCGACTTTGTGTGTCGGTAGGTATGTTGATAGAGAATGGAGATTTTCTCTCTTTGGGCAGTATGAGTTGTAGCAAGTGTGTGTTTTATAAGGAGCTTTTTCTCTTTTATAAGTATTTGATATCTATTTTAATTTGAAACTCGGTAACTAAAAATGATACCAATCAAGTAGAGAGAAACAAAAAGAAAAAGTATCAACAGCAGTATCTATTTCATTTCGATATTCATTTTACCACTAACAAGAATGAGTGGCCTAGAATCAGAATCCATGACGATACTAAAGAAGATAAGAACAATACAAATGGATAGAATCATGTGCGCGTGCGTCAAAGGTATTTAGTTTCTTTTTTTTTGAATGGAAAGAAAACGTTTTTTAACTGATAGGAAACATGCCAGTAACAGAAGGCCACTTATATTTTCCTAAACGTTTCAGATCAGACAGAAAAAAATTGTGATATATTTGTAAAATGCTTATTATAACATAGAATGTTTCGTTTTCTTGATAGACAAGAATTCTTAAAAATTAAAATAACTATATCTGAATATTTTAAATGAAAATAACTTTGAGTAACTTTACGATTACGAAAAAGTTTCGATTAATTAAACAATTTTCGTGAAAGTCAATTCACTCACATTTACCACTCAATAATGGATATTTTGTACGCTAAAATTCAAATAGATTTGTACAAAAAAGGTTTTCGTTTTTCAGCAATACCTTTAGAACTGTAAAAGTTCTGCGACAGCTACTCTTTGCTCATGCGCGATTTTCTCGTAAACCTTATTTTGACGTCCGACAGGTACTGGTAACTGGCGTACCAAATGTGAAGTATTTAGCTCTCTTATTTTGAACTGTAGAATTATTTCAGACAGACCGAATGACAGAAGGACCGACATTCGGAAACTATTTTTTTCAGATTCAGAACATTCCTAAACGTGTAAAAAACTACAGTTCGGATTTTCGAATCCCCAACGCAATTGTTTCATTACCTCATATTTTGTATTAGGTAAATGAAAATAAAAAAAAATGCCAGCAAAAACATTTCAAATCCTTTATAAGATTTAAAATAGTTTACGATTATGTGGAAGTTTAGACGGTCATTCATACACGTGCTTTCAATGGCAATGAAATGATCTTGAAAAATTCTGTTACATAAAAAATTAACAATTAGTTTATCCACTAATCGAAAAAATAATTTTACTCCTTATGAGACTTGACATAAATTATGGATGTCACATAAAATAAAATAAATAAATAACACACTAATTTTCGGGTTTCTAATTAGCTGTTACACGTAAAATCAACGAAACAATTAATAACAAAATAAAATTAGTTTTTTTAATGCTATGCAATAAACTCTTAACACGCCATACTTCTTTAAATTTAATTCTTTTCAAAAATCCAACTCCAATTAGAACACGATTCAAAGGCGTCAATGCCATACTCTTGAGAGTTACAAAAAAACATGTTTAAATACTGCTTCATACTTTCCTGTACTTTAATTTCACAATGCCTCTTCTGGTGTGAAGGGTTTTTTTTTATTTGAAAGTTAAATGTTATCGAAAGCTCCGAGCTATTTCACACTCAAAATATTAATAAAAAAAATGTTGAGTCATTCCAATCAGTGGGTTGAAGAGAATGGGTTGCCAGATGTGGTACAGTATTGCCTTTTGAGTGAATTTTACAATATAGATTCTGCATATTTTATTTTTATAGTTTGAGAAATTGAAATTATAAAATTTCAAACAATTAGTATTAATAAATAACCTATGGTTTGTCTTTAGTAATTATAAAGCTGATACAGAGAAATTTGCATAAGGAAATTAAAATGTCTTGTAAAAACACACATCTGTTTTACTTTAAGGGTAGCTAAAATTTCAAGTTCTAATTTAATTTAGTTTGTGTAATTCGCTTTAAAGAACTATGAATAATGCTATACTTGATTTTTAATTTATTTTTAATGCTACTGGGCAGTTTAATTATGTGGGTCATTAAAACGTCTGAAAATGATTAAAATTTTTTAAATCCAAGGTTCGTCACCTTTGGAGTTTAAAGTTGTTGAAGTATTTTTCTGTGCTGAGAGATGTTGGCTGAGTTTTCATTCCCGAGTTATAAATTATTTGCACCTATTTTATAGTACCCTCTCATCTCCCTGGTTTCGTTATCTAGCCAAAACAGATTTGTGCTTATAATAAAAAATTCAATCAATTTCAGGGTTTATAGATTGCACGCGAAAAAACCTACTCGTTGGATATGCGGGGTAAATAAGTCAACAGTGCTTTAGCAAACGATTTCTTAAGAAGTTTTGTAGGTGCTGGATCATGTGTCAAACACGTCCTTTATCCTAAGTTACAAGGCGGACGTAGCTGTGTTAAATCTCTTCTGGGAGGATGAAAATAGACCTCCGAAAATTTTTATCATACCCAACCAAACTTAAATCATACCCAACCATTTAACTCATTAACGAAAATTGGAAAGAAAATTTATCACGCGGAGATGAGCTTTCTGTTTAAGTTCATCTAAATAAAAAAAATACGAAGCAATTGAAGACCATAGTACTGAATAACTTATGTAGGATAAATTAAGAACACGTTAATAAATGAAACAAATTAAAGTTGAGGTTTCTATTTGGAAATGAAGGCATTAATGTCATTCACATAGCCTTCGTAATTGGGTTAATAAGAGTAATTTTGTGCGACGTTCCGTCAACCAGCCAACTAAATAACCTCTGCTATTTTTATCTCGTATATTTGTTGCACCGTTGGCGTGAACAACTTTGGCGACACTTACTATAAAAAAATCCATCGCCTCCAGTCAAATCGGCAACCTTTAGTCAAAGCGATGACAAAATCGCGGATATCGCTGAAGCAGCAAGTGGGCCCGTATCCATGGCAACAGTGCTGTTGGTTCACCCCAAAATATGCTCTGGTGTCCCGTTAGGAGTTGCAGAGTTCCCGAAAATAATAAACATAAAGGGAAACTTTGTCACCTAAAATCGGGAAACAAGATTTGCAAAACAAGATTCAGGGATATGGATGACACTCGTGGGGGTTTTATCCTGAAAAAGGGGAAAATGGGTTTAGTTTAAGAGTGGTATTTGACTGATACAAGTCTAAAGTTGGTGATGTAAAAGTCAAAGCTGAAAAAAAAAAGGTTGGTTCAGAAGGGAGTAAAATTGTAAAGGCTTTCAAGTATAAAATCTATCATTGATAGACATTTCATTTATTATTCTTACTATGGTGGATTGAAAGTTATTAAAACTGCGTGTTTAGTAACATTTATGTATTTGCTAACAGATAAGCGTAAAATGTGCTTTTGTACATTTAACTTGCAATTTTTTATTAAGAAAAAGTTTAACATTTTTGAACAAACGCTTGCAAACTTGTATCTATTTACAAACTTATTCTGAGTTTCACAAGCCTACCAAAACAATTGAAATTTAAATATATTTATATTGATATAAACTTAAATTTGTAAATATTAAAAGTGCTTAAGAATTTATTTTTCAAATCTATATAATCATTAAAATTACAAAAAAAGTTTTCGATTGCTATATTTTGATAGATTTAAGTTTGTTTTTATGAAAATCCAAAGTGCGAGAACTATTGATCTTTTTTTTGTGTATTCTAACTTTAACTAATAAATCTGAATTTAAGCATATGCAAATAAAATAAAAATTAAAATATATTGAACGTGAGAGGAAAAGTTTAAACAAGTAACTAGTTCTACAGATCAAATTCCAACTCATTTTGAAGTATTTGTCATTATTTTCAAAAATTAAACTATCCTTTAATAAAATGGCGGTTTAGAAACCCATGGAGTAAAAACCCTTTTCTTAAGTCGCACAAAGCCTTAATACTATATCTATATAAAAATCCACCAAAATCTTTGCTAAATGACTCCATTTCAAAACGTAGGAACTGCATTAGGTGCATTTTTTTTAAACAGACGGGGAGAGTTAAGTGAGAAAACGATTTATTTATTTTTTTGTTTTCCCACTTTCTTTCAGGTTTTTTAGAGACCATTTACTCTTTTTTTTAAATAACTCCTGAAGAAAAGTGGGAGAAAAGAAAAGTATAAATCGTCATTCACAGCTTTGGCGAGGCTTATAACAGTTTTAAAAAATAAAAACAGATTAGAAAGGAAAAGCATTGGAGAAAAAAAAATTAAATAGCTCAAGTGTAAAAGAATGGAAGTCAGGATAAAATAGCGATAATGAGCCTCAACCGAAGTGGGAACAATAGAAAGGTTTATTTTGACCAGCTTGTAACCGACAATAAACTCAACCTGGTTTTTAGTGATTTCTGTTGAAAAAATAAGTTTTAATTACAATTATTACTTTTATGCAAAAAATGATAATTATATTTCATGATTGATATTATAACCGATCGTGGTTCTTATAAAATAGCACAAATAATGTATTGAGTTGAACTTTGAAATTGAATTTAGACACAGATGACATTTGACGCTTTGTCAAACCGAATCTATGAATAGAGATGCGATGATCCACAGTAATGGAGGGTGATATTTATTACTACGCCACTTGGGAATTACTGTTTATTCATTGTTTTGGGAAGTGATCACTCTTTGCATTGCAGCCAATTTAAGCTTCAGTGAAAAATACTCTTTTAATGTTTCATTGGTTGCGCATTTGTTGAGTATCGCCTCCGAATTATTTTCCTGAATATGTGTCTAGGATTTGGGATGTCAAAGATTTTTTATATCAAGTTGGTATAGTGTTTATGAAATGTGTAAAGAAAAAAATATTGCGTCAGAGTCACATCAGTTAAATGATTATTTTTAAAAAATATTTGATGAACTTCGCGACAACGTTAGTCTATTTAACCACTGGAAAAGCATTCGTATCTGAGTAATACGCCATAGGTGAATATGATTTAAATATTTCAAGCATCAAATGTTATGATCCAAATGGAAATTGCGATTTAAGGTACACCAGAACGTTGAAGTAAATATCATGTTAAAAAATGAGGGATATAAATTTTTTTTTCAACAACTACTGAAATGATTGCTGCAAAAACTTTTCCCAATGGATGTTTAAAATTTTTAAAGTAGATTGACACATGCTTTTGTAAAATACTTGAACTTGTAGACTAAATTCCTTTGTTGATAGTATTAATGAAAGTGACTAAAAAATTAATATCATTCAATATAAAACATAAATTTTGTTGTTTCAATATTTTAAAATGATATTTAAACTTACTCTTCCTAACATTAATGAAAAAACTTTAGAAATTTAATGTTATCATACAGTAAATGAAAAGCTTAAATGGAAAAGAATTACGTTCAGTCCCAATGAAATTCAGGTTTCCTTCCCGCTGATACAAAACCTATCCTAAAAGACCAAAATATAAGTATCATTAGTTCTTCCATTGTAATGATTCTCAAATACTAACGATGTCCTACCGACATTCCCCATAAAGGGAAAGTTTTTAGGGATTTCCTGATTTTCTTTTCCCTCCGATTGTTTGCATTTCCCAAATAAATTAAGATTAATGTTGGCTTAGGTTGGTTTTCTGTGAGTTTGCGGACAAATGCACAAAGACAGCGTCATTAAGAGCGAAATTTTAACTTCGGAGGGTATGCGCTCGGATGACCGCTAGGAGTGACATTAATATCCATTGGGACTGAGGAGGGGGTGCCTCCTCAAATGAGGAGGGATACACCGGGAGATGCAAGGGGAGCGAGGGGATCGGCCATTATTGGCCACAGGTGACTAATGCGGTTACTCGGTATCTCAAGAAGAAGTTGACTTGAATTGCCAAATTGTCGTCACACGTCGAGATACATGAAGTCTATTGGCGGTGAGCTTCATAATTTAGAATCACAGTCAAGTGACGAGTCTACACCTAAATAGGCAACCAACACAACTCTTAGGAGCGACATCGTCGGGGCTTTGGAATATATTTAACGTGCACTACCTCTTCAAAGGGTTTTATTTGTCGGACCTTTTGGTTGTGCAAATCGTTTCTAGGTCGGCCGTTATTTGCCCGTTCCCAAACCAGGGCATTTCTTATCCAGCCGACTGGGCTCCTCAACCCTGACAACGATAAAACTGTGGCAAGGTAAACTGTAATATCCATAAAAATGCATTGGAAAATTTTTGTTTTGAAATAATCCCTCGTTTAGCATACTTTCTAATAGGTTGGGGTTATTGAATACTTACAACAATTTAAGTTATCGTCGTAGCATTTGCAGTTTATCTGCTTATAGAAAAGAGTAAATTAAATTTCTTTTATCTGTTCAACAATATATTTTTTAACGTTAATATTCATTTTAACGAACAAGAAGCTTTAAATTGGAAAGTAAAAGTAAATATCAGTCAATAAATCTTATTATATAATTATAAATTTTAAATAAATGGTCAAAATCCTAGCATTCAACGATCGGGATGATTAGTAAATTGATTGGAACTAATTCGGTCGAAGAAAACTCTAAAACTTTTTGTTTAATGTGATGCTATATTATTTTTTTTATCTATTTGTTATTAATTGAATGCGTTTAAACAGTAAATTCATCAATACACGGGGGAGTGTAACACTAAACGACATGCCCTAAATGTCTGATTTGTGTCTTTGTGTTGACTAGTGTTTCTTCTTTTGTAAATTCCGTACGGACGGGAAACGATGACGATCGCTAATGATCATGTAATCGTAATCGAATCAGCGGATTGCAGTCGAATTCAGTGACGCGGACGGAACTTAGAGGTACATGGGGGCGGTAGTTTTCAAAAAGTTGCAAGCAACATTTCGGTTATAAATGTTATTTTATTCGCAAATGACAGAAGAATCGTTCAGAAGAAATATTATTTTAAACATTATCTGTGTTTAGACCCGGCGTTTTCCTTATTTTATGCATAATATGTCTTTCCCGCAAAAAACATAAACTTTAAAATTGTATATATAATGATTTTTTTGTTGTTGATATTCTATATTTTTTTTAGTAGGAAATGATTTTGATAGATCATCCCTTTCGAAAATTAACCTTATTCTCACTTTCGAAACAAATATGAAATTTAAAAAATAAAGTTAAAATTTATGCATAGAAAACAACTATACATATACGCCCATTTTCAGGCCGTTCATAAGGTACCATATTAAATATTGTTTTGGATGGTTAATCAATCCATCTAAATCTTTAGTTAAGATCACTCAATTGTATTTCAATTCACAACTTATAGTTAAGGATGCAAGCATTTATAAAAATCGATTCCGTATAATTTTATTTGATGCCTGTTAGTTGTTGTTGTTGTTTCCAATCCTTCCTGATCTAGCAACAGCTAGATCAAATGCATGATCCCGTGCAGCCTTGCAAAGTCCAGCACCAGGAGAGGGCTCTCACGAACATCCTCCAAGGTGAGCCCCAAGCAATCGAAGATATGTTCATGTATCAGATGGCATTTGGAACACATTGGGAAAACTTTACTGCCGGAATCAAAAGTCATACACTTTAGGTGCCCACTGATAAGTCTTGAAACTGCTGTTTGATCCTGTCTGCCCGCCTCAAAATGCAATGATCCTCCTGGTCTTAACCTACCCTGTTAGTTGTTTAGGTCCTGATGATTCTTTTATTCCTTTCCAATGCTAACATAAGCCTATTTAGATGTTTTATATTGTATGTTGGTAATGTATTGATAGTCTTATTATTGATAAATAATTTGTGTTTTTCCCAACTCATATTAATTACTATTTTCCATTTGAGCTACTTTTTAGAAAAATATATTATTGTACTCGGCTGTATGTTTAAAATGATGATATCTATTGTCATGTAGTTTTAATAAACGAACGTTCCTACTTAGTTGAATTAAAAAAAACTACTAGAATGATATACGTTTATTTTTAAATGTAGAAGGTTCAATTTTAAAAGGCGACGAATAAAATATAATTAGATAAACATATATAAATATGTAATAACGTTTAAAACCTTAAAAGCAAAACAAAATATATTGATCGAGAAAACGATTTTTTTTAAATATCCCATTATAATTCTTTTTTTCCCAGACAAATAAACTCAAAATAAGTACACTGCAGCTATCTGGGTTGCAACTATGTCATATAGACACTGCACAATTTGTATTCGTCTTGTTCGGAAATAATTAGCCAAATTTTCAGGAGAACCAGGATACTTTCCCGGTTTGAGGAAATCGAGTATCAAAATAGAAAAGGATAATTTTCAAAACGGGAAAAGATTTTAATTTCGAGTGCCATTTGGGAAATAGGACCATTAGGAGTTTGAGTTCGAGAAAGGAGTTTCATTTAGGACGGGAAATTATTTGAGTTTTGAGTCTTTATGGTTTGACCGTTTTAAAGCATTTAAGCAGTTGGTCAATTAACGTTTTAACCTTACACACACTTTAATTATTATTTCAAATTACAGTTTGCTGAGTTGCGGTTAGTAACTTTTAAAAAGGATCAGTCCGCCTCTTTACAAAGCTTCTCTAATTTAAACCAGGAATAGAACTGTCAAATGTGATCCTTAAAGATTTGGATTTACCAACCGGAAGTAAAATGATTTCCAGTTGTTTCGCGTGAAATTTATCTTACTAAATTTTATGCAAAAAAACTTAAAATGTAATTTAAAATTAAAGAACAATGTATAGAATCGCGATAACTATTTTCTTTAGCGATTTGGCTAATGCTTTTTTTCACCGATTGTTTTACTTTTTGTGCCACTTTACTTTATTTACTTAATGCTATTTTAATTTAATGCCACTTCAGTTACCGCTAACCCAATGGTGGCCCGCAGTGTGTTGACCAGAATAATGATTAAACGCATAATACTTAAAGTTATCACGAATATGTCTTCTTTAGTGAAGCTAATACCCACTGACTCTAATCGAGAACAAGCACGGCCAACTTCAATAACATGTTTGAGAGAAGAGAAGCTCTCCCAAACATAAGCGTAGACGGAAATTTTGACGCCACTGTTCCGAGTGCCGAAGATTGAGAAACTAGTTCGGACGCATTCGGAACCCTAAAAATGTGGTCAGCCGTGAACGAGTGGTTCCGAACAGGTTTCGAGACAGGTTATCTTCATCTTCGGAACAACGTCACTCGGAACTATGACGTCAAAATTTCCGTCCCCGAGCGTGTTTGGGAAAGCTTCTTCGGCTTTAGTAGTTGAGTAGGCCGTGGAACAACCAGCAAAATCACTGAACAAGTCATCTGAGCTGCTTTCAGCGTACATTTTTGCGCTATCACAACGTGTGCATCTCCTATTGTGTACACAACCCCCGTCACTGCAGCATCAAGTTCGATTCCGGTTCTCATGCAGCCTGGTGGAACGGAGTACACGTGGCCTCTATTCACTGATCGTTCTGTTTCGGTCAAATGGCCGCGGGGAGGAGAATGATGCACCATGCGTCCGTCGCGATTCGATGGAGATCCTTTTTTTAGTGCACAATCTTCTGATTGTATGATTCATATCTTTGGGAGGGATGTTTTATTGGAGTCTATTTAATAAATGTGGCATGGCCTGTTGCGGGAAAAAAACCCCAAAACATTCAGATTAGTGGGTTTGAATGAGTGTATTCTTTATAATTCATTACATTGTAATGAAATTTTTGTTGTTAAATATGTATAAAATATAATTTAAAACAAATTGACTGCAGTTATTTAATATTATAAATTTTAAAACGAAATATAAAAGTTACTGTAAAATGTTACTTTAAAAAATTACTTAATTTAAATAAACTTGTAAACTATGGAAATAACTCTTTTACATTAGGGTTTTGAACTCTTTTGACACTCTATAAGTATTAGATATTTTAAATACTGGAAAACTTAAGAATGGTATTCTTTTGATTAACACAATTTCAATTTTCTGCATGATTAATGTTTCTACTTTTTCTTTCTCTCGTCTATAATACCAAATACAAATTTTAGGCCTTATTAGTGCAATTTTAATAAAATGCACTGAAAAAATGTATTTAAAGGGCTATATAAAATAAATTTTTTATTGTTAATCACTGGTTACATTCGGATATAGACAGTTATATTAACCCTTTAACGACGTTTGGCAAGAAAATTTGTCACTTGAAAATGAGCTTTCAGCAGAGATTTATCAAAATTAAAGTTCTGAACATTTTGTGTCGAACAAATTAAGTTAAACGAAAAACGAATTAAAAGAAGTCTTAAAGTTAAGTTATGTATTCGGAAATGAAGATGTTAATGGTATTCACTAAGGTGTCGCAAAGGCCTGAAGCATTAATTTTTAAATTCTTTTAACCTTTTCAATTTCAATTTTGAAACACTAGTGATTATTTTTTATTAACCTTCTTTCATTAATTAAATGATTTAAACTTTTGCGCTATTAAAAATACCCTTAATCCATCCTAAATTTCTCACTAACTTTACCCTCAACGCATGCTCTAACTTCCTGATACGAAACCCCGATCCTCATTAACTCCAGACATACCTTCTATTCGAGAAAGGCCAATGAAACGGCGCATGAAAACCCCCAAAGAAATCAAACGACCTCTTTTATTCGAAACAAGCACACGATAGTGCCGAGATCATCTTTTGTACCGAGATGTTCGCGCGTGCCCTGACGTGGTTCTGTTTCTGGATACAGTTGGGTGCTAGAGTTGGCTTGTAATGGCGTCAAGTTTAGCCTTCTTTATTTTTATAATTCAAAATTATTGGTAAATAGTTATTTATGCAACAAGTGTGAAAAGTAACACTTTTTAAAACGAGTGGATTTTATTTCTTGAGCGAGTGAAATAATGACACGTGTTTTAAAAAGTTTACTTTTCACACGTGTTTCATTCACTATTTTTTATAATTACGTGAAAAAAATCAAATCTCATTGGTTCAAAAATAATTCACGAGCTAATTTTTTTTACGTAAAGGAGATCGCCATTAATAAATCTTTGGAACTACAAAAAGCAAACTTATTTTTTAGTTTAAAGTCAAACATTTGAACATGGATACTGATTCAAAAATAAAAATAATAATAACATTCACGCGCATAATATTTATAAATAAAGCAGATCAATAAATTTCTGGATTTTATGAATATTATGAAATAGAAATTTTACTTGAAATGTTGGCATCTTATGAAAAGAGTGAAAAAAAGTACTTTTTTTTCACTGCTTTTGGGTGAAAAAAAGTAATTTTTTTATCACTGTTTCTAAAAAGTATAACTTTTCGCACGCGTCTGATATTAAAATTATAGTGTAAAAATCGGATTTTTTACGCAATTATAAAAAAAATTGTTTTCATTACTATCGTCGATTTACAACCTCCAGTCGGGCTGCCCATCATCCTCCCTTTCAAGTTCATCTCGTACTGACCGATTTTTTTTTACTTTCGATTTCCCAATATAAGGCAATGAAAGTATTGTTTGGAGGTTGAAAATTGGAAATGGAGATTTTGTGCTTTTTACACGTTAGGAGGGTGATGAATCTAAAAAAGGGGTTTTCAAACATGGGTCCGTCTGTCTGCCTGAAACCACTCTACAGTTCGAGCTACTAGAGACTAGACACTTTACATTTGGTGTACGAGTTCCTAGTTCCAATCGTACGTCATAACAAGATGTTCGAGAAAATTGCGAAAGTACTAGGGCCATAAAATTCTTTTGATTGAATGATTCTTTGATTTTTCGAGGTCATAGTAACTGTCGAATGTCATAATAAGGTTTCTAGGAAATTGCTCATGCTCAAGGGGTTATACCATGGAATTTTTTGATTTTACAGTTATAGAAATTTCCTTATAAGTTATATAATTACCTTTAAACGGGGTATAGATTTATTCAGCCATAATTGAAAGTCGTGTAGTGTTATACACCCCTTGTTTTGTTTGAAAAGATATGGCATTCCAAATTTAGTTTTTTTAATACTTTTTGTCTGTCTATCATTACTATAAGAATTTCTAAGATTATCATGTATTTATAAGAATATTGAGGATCAGAAATAAATGGTATTTTTATATCATTTCTGAAAAAAAGATCAGTTCCATTTATTTTACATTTGGCGACATTCACAAGCTACATCAACCCCACCAATTCCAAGTACTAATTAAGTTGCGATGTTCGGGGTTTTTGGCTTTAAGTGAAACGCGGGGAGGGCAGACCCACGAAAGGTCCCACTTACGATGACTCATGACCCACTAATGAATGCGCTGTGACGCTCTCTCTTCTGTATCGCTCATAGCTATACATTGATTTGGCGTAGAGCGGAAATTATTCAATACAACAACATTTTTTATGTGGATTTTGATTCAGAGTCGATGTAGAATTATTTTTGATGTCTTTCATGAAGTGGAAAGGAACATAAAATTGAAAAATATAGATTTTTTTAAGGATGGTTATACAAAATTCCATAACTGAGCACATATGAGTTGCTCATAAGATGAATATTGCATTTTGGGACTGCAATTAAAGTTTAGAAAATTAATTTTGACTTCCTAAAATATGTGTTATTAATTTAAATGCTTTACATATTAAGTGAATTGTTTTTAGAATATAGATTTATTTTGTTAATTTAAACTGATTGCTGTTGCTGTTTAAGCAATTAATGTCACTATGATGAACTAGATTAGACTACATGCATTTTTTTCACTATGACACTGAAATATAAATGTGAAAATTAATGTTACTAGTTTAATTTTAAAAGGTTATTATAGTATTCTAAATTATTTTATCGTCTTATAACAAAATTCAAATTTATTCACTATACAATATATAAATTAAGAAAAGAAGTATTGAATTCTAAAGGCCACGAAGTTTTCTTTGCAGATATACTAACTGAAATACGAAATACTTACAAACTTAAACTTACTAACTGAATCCATTGAATACCGGCATCGGCATTAACCCTGTAACGCTGGCAACAAAATTTTCCTGATCCCCAAAAACTAATGAAAAAACGCATTTAGAACATTCTGCATTGAAAAAAAATCTTAAAAAGTTCTAAAATTTCTGCAAAAGCAGCCTATTCTACATTCACAGCACCTTTCGTCTGATCCATTGGAAGTCAACAGCCGTGAATTTTTTGGACTTAAGCGCAAAAACGCATTAAACGCGAGGAGCAGCACCTCGACTTCTCAACTCGACTCGAAGTGTTAGAAGTCTTCTATTTCACGAGTTAGTTTGAAAACAATGTATATAATATTTGGGCAAAAAAGTACAGACTTTTGTTCAGCAAGTTTTTCTACAACATTGCACAATCATATTTTTAAAAACACCCAATATATAAGCAAATGAAATTTTGCTTAACTTAGAATGTAGAGCGTATTATAACTTCTTTGTCCACTCGTTTGTCGGCCATTTTCACAGCACAAACCACGTTCCAAAAGTTATTTCATTTTAGGAACTTATTTTAAAATAAAAGAGTTATATTTGCTTGAGGGTAAAATAAAATCTAGAATGAAAATTATAATATTTGTGTTGGGCATTTATTTTTACGACTTTATTTTTAAAATGAAAATAATCATTTCCAAATCAAATGCAACGCACAAAAATTTCTACTAGTAAAACTACTTCATTTAATTTTTGCCGTACTTATGGTATCCATGAGCACAGTGGCGATGTCAAGTAAAGTGGAGTCTTCACATTACAATTGTAGCAAATTTTATTTTGGTACGTTGAGATTACTTAAATAAATTTCGTCTATAGAATAATAGAATTATATTTTTTCCTTTGCTTGTGAAAGCATTAATTACTTAACCCTATCACTGTTGACCATCCAGTATCATCAAAAGCATAATTTGCTGAAACCGTTGTGTTTGTTTAACGGACACGGCAATTTGTTGTAACTTTATTCCTGCTTCATGCAGTAAAGTTCAACCAAATGTATGGAATATTATTCTATTACTAAGAAGTTTACGTGGTAAAAAATAGGGGAACCAATTAGTGTTTCCATTTTTATAGAAAACTCCACCCAAAATTATGAACTATCGTTACGCTATAAAATCTGAGTAGACTTCTTATTTGTGTAGCGTTTCTCCAAAAATTAGGTATAACGTTTCTTCATAAAGCTAAGTAGCTAGGCTGCCAAAATTTTCATAGAGTTAACGTTATATAACCCAATTTTAAAGTGCAGATACACTTCTATCCAACTCTTGAATCGTTTTTCCGAGTGAAGTGATCGGGATGTTTTGCAGAATGGCGAAGTTGGGCCACGTCAGAAGAGGGCCGTGCCTAATGTCGCGTGTGTTCGAATGCGCCCCGATCAGCATGCAAAGTGTCACCTTCCAAAAGGCAGCAACAACTTCGGTAATGTTCTTTGTTCTCTTTCACTGCAGACGATTTCAGATTTTGTTTTTTTGCTCTTTTTTTATTATTTCACATTTTTCTTCGATATTTTTTGTGTGTATGTTAGCCGACTTTTGAAAAGTGAGATGTGTCAATACTTCCACCTAGTTACTGGAGTTGATTGCTGAAGGTACAACAAAATAAAGAAATAGATAAATGATTGGTTGATTATTACCATAAACTGCAATTCTAAGGAAGAATCGGAACACTTAGTTGATGAAGTTTCATCGTTTACTGAAGGACCCATCTGATTTAAAGAAGAGCAGAATTATTTTAAACTCATTAACAAAGATTCGAAAGAAAATTTGTTGACCGAAATTTTGCTTTTGCTTAAGTTTATTTCAATAGACAAAATCTAAGACACATGAAGGCAATATCAATGAACAGTTTCTGTAAGACTAATTGATTTACACAAAAATGATTCTTTTTACGACTTAAATTAACGTATTATTCAGTAAAGAAGGTGTTAAGGGTATTCCCTAATAGATCTTTAAAATGTTAAATTTTAGTCTTAAAAAGTAGAATGAAAAAGAAATGAAACTAACTTTTACAAAGCTTTATAAGTTAAAGTTTTGTTTGAAAATTGTTTGCCTTGTGCAAATGTTTACGCTGATGTTTTTGTTAATGTTTTTAATGTTAATTAAATGTTTTTGTTATGTATTCAATTGTACAAACAGAAACATTTAAGATAAGTTAGACTAAATATACCACGAATTTGACCTCTCCAAATCTTTTAAAAAATGTTGCAATATGAAATAGTACATAACTTTAACTACATTTCCTAACTGATTCCTAGCTTTGTAAAGTGACAAATAGCTCGGCGAGAGATATTGGCAGTTAGTACTAGGATAAAGCTCTCTGGTCGTCAAAATATCCACATTTCCATATTTGCAACCCCTTCTCTATTTATGATTTATGCTCAATGGTACTTCGGACCATTTACCATTGCACAGAATCCGATTACACCTAAAACTAAAAGCAATCCAAAGCTTTTTTATTCTAAAAACAGACCCTCTCCGATTTTTAATGGGTATGCAAAAAGTGAAATCAAAATTCGGCACTGTTGCTCTTGTCAAACCTAAAAATCGACACCCCGGCTATAACGGAATCGACATCGCATTTACGCCCATACATTTCACTTCTCAAAGTGGCAACACCAACTGTTTGTCTCTGAGCCGGAAAATCTCCCTGTAAGTACTCGCCAAACAACAATTTATGTCACCCACCCCTTTTGGGAATTTTTTTTCCGAACGCTTTTAAATATAAACGCATATATGTATACGGGGAATTTTCTCCCCTGTTTTCTACCCCTTTGATTTTTACGTCCGCTTTCTTCAATTTGGGATTTCAGTCGGGGCTTCTCGTGTCAGGTGCACGACTGCGTAAGATTTGCACTTTCAGCATTTTTCATTTTTACTACGCAAAAATTCACAATATTTTCAATTTCGCTATTCTTGAATGAAATGAAGTTTTGTTCAACAAGCAAGGAATGCTATACTGTAGTTTTAGCATATTTTTGCTTGTGAAATATCTTAAAACCAATTTTTTTAAACTTTAGTGTGTATTATTTTTTGACACAAAAATAACGATTTAGACGCTTCAAGTCTAAGTGCTAAGCGAAGAATGCATCGAAACCAGGATCGATTATATATTTTTTTATTCCCTTGATATAATCTCTTGTTATATATTTCAAATTTCAACCACCTTTTTCCGAGTTTACGTCACTCTTTTCTGTCAAAATTAAAATAAAAAATATATATAGTTATTACTTAATACATATATATGGTCAGGTTTAAAAAAAAAATGAAAATGCATCTCAAACTGGGACTAATATGTATCTTATGCTGGTTGTATAAGGATAAATTAATTAAAATGATTTTATGAAGATAAAGAACACGTGTCCTAAAATCTTGTATGCTACTATTTATTAGTCAACATCTGGCCTACGCAGAGAACGATTCAAAATTGAGTTGACTGGAAACATACGGTTCACAGTCAGAAGTAACAAATCTTCAGGGCCTCAGAGTCATATTTTACTGACTCAAATCTCCATAACTCCCGACCATTGCCAAATGCAGCAGAATCCTTTGTTGCAATCGTCGACAACTCGCTGTTAAGAGTCGAGCTAAACAAAAACCTCTTTAAAAAAAACTGCTGTAAACTCGACTCCTATGCATAGCGTTCACTTGGTGTCCCCTGAAAAGTGATTTCTTTTTCTATGCATTAACAATCCATCTGGCCCCCAACAATGCCCGTGTCGCCGAGCAACAATGCAGGGGGGCAAGATGGCGCCTTCATGCACTGTTGATGTCCAGATCTCTCATTGTACATCCTTGACATCACCTCGTTCCATATTCACAGACTTTTTTCCGCGCATAACTTCTCGGGCTCTTTTTGTTAGGGGTTGAAGAAACTGGTTATTTTGGGAAATAAGTTGTTCATTGCGCTTGCTTCTTTTGGTTTGTCGGGGTATAATTAACGTCACACTGGAGTTGCACGCCGTCTACTTTCTATTTAAAGCACAGCTAACGATATACGAGGAGGAAACCTGAGCTGACATTCAACGCAACCTTGGAGAGCCATCATTTTGCTTGTAGCGTCAGTATTTTGGACCACGCCAGATTTAACTTGCACCAGAGTCGTATTCGTGGTGCAATTTAGCGATGGGATTTGGTTTTTCTTGAACAATACGGTCATATGAAGGTTAAGATGAGGTTTAAACCCAGTAAGGTATACTCCTTGGCTTACGCCTCAACCTGATCCGTTACGCTTGGTCCAATATTATTAATTTTATTATAGGTCTTTTATGGTACTATTCTGTTTTTAGATTTGCTATTTTTTGTAGCACTAAGCATAGTCTCTGAAATTACTCTTAACAATTCTTTCAATTACTCTTAAACAGTTTCTGAATTGTTATAGCAACTTTTCTTGCATTTTTTTATAACTCTATTCTTTCAAATCTTTTGCAATTTCTTAATACATATATTCCATTCAGTAGCTGTTTCCTTACAACTTCAAATCAAAGTGTAAATTTGACAGCTATGTACAACTGACTGATAAGAGGTCATCGCTCTTCCTTTAAATAATTCAATTTTCATTTATCTCCATCCAAATATGAAAACGTCTGACAAATTGCTTGTTATTACATAATTACTGTACAAGGGTGGGGCGATTCTTCGACAATAAAATTCGTCGTTAAAATTAAGCATTTTTTAAATTTTATATTATTTTAACAAGTTTTTAAAAATTCTTTCTGGTTTGGTATTCGTAATAAATGACTCAGAATTTTCTATTTCTAGCACATTTCATTTGAAGTAAAGTATTGCTGAATGATCTTGTTACAGGTACCACCAGTCCGCCCTTCCGAGTCCAGATAAACTGCAGTAATTAGCCTATTGACTTGGATCATTAGTGCAAGCACTCAATAACTCTAACCTTTAAAACATTAAACTGAAGGAATTATTATTTAAGAGCAAAAATGGTCCAATTCCTTGTTGTGATTACTGCGGTTGACCTGCCCAAGGCAGCATCATTCTTTAAACCCCTGTTCTGATGCTTCTCTGCTGAGTGACTATGGTAAAAGTGAAACAACTTCTACAGATACTCGGCCCGCATCTACTGGAACTAATACGTGTTCGGTTATACAATCGACTTGCATTAAATGGTACAGAAGAGTCCTACCAGGTGTAGTTTTGTTGCGTTGGAAAACTTTTCCTTCCGCGAGGCAAATGTGTGCCTCTGAGGGAAGTGATCATCCACTGTGCATGTGGCAGACCAATGATCTTGGTGATCCACTTTAGTAGAAACAATATGTTGGGTCTCTAGTTGCAGTCGAAAATGATAGCGAAGAAATCTATCGCAGTTATACGTTGCGCAGGCAACATCTTTTCAAAAACCTTGTTGGGACGTCCAACGCGTAATAGAAAATCGCAGACAAAATTTAAAATCTATTGCTGTTTTACTTCGATATGAACTACAGACAACCGTATTGACTTACCAATGTTCCAAAACTACTTTTTAAGAATCGGCGTGTAGAAAATACAAAATAGTTATTTTTGATTTTCGACTCCATCGGATTACTTTCATCACCTAATATTTTTCATAAGGTAATTGAAAGTAAAAGTATCAATAAATTTATTAAAATAATTTTTAAATAAATGTTTTTGTAACTTATTACAAGAGCAACCTAAAAGTAGAAAGAATTTGAGTATGCAATTTTCTAAAACAACAATTTATTACAACACGACCTTCTTTTCTTCCCCATCCCAAACTTTTTGTCCCGTTGAAGAGAGGTCGGCGCACATATTTTATGTCCTCTTGAATTAGTAATGGCCAGTTTAGCGCCTGGCCCCAAAAAAGAAGCACATTCCTGCATCTGCAACAAAGTAGTGGAGGGGGACGCCGAAAATACATTGTTATTTGGAAAAGAGAAATGGCAACGCGAGAAACAGATGAGGACAGAAGGGATGGGTAACAATAAGATGAGACTTTTTTTTTTATTTTTTCTCCAGACGGTTTTGGATCGGATGTTAGAAGAGTAATATTTGCATGGAACTTTTTTTTATAAGCTCTAGACTTTTAAACCTGTTTTTTTTATTTTAAGATAATATGTGTGTTGTTGTTTTGATGTTTTGGATTTATGTAGTATTTATACTTTAAGATATGTGTTGAGGCAAACATAAAATGTATATCGAGTGTAAATATTTAAATTATTAAACATCTTAATACATTAGATTTTACATAAATAAAGTACATTTTAAACATGCATGATAATATATACGTATTTTTAAAAGATATAATAATAAAACTACTAATTATGTTTTCGAATTTTAAATTTTATTTATTTTTCATTAAAAAAAAGAGGCAAATAATGACTCCGTTCCATGCCGCTGGAACGGCAGAGTGACTTGTCCGTTGAAATGAAGCATTGTTTAATGGGCCTCGGAACCGAGAATTGAAAGTTATAATTTTTGATAGAAGGTTGGTTAATTTCGAGATAACTTACGCAGATAGAAGATACAACAACTGCTGTTTGAAGATGGATTCACTTGTTGGATTTTCTTTATTCAATTTTAAGCAAATATAAATCAAGCTTAATCATAAGCATATTTGATTTTAAATTAAAGTTTACAAAAGTTAAATAAAAATAAACATCTTGTTTTTAAATAGTTCAATCATTTAAGTTCGTAAAAAAGTTTTATCAAGTCGTCAAGAGTCGGCATTGTCGATAAGCCAACAGGTCCCTCTTTGCTACAGGCTCGTGCAAAAGTGTTGCCACCAACATTTTTTCTTTTATTTTTAATCATTTCACTAAATAGATCGAAGCAATGAGCACTCAAAAATAGCTAGTTCTACAAATTGAAATCTGGTACGTTTTTGGCAACAATTTAAATTAAAAAAAGAATGAAAGATAAAAAATTTAACTTATCAACTTAGACCTTACTATATTATGAACATAATAAAAAAATAGCATCCATTTCTGATTAATTGACACACACGCCTTTAGTTAACCACCTTTCATATCAATCCTAACTGTAACCAATAGCGTGACTTTCAATCAAGTCACACACAAAGCAGCCGCGATATTCCATCAAAAACACATTAGGCCTTCAGTCCCCATTTCCTTCCCGCTCTGAAAGGGTATGGTAAGAAAAAATAATTATTACTTCTCGTTTACTTGTTATTTTGATAAAAAAAACTATCATTATTTTTTAATACTTTCTTCTTGTGATAGGTTCATTGTTTTTTTTTTTAAACTGGCTTGATTGCATAATTGATTTACATCATTTTGTAGTAATAGATTAAAATTTGATTTTGCCACTTTGGAGCATACAAGATTTTGTTTAAATAATTGTTTTCTTGTTGTATCTTTTTTACTATTACAAAACATTATCTGTATTATACACATATGTTATAGCTATCCAAGAGGAGAGTAAAAATGACTCGAACACGGAATAATGTGTTTTTTTATATCAATTGTGTCTACAAATCTCTATCACGTACTTTTTATGTCTTCAATCGAAGCAATGAGCACTCAAAAATAGTAGTAATCTAAATATTGATTATCAGAATAGCTAATTAATCTAATATAGTATAATAAGGAAGATGAGTGACCGTCTCAAATTGCTATTTTATTATTGACTGTCTTCCTTCGGCAAGTTGTGGATTAGTCCACGTGTCGCTGTTTGCTTTTTATTTTTTTAATTTTTCACTCAGTGAGTCCAAACCATTTAAAGTCTAATTATTTGCATTTTTTTAACATTTAAATGAGGTTTGTTCAAAATTGATTCGGCTAATTGAAGTTCTACCATATACATAATTAGACTAAGCAAATCAACTAACTGAAACAGAGGTTAACAGTTTACCTAATAAAATCCACGCCAGCACAATCTCTTCTTTCATTTCCACTGTTGCTTGATCGTGAGATGCGTCGACCATTTTAGAGGATGTTCCTTCCCACTTTTTCCCCATAACCCCATATAGTTTTTCCCTATTGTCTCCGTCTCCTGGTACGACGTCACTTTGCGGTCGCCATGACGTCACATCCGGAACGACACTTCCGATCATGTTGTCCACACACGTGAGCGGTGAGTAAAGGTCACTTGGTAGTCAATTATGATGTCTTAATTTGGGATGACGCTTTTTTTATTTATTACATCTCACAATATTGTAAACATTATGCTTTGGTTAAAGTATTCGGGATGAAGTTTTTTTTTTATTTATTACATTTCACAATATCGTAAAGATTATTATTTGGTTACAGTAAATTATTTACGGTATTATTTGTTTAGCGTTAAAATATGTAATGATTTCTCATGAATGCTACATGCGTCTCTAATACGCTAGTTCAAAAGGATAAACTTAGTAATAATGAAAATTAATATAGTTCCACGAATGTATCTAAAAACCAAAATGTATTTACTTTAAACAGATTGAACCACAATCTTAAATAATACTTTAATGGGATGACCAAATGTATAGCTTAATAATAATCCAAGACAAGACATTTTATCTGAATAAATGACATGTCTATTCATTGTCCTTTATAAGTACCTGAAGCTGAAAATAACTTAATTGTTTTACACAGTAAATAAAAATAACCTTTAAATAATTCCTTGAATATTTTATACATTAAAAAATGCATATTCTTCCTAGCTGAATTTGATTACATTTTAAACGGCAATTTTCCCTTCAAAAATATAGAGACTACGGATTATATTCCATATTAAGATAGTTAAGAGTTTAGGAAATGTCATCTGTTGGTCTTTATTCCAACCATTTGAACACTATTATCGGGACCCTACACATTTAGTCCAAAGAATATATACAAGTTATAATATAAACGACAAAACAATCTTCGTAGAACACAACAAGTATTATGTATTTTTTTCACCTGTATACACTAGCAAAAAAAGCCCTAAGATATTGATGTGTCAAAAGTTAGAGAAATAATAATGGAAGGAAGATCATTTGGTCCGCCCATAGCGTGTTTGGGATTTGAAACAACGGATGGCCTTTTTTGTTCTTATGCTGAGATAAATGTATTATTTTTTATATTGTGGAAGTAAGGATTTTTCATGATTGTCAGGTTACCTGTTTTATGATTTTTATAAAACTAAGTCATTGTGTACAATATTTCAACATGTGGACATTTTGCATTGAGGAGTCTTTTATTTTATTTTGCTAATCTATATCATAGTACTATATTATTTGCATGATCTTAAATTACAAAAACAAATTAGGATTTAAAATATATAATTTTATTTGATCCAACGGTGATATCTTAGAAATATTTAAGAAGTTGAGCGTATGGTGTTAGCTTTAATTTTTTTGGAAGGGTGGTTAATATTTTTTTTAATGTTTATTTTTTAAAAACACCTTACGTAAAAAATATTAATTACAGCATTGATTTATTCTCTTTATCACTCAAATTTGTTAAAAAAATATTTATCACATGCTTTTCTTAACAAATAACGAAACTTACAACACATTTTGAATTTTTCCGTTTTTCTATTATCTCCCCAAATTCTTAATTTCACTCTCTCTCTTTCCACCAATTACGCAACCCACTTTTAAAAAGGAAGTCATTCCGCACCTTTCCCGCAGGCGAGAATGAAAAGAGCTTCCTGGACGATCTAAATTTCAATATCAAGACCCCCCTCCCTTTTCCGCCCATTCTCATTGCCTCATCCTTTAATTGCCTCACCAAGGGACATCCAGCTAATTAATGCATTTAAATTAATTAAGGAGACACCCTTCCTTCGATTCATCGGATAGAGGTGGGGGAGTGGGTGAGAACGTTAATCCTTTTGTGTTCGAATCGCCCCTTTTGGAAGGTTGAATGGCGAGGACACGATGGATGCCTTTCGCAGACGATACTTGTTGAGATGACGTGGGAGATAGCTGAGATTCATTCCGAGTTAGCATTGTTGAGAAGGTTCCGGTAGAAGGGATGGCTGTAGACTATTACACATAAGATATAGAGTAAGTTGCAAGGCTTGATCTAAAGGATGCCGCAAAAAACTACCCAGTAAACAGTAAAATGTTGGCCCAGCAGTTGATTAACTGCTGTAAGTGATGGTTTAGTGCTTGTGCAGGCATATTTCTGCTGGAAAGTGTACCTTTACGTTGCTGGCATATGTGTGCTGATTATCTGTTGGCAAATTGTTGGTGGGATGCTGTCGGTCTATAGTATGCTGGATTAGTGCTGTCGTATTTCTGCTGAGCCAGTGTTGGCAAACATCAGTTTGAGAATAGTTGTGATTGTGAGCATGCGCAGAAAGGTAATAATATTTTGGCTAAAGATTTTCGAACGATCACCTTTGTTTACGGTTGTCAATTACAACTTGCATTTTTTTTAATACTTTCATCTTCAGATTAGTGGATATGAACAACATTGAGAGAATAACCATTTATTATTAGTATTTTTTATGTGTT